>CP139509.1:290943059-291543059 GCA_021014915.2 Artemisia tridentata subsp. tridentata
TTTTAGTATATTTTGTGCAAGTTTTATGCTTCTGTTCCACTTTGGCGGGATTGGGTATGTTGTCGTTGTTTTATGCTACTCTTGTTGACTGTGTTATGGTATTGTGGTTTATTGTCTAAGTTATGCTCTTTTTGGTTACTTTAAGATATGTGGTGAATGTTATGTGATAGCATCTTTTGCCGATTTGCGTGTAGTGTAAACTAGTTGTTCATTTATGTTACTTGATTAAACTGAAACTAACGTATACATGATTAGTTCTAGCGGTTGTTTGTGGTACCTTGACTTGTAACATGAGCTTTGTTATGTTACTATGAACTATCAAGTGTTTACTTGTTTACTTCACAGTATTTTTGTTCGTACAAAGTTTCTTGCTGAATGTGTCAGTGCTAGTATCTCTGCATGCATACAGAGTACAAGTATGTGGCCATCTTTTTCTACAGATAAGCTTCCTAAAGCCTGACTTATGCAAGTCTTGTAATTTGAGCAACATCAAAGCTGTTCTGATTGTCACTTTGATCGCGTTTATCGTATTACAATTTGCTAAGCAAGCTAATAGCTTAAGCCTCTAAGCTTTAGGAATCATAGCTTGTGTATGGTAAAATTTTGTTTGGGGTTTGTGGTAGCATGATGTTCACATGGGTTTGGGCTTTAATGATTTTTTATATTAATCGGAGGTAAAATTGCTCGGTTTCGACCTCTGCGATTAATTTGATTTGGTTTATAATGATTTTTGACCTGTAGTTTTGTTTACCTAAGTTGCAAGTGGAATTTGATTTAGATTCAACTTTTGATTTTGGGTTGTGTTAATTGATTTTCCAATGCTGATTGTTCATCTGTGTTTATCCTAAAATTGGGATATGAAAACACGTCTTACACATTTATTGTAAGATATGTAAATATTGTAGTTTCTGAATTTGCATTAATTCTTTGATTTGTTTCACTTGGCTGATTTTTGTTCCGTGCTTTGTGTTTATTGTTAGAGGTATGATATTTGGAAGCTTATCTGCAGTAATGGTAGTGTTTATTCTTTATTATACTGATGGTTTTGATGTGTTGTCTGCTAGAGTATAACAAAGTTGTCTAGCTTAGGACATCCATTTATATGTGGGACTTGCTTCTAGTCTCACAACTGTTATTCGAATTTAGCACCTAATGGCACAATCTTGATGGTTATTTTCTATTAGTCTTGTGGGCCGTTGATTATGCTTATAAGTAGTTGAGGGGTTTGGGCAAGCTTTCGTAGATATATTTCCATCAATGTGAGTATTGTCATAGCATTTAGGGTACCTATGACACACAACCTTGATGTGCACTATGTTGTTTTTTGTATTTTTCCCAGATTAGTGACATGAAAGTTGTTGATTATGAGGTATTTGGGCTTACATGTATAAGGCTTATCTATTTATGTACATATTAAAGGGTTTGGTAAAAACGGCTTATCTGCTTATTTAATGCTGAAGTTTGGCACTTACGTAATTTTAAGCCATTAATCACTTTATATGATATATGAAGTAATCCTAAAGAATCCCATTTGTGCTGGAAAAAAAAAAAAAAAAAAAAAAAAAAAAAAAAAAAAAAAACATGAACGTTGTTTAAATACTGCTGTATAAAACTGATTCCGTGTCCTGTTTAGATAGTATATAAATTACTTGAATGTTTTTGATGACTTGATGCATCAATTGTAGGTGGAGAAAGAGAAAGAATCACTTGATGATCTGGTTAACAGGGCTAGTTTACTTTATAAAGTTGCAAAATGGAAGGTATTTAAGTATTATTTTTGTTAATCACAATATGTTATTATGTAACATGTTCTTCATATCTATTGGACTTTATGCCATCAGGTTCTCTTCAGTGATGCCTTTAGAAGATCATTTGGAATGCTTACATGTGATCGCTTGAAGAAATTGGTTTTAAATATTTTATTAAGACTTTCTACTAGATGGCGGCCTAAGAGAAGCTTAGGCTTGTGCCAAGAAAATTCCTCAAAAGGATTAAAACAATTTAATGTTGAAGGATTGTATATTGTTTGCACACTTGACATCATCAAGGATATCCAATATGAACAAGTTTTGAAGGTTTGGGATATATTACCTTTTCAAGAGATTCCAAAATTGACAAAACGACTTGAGAACATTCTTTATGCATACACGGAAGAGTATATCAATCGTTGCACAGAAAATCGATTTGAGGGGTATGCTCATTTTCCAGTATACTAATTTTGAAGTAGTGATTAGGATTTATGTATACTCATTCCAATTTATTAATATTGCTGTTTTGTTTTAATGTTATTCAGGTATTTGGAAGTTCCTAGTTGTTGGCCGGCATCTCAAGTAATGACCCGCTTTCGTCATCTAGTCAGTGATGAAAGTCATAATGATGTGAGTGTAAATCCTGGCGGTGGTAGAAATTATGTTGAAAACTCAAAGGTGAGTGAAAGCTTATTGCTGATGAAGTTCCACTTATTGTCGTATGAAGTGGTGTGCCATTTTCTATCTGGTAGACAAGTCGATCTACCCATGCAAGTGACTGATGAACAGATGGATGTAATATTGTTTAAGAAAAGTTCATTTATAATTGGGCGATCAGGGACCGGGAAAACAACTATTTTGACTAGGAAGTTGTTCCAAAACGATCAGCGTGTCGTCAACAACTCTGTAGGGACTTAAGCTGCAGAAAACAACCAACTTAGAGAGGCTGAGGTTGTTCACGATCCTGACAATAACAAACCAACTGTTCTTCGCCAGCTTTTTGTGACAGTCAGCCCACAATTGTGTTATGCTGTTAAACAACATGTTTCCCACCTAACAAGGTGCGAAAATACTTGTTTATTTCTATTTTATTTTGCTACGAATATACCTTCTAACTTCCAGAATTAATATGTATTTGACAGTAATTCAAGCAATGGGAATTCATCAGCAGAGATCGGTCTTGACGATGTTGATATTACATCAGAGTTCAGTGATATCCCAGACACATTTATTGACACCCCCGGGAATATATACCCTATCACATTTCATAAATTTTTAATGATGTTGGATGGCACATTGGGAAATTCGTTCTTTGAAAGATTTCTAGAGGCAAGAGAAGGTTTTGATGCTAATCGTGTACGTTCAAGATCTGTTGCGTTGCAAACTTTCATAAGATTAAGGGAGGTTACCTTCGATAGGTTTTGTTCACTTTACTGGCCGCACTTCAATTCAAATCTAACGAAAAAGCTTGATCCCTCAAGAGTGTTCACCGAGATTATATCTCATATAAAAGGAGGCAGTGAAGGAAAGTTAAGCTTTGAGGGTTATTCTTTGTTGGCCAAAAGTCGTTCTTCCACTTTAACAGAACAAAAAAGAGAGATTATCTACACACTCTTTAAAGCCTATGAAAAGATGAAAACTGAGCGTTGGGAGTTTGATTTGGGTGATTTCGTGAATGACATTCATCATAGGCTTAGAAATGGGAACTACGAAGGGGACCAAATAGATTTTGTTTATATCGATGAGGTGCAAGATCTTAGTATGAGGCAAATTTCTCTTTTTAAATATATTTGCCAAAATGTCGATGAAGGTTTTGTTTTTGCGGGTGACACTGCACAGACCATTGCAAAAGGAATAGATTTCAGGTTTCAAGATATACGATCTTTGTTCTATAAAGAGTTCTTAAGCACCAGAAAATCTAGAAAAGAAGAAAAAGGTGTTGTATCCGAGATAAAATAGAATTTCAGAACGCATGCTGGTGTGCTCGATTTAGCTCAGAGTGTAACTGACATTTTATATTGTTACTTTGTGCACTTAATTGAAAATTTAGAGCCTGAAACTAGCCTTATTTCTGGGGAAGCTCCTGTTTTTTTGGTGTCTTGTAATGATGAAAATGCAATCATGACAATATTTGGTGGTAGTAAAAGTGGTGGAGAAATTGTGGGCTTTGGTGCTGAAAAAGTTATATTGGTACGTGACAATCGTGCAAGAACTGAAATTATTGAATACGTTGTTGCAAAATTTAGTGCACTTGAGAGATTAATTCACACCTGGTAATGGGCTTGGAGGTACGGAGTGTACACCCATCAGGTCAATGTTTACCCTGACTCAAATTAAGTGGTTTGTGGTTCTGCTGCTAGTGTAAATGATAATACTGCTGATGCAGATCATTCTCCTGCTAGTATTATTCATTGTGCTGCTGATGCAGAACATTCCGCTGCTAGTGTTATTGATACTGCTGCTAGTACAATAATACTGCTGCTGAGTTGCTAGGCAATAGATTCTGCTGCTAGTACAATTTATTGTGCTGCTAGGCATAAGATTCTACTACTGGTATGCTGGATAGAATTTGTAACTAACTTTGACCTATTTTGGGAAGTTTCAAATTCGTAATTAAGGCCATGATTTTCTGGTCTTGTAACCATTATAGCTAGAATCAAGGAAATTATATGGAGAATATTTGTCAATATATTCTCATAATTCCTTTGACTAGGGTTTTGAGTAAATCTCTATATTAAATAGAGATCTACACATCTGCATAAAGACAAACGATTAAACCTAAACACTTGAAAGCAATTCGGTTCTTGATTTGTGCCTAAAACAAGAACATCACTTGGTCTTATCCCATAGAGATATTCGTGTAACCCAGGCATAGGGTCGAATAGTTTCTATTGGAAAGTGATAACACGATTTCAAGTGAATATCCAGTACCATTGATTATCTTTACCCTGATCTGGGAACATACAAAAGCCTACACAAAACAACCAACAATCAATAGAAACTATTTAGTGATAATCAGTGGCTGCTGCTATGAGGCATATGGCTGCTAACTTTTCAAAACTGGAAAAGTTTGAAGGTGACGATTTCAGAAGGTGGCAAAAGAAGATGCACTTTTTGTTGTCAAGCATGAATGTGGTGTATGTGCTGACCACATCCATTCCTGAAGATCATGGGGATGATGCTACTATGGAACAGATAATGAACAGGAGCAAATGGGAGAATGATGACTATGTTTGCAGAGGGTTAATCCTCAATGGTATGTCTGATTCTCTATTTGATATTTATCAAAATGTTGAATCTTCTCAAGAACTGTGGGATTCCTTGGAAGCCAAATATATGGCTGAGGATGCATCAAGTAAGAAGTTCCTTGTAAGTAATTTTAACAATTACAAAATGGTCGATTCTAGACCTGTCATGGAACAATATAATGAACTACTTAGTATACTTGGTCGATTCACACAGCACAAGATGAACATGGATGAGGCTATTTCAGTCTCTTGTATCATCGATAAATTACCTCCTTCTTGGAAAGATTTCAAGCATATGCTAAAGCATAAGAAGGAGGAATTAACTCTTGTTGAGTTGGGTAGTCATTTGCGCATTGAGGAATCACTCAAAGCACATGAAAGTGACAAGCCAAAGAGCAGCAATGCTGCTGGTCCATCAGTTGTCAATTTGGTGGAGCATCACAACTCCTCCAGGAACAATGACAACAAGGGCAAACGTAAGCATCAGGATAACACCAAAACTGATCCTAACAAGAAGTCAAAAGCTACTTGTTGGAAGTGTGGTAAAACTGGACACTTCAGGAAGGATTGTAAAGGTGTTAAGATTGGCAATAAAACCAATGGATCAGGCACAAGTGGATCTGGGAATGGTAATACCAATTCCCTAAAAGGTCAGAATATATTTAATAAGTCTTTTGAGATTTATTATGTTACATATATATCTGATGTGTACTTTGTGCAGGATGATGATGTTGCGTGGTGGGTTGACTCTGGTGCATGGAAGAGGATGTGTGGATTTGAAGTTTAGTTCTAGAAAGATTGTTTCTTTGTTTAATGTTTTACATGTTCCCGTTATTAGGAAGAACTTGGTTTCTAGTAGTGTTTTGAATAATTGTGGTTATAAACAAGTAATTGAATCTGATAAGTTTGTTTTGTCTAAACATGGTGTGTTTATTGGTTTTGGTTATTTATGTAATCAAATGTTCAGACTTAATATTGTTCATGATATGGTTGATTCTGCTTTCATGTCGACTTCTAATTTGAAAGATTCAACCCTTTGGCATGCTAGACTTGGCCATGTACACTTTAAAAGGATGCAAGATATGTCTAAGGATGGGTTAATCCCAGCATTTGACATGGACACTGAAAGGTGTAAAACTTGTATGATGAACAAGATAACTAAGAAACCATTTCAAAGTGTAAAACGTGAAACTAAAGTGTTGGAACTGGTTCATAGTGGCTTATGTGATTTACATGCTACTCCCTCCTTGGGGAATAAGAAATACTTTTGACTTTTATTGATGATGCTTCTAGGTTTTGTTATGTTTATTTATTACATACTAAGGATGAGGCATTAGATAAATTTAAAGTATTTAAAACTGAGGTTGAATTGCAACAAGAGTCCCTGATCAAGAGATTAAGGACTGATAGGGGAGGTAAGTACATGGATACTCTGTATTTTCAGTCTGTTGGTATACTCCATGAAACGACTGCTCCCTATACTCCTCAGCAAAATGGTATTTCTAAAAGGAAAAACAGGGTGCTGAAGGAGATGGTTAATTCCATGTTGTCCTATTCTAGGCTGAGTCAAGGTTTCTGGGGTGAAGCTATGTTAACAGCTTGCTATTTATTAAATAGAGTTCCCAACAAAAGGAACAAGACAACCCCTTATGAACTCTGGACTAAAAAGAAACCCAACCTGAATTATATCAGGGTTTGGGGTTGTAGGGCAGTTGTAAGACTCCCTGATCCAAAGCTAAAGACTTTGGGTGAAAGAGGCATTGAATGCATCTTTGTTGGATATGCTAAGCATTCCAAGGCATATAGGTACTATGTTATTGAACCTAATGAATCTGTTTCAATTAACTCTATAATTGAATCAAGGGATGCCATCTTTGATGAGAATAGATTCTCATCAGTCCCTAGACCAAGTCAGAGGATTCCTAATGGAACTAATGATGTTGGTGTATCTGAGATCTCTGATGAGGTCCCTGATGAGGTTGTGGTTCAACAACCTGAACCTGAGCTCAGAAGGAGCAAAAGGGTTAGGACTCCAAAGTCATTTGGACCTGAGTTCCAATTATACTTAATTGAAGGAACAAGGGATGAGGTCTCTGACCAACACTCCTATTGCTTTAATGTTGAGGATGATCCCAAAACATTTGATGAAGCAATGAAGTCCCAGGATGTTGCTTTCTGGAAAGAGGCAATAAATGATGAGATGGACTCCATCATGGGCAACAACACTTGGGTGTTGGCTGATCTACCACCTGGTTGCAAACCTTTGGGTTGCAAATGGATTTTCAAAAGGAAGATGAAGGTAGATGGAACTGTTGAAAAGTTCAAGGCTAGACTAGTCATTCAAGGCTTTAAACAAAAGTCAGGGATTGACTATTTTGATACTTATGCCCCTGTAGCTCGTATCAGTACCATAAGATTGCTAATTGCTTTGGCATCAATTCATAATCTGATTATTCATCAGATGGATGTGAAGACAGCTTTCTTGAATGGTGAATTGGATGAGGAGGTGTATATGAACCAACCTCAGGGCTTCATCATGCCTGGAAATGAAAATAAGGTGTGCAAACTGATTAAGTCCTTATATGGACTGAAGCAGGCACCTAAGCAATGGCATCAAAAATTTGATGAAGTGGTTTTGTCTAGTGGTTATTCACTTAACCAATCTGACAAATGTGTATATAGCAAATTTGATGAATCAGGTAAAGGAGTCATCATTTGTCTATATGTTGATGACATGTTGATCTTTGGCACTGACCAAAATCAAGTTGACCTAACAAAGGAATTTTTGTCATCAAGGTTCTCCATGAAGGATATGAGGGAGGCTGATGGTATCCTTGGTATAAGGATTAAACATGAAAGTAACAAGATTTCCATATCTCAGTCTCATTACATTGAGAAAGTGTTGAGGAAATTTAATTACTTTGATTGTACTCCAGTGAGTACTCCTATAGATACAAGTGAGAAGCTCATGCCTAATACTGGTAAGGCTGTATCTCAACTTGAGTATTCTAGGGTGATTGGCTGCTTAATGTATGCCATGACTTGTACAAGGCCTGATATTGCATTTGTTGTGGGAAAATTGAGCAGGTATACTAGTAATCCTAGTGCTCATCATTGGCAAGCAATTCAGAGGGTACTGAAGTATTTGAAGAGAACTATGGACTATAGTCTCTCATATACTGGTTATCCATCAGTATTAGAAGGATACACTGATGCAAGTTGGATCAGTAACACTGAAGACAATTCGTCTACTAGTGGCTGGGTATTCCTACTTGGTGGAGGTGCAATTTTTTGGGCATCCAAGAAGTAAACTTGCATCACCAGTTCTACTATGGAATCTGAATTTGTGGCTTTAGCTGCTGCTGGTAAAGAAGCTGAATGGTTGAAAAACTTGCTTCTTGAGATTCCATTGTGGCCTAAACCTATAGCACCTATTTCTATCCATTGTGATAGTGCTGCTACATTGGCAAAGGCTTATAGCCAAATGTACAATGGGAAGTCTAGACACTTAGGTGTCAGGCATAGCATGATTCGTGAGCTTATCATCAATGGGGTGGTATCTATAGAGTTTGTTAGATCTCAACAAAACTTAGCTGATCACTTGACGAAGGGTTTGGCTAGAGACTTGGTTTTAAAGTCTGCTAAAGGGATGGGTTTAAGTCCAACTTAGTCACTGAATGCTAAGACACCCAACTCCCTCCTGAGGAAACTTGGGAGTTGAGTTTAATGTGGAAAGCTGAACATTTAGTGGACTGGAGCACATGTTTTATTTTCATCCCAAGGTTGTGCTCAGAACCTACTGAAAAGGAGGATGAAGTCTTTACTTCTCAATGGTTAATTTTCTTTGAAAAAGTGCTTAGCAGGAGCATGAATAAAGAGGAACCACCTATGTAAATGTTGAAGTTTTGCCGCTTCAGGAAGCTTTGGACTTTTAGCTTTTACAACATTTATGAATTGGATATGGACACATGGCTTGTATAGTGTCAGGAGCTTTTAAGTGTTTGAAACTTGTGTGTATTTTATCTTCAGGTATTCAAATGGGTTGAAGGGTTCAATTCTTAGAACACCCTGATTCTCGAATATTTGAACGTGTAATGTACTAAGATGGGAATTCAATCTTCAAGATATTTTCATTTATGCACATGTTTGTTTATTGTTTTTTCATGCAAAGGAAGTGAACTAAATTTGGGGAGGATTGTTGGAAAATTTAGTGCACTTGAGGGATTAATTCATACCTGGTAATGGGCTTGGAGGTACAGAGTGTACACCCATCAGGTCAATGTTTACCCTGACTCAAATTAAGTGGTTTGTGGTTCTGCTGCTAGTGTAAATGATAATATTGCTGATGCAGATCATTCTGCTGCTAGTATTATTCATTGTGCTGCTGATGCAGAACATTCTGCTGCTAGTGTTATTGATATTGCTGCTAGTACAATAATACTGCTGCTGAGTTGCTAGGCAATAGATTCTGCTGCTAGTACAATTTATTGTGCTGCTAGGCATAAGATTCTACTGCTGGTATGTTGGATAGAATTTGAAACTAACTTTGACCTATTTTGGGAAGTTTCATATTCGTAATTAAGGCCATGATTTTCTGGTCTTGTAACCACTATAGCTAGAATCAAGGAAATTATATGGAGAATATTTGGCCAATATATTCTCATAATTCCTTTGACTAGGGTTTTGAGTAAATCTCTATATTAAATAGAAATCTACACATTTGCATAAAGACAGACGATTAAACCTAAACACTTGAAAGCAATTCGGTTCTTGATTTGTGCCTAAAACAAGAAAGTCACTTGGTCTTATCCCATAGAGATATTCGTGTAACCCAGGCATAGGGTCGAATAGTTTCTATTGGAAAGTGATAACACGATTTCAAGTGAATATCCGGTACCATTGAGTATCTTTACCCTGATCTGGGAACACACAAAAGCCTACACAAAACAACCAACATACGTTGGAAGACAAGCTCTTGTTCTCACTATATTGGAATGTAAGGGTCTTGAGTTTCAGGTCAGTTTCTTATTCTTTCTTTTACAAAGATAGTATCATTTTAGTGATCTCAAAGTGTCAATAATGTTTTCTAATGTTTGATTGCCCTATTTATTTTAGGATGTATTGCTTTACAACTTTTTTGGGACATCCCCTTTGAAAGACCAATGGAGAGTAATATATGGATACATGAAAAAACATAACTGGCTCGACGAAAAACTTCCACAGTCTTTCCCGACATTCGATGAAGCAAGACATAGTCTCTTGTGTTCTGAACTGAAACAATTGTATGTGGCCATAACTCGAACAAGACAACGGCTATGGATTTGTGAGAACAAAGAGGAGCTCTCCAAACCAATGGTTGACTACTTGAAAAGGAAAGGACTCGTTGGAAACACACAAAGGCTATGGATTTGTGAGAACAAAGAGGAGCTCTCCGATACCTTTGATTATCTTTACCCTGATCTGGGAACACACAAAAGCCTACACAAAACAACCAACATACGTTGGAATACAAGCTCTTGTTCTCACTATATTGGAATGTAAGGGTCTTGAGTTTCAGGTCAGTTTCTTATTCTTTCTTTTACGAAGATAGTATCATTTTAGTGATCTCAAAGTGTCAATAATGTTTTCTAATGTTTTATTGCCCTATTTATTTTAGGATGTATTGCTTTACAACTTTTTTGGGACATCCCCTTTGAAAGACCAATGGAGAGTAATATATGGATACATGAAAAAACATAACTGGCTCGACAAAAAACTTCCACAGTCTTTCCCGACATTCGATGAAGCAAGACATAGTCTCTTGTGTTCTAAACTGAAACAATTGTATGTGGCCATAACTCGAACAAGAAAAAGGCTATGGATTTGTGAGAACAAAGAGGAGCTCTCCAAACCAATGGTTGACTACTTGAAAAGGAAAGGACTCGTTCAAATTCGGAAGCTGGATGACTCAATGGCACAGGCTATGCAGGTTGCAAGCAGCCCTCGGGAGTGGCAGGAACGTGGGAAAAAGGCCAGTTATTTTATTTCCGTATTTCTGCTTTTGTTATCTTATTATCTTATTTGACATGCTTTCATTTTTGTGATGTTATTCCTATTTGGTTAAAGGAATAGATAATATATGGTTAAAGATACTTAAACCAAAGCATAACTTTTCCCTTTTGTGACATGTTCATTTGATTGGAGATATCAGATATGTTTAATACATATTCACATGCTGCAAAAGAGGATCAAATAAATGCGAGTTTATAGCATAGAAAAAGTTCTAAATTGTAATGCTTCAAAGATGAATTATTTTAAATAAAAAATATGAATCCACATGAAGATAACAATCTTGGTCACAGTCTTGCTTTGTCTTTTTAAAGTAGCTGCTAAAACCTAAGGCAAAGGTCGCACACTGCAAAGTTATTGTTTCCACTCTTTTAAATCATAAGAACCACAAGCTTTCATGGGTAGTTCTTTATTTGGTATGTTGAACTTTTTCCAGCTCCCTAATGTACTTATAGTACCCTTTGGGCTCTACAAGTTTTTAATCTTTATGTGATATACACGTGTGTTCTCTGATATGTTAGTCACTAGATCCCCTCAGTAATAAGATGGGAAAAGTTCAAGGTGTCATGCTAAACCGTAATTTAGGATTCTGGATCTACCTGAAGGTTTTCATTGTTTCATATAATTATCATAAACCCAAAAGAGCATAAACAGATATAGTAATAGACCCAACAGAGCATAAGAACAAAACTTTATATGGATGACACAGGCAACTCTGCCTAATACTTCCTCCATTCCCAAACCAACTTTTCTCCCGCATATACTTTAATTGAAAAAGTTAACTCGTGTTTAAATATATTAAATCTCTTTAAATAGGACATGTTGGTTATTGTGGATTAGATTCAAACTTATTAACTTTTAGTAAAAAATATGAAAGGGTAAACAGGTTAACTTAAATTTTTATCATATACCCATAAATTGAGTTAGAAGGTCGAATGATTTTCCAATGCTCAACAGCCCAAGAGGGGAAAAGTGGTAACCTGATCACACACATAGAGATTGATTGAAGTGTATAAACAAAAAATTTATACAGGTTGCATGAACATACGAGAACTATAAATTTCAGTACTTATTCTTTCAACTTGTTTCTTCAGTAACTAATTCATTTTCTACATGATAACGGAGATATGTGCCACTGATTTCCTACGTAGTTCTGTATGATTATTTGAGTATATTATTTGACACGCTTTCATGATGTTTATATGGTTTTCACCTTTTTTATGAGAAAATTTTTGGGATGGCAACAATCTGTTTTGAAAGAGCGGGAGACTCAATGTGGGAGGAGTTGGCTAAGGCTTGTGGTCTAAGGGCATCGGCTGATCAAATACGGGAAACACATCCTGAATCTTATTTCAGTTATCTTAGAGAAGCAGTTGGTTTATTCAAGTCTATTGGGAAACTTGATTCTGCTGCATCATGTTATTGTGATTTGGGGGAGTATGAAAAAGCTGGTAAGTACTTTTTCTATTCATAAGTGCCTGTCAGCCAAAGACGGAACGGGTCAAGTGGCTCAAAACGATTTATAATCTCAAAAAAATTAATTAATTTAAAATAACTAATGATAAATAAACAAATAGAAAACAAGTGTTAGTGGGTTGGCGCGGGCTTATTTTTGAAACGTGACCCAAAACTCATCCATCTCGCCACCTCTAATTTGCTCTGGTTTGTTTGTGCAGGAAAAATCTACATGCATAAGTGTGGAAAGTTTGATGCAGCAGCGGAGTGTTTCACTCTAGATGGGTGTTATAGTGAAGACACAGAAGCCTACGTCAAAAGAGATCAGCTCTCCAATTGTCTGTCAGTTTTCAAAAGTGAGAAACTTTTTGATAAAGAATTAGAAGAACATCTTAGTTTCAAAAGTAAAGAGTTAGAAGAAGTTGAGCAAGAATTTTTGGAGAATTGTGCTCTTAATTACCATAAACTTTTTTTGTTGAAAGAAGAATCGGGTCATTTTCTTGAAGATGCTGAGTTGACAAGGTCATCAGGCGCTATTCTAAAAGAGGCTGATCTTCTATAGATGGCTGGAAAATTCAAGGAGGCTGCTCTTTTGTTACTTTGGTATGTGTTTATTAGCTCGTTATGGGGAGACGGAAAAATAAGTTGGCCACTCAAGCAGTTTGCTCAAAAGGAAGAACTCTGTAATAAAGTGAAGTTGCTTGCAAAAAGCGATTCGGGTGTTATGTATAATTTTGTTTGCAGCGAGCTTAAGATACTCTCTGATCAGCACAATAGTTTTCCTGAGCTGAAGGAAGATTTGTGCGTTTCTCGAAACTATAGGAGTCTAAGTGGTGAAATCTTGTTGATTAGGAAAATCTTACATAAGCATCTTCAAAAGAATTCCTCAGATTATGATTGGGAGGATAAATTACCCATGGATATAGATAAGTTCTGTGAGGACAAGATGTTTTAGAACCGAGTTTATGTTAGAATTCTTGTTTTTTATTGGAATCTGTGGAAGAAGCATATTTTGGATATTTTAAGAAGTATTGACAGTCTGGAAAATGAGGAACCATTTAAATCCCCGGGGCATGCTGATTTTTGTTTATATTATTTTGGGGTGAGGAAACAATTTCCAAAAGGAAACACGTTGTACTTGTCACTAAATAAGGATGCCGATTGGATAAGAAACACTTGTTACAAGGATCTTTAGAGGGACGAGAAGCGTATACATTTTGATGGCAGGGAGATGGTGTCTGCTATTCGATCTTATTGGCAGTCCGAATTACTTTATGTGGGTATAAAGGTACTCGAAACTCTTGACGCTCTGCGTATGTCAAAGTCAAACGGTTCTGCGTTTCACCAAAGCACATCTCTCCTACACATTTTTGAGGTCTCCAAGTTTCTTTTAGACTTTCAGTGTCATAACCTCACAAATCCTTATAAAAAGAGATTGCAGTATTTCCTTGGAATTTCATTAAGTTACCTTGATATTGTGTTTCCATTAGACTGGCGGAAATCAGTCGACGAAGACTTGGTTTCCCTAAAGGAGACTGATCTTTCGGTGAACTTACTTGAGGAGATTATTCTTCAAACGGTTGACATCAAGGCTCTGGAGAGGGTGATTATAATATGTCTATGTTCAAGAGTATCAGTAGTTGTTTACAAAAATCTCATTAATAAGCTAAAAAGTAAAGATCGATGGAAATCATTTGTTGAGAAATTTAGGGATCGTGGGCTGAGAGATGTTTTTGTTGCTCGAGCACTTCAACATGCTTTAGAACATAGCTTTGGAACAAACTCCAGTTTCCTATCACTTCACAGTTTCGGGTATCTATTGGACCGTCTTCTTTTAATGCAATCTTTCTGTTCACGAAAATCATACACAACAAGATCTTCTTTTGTTGGATTGTTTACACATATTTAATCTGCTTCAACTTTATCTGCTGGACAGTCTTCTTTGAATCTAAGTGTTATTATTGAAAGAATCGAGGATATTCTCTCCTCTAGTGAATTTGGTATACTAATGATTCAAAGATCAAACATTGATGCCTCTTATTATCCTCTTTTAGTATTAAAATGGTTATGATACTGTCCCTAATATGTCTGAAATTACCAGAATATTCTCATTGGCTACTTCGGCATCTGTCAGGTTACGGCAATTATGCTTATTTTCTTCCAAAGAAGTTTGTATCTTGTCTTTTTAGGAAAAGTAAGAATGAAGAACTGAACTTGGATCCAGAAGTTGTTGCAGAAGCGTTTTCTAGCATAGATGATCCTTTGTTGATTATAAGTTCGGAAGACGGTAGTCCCAAAATCAATGCTCCTTGTGCTATATTTGTTGACCTTAGAAAATCTAAAGAGGAGATAATGAATGTACTGTTTCCAAGAAAAAATACACATAATGCCTCCACTTCTTCAAGTAGTGTTAATGCTGGTGCAATTCCTGAGGGATCGTCTTCAGAAACATTACCATATACTGTCATGGATATAAATCGTGTGGAACTGCGAATGAATTGGAAAGTTATAGAAGAAATATCTGAGGCTATTAATGAGAAGAAGGGAGTGGCACCAAACAAGTTACCTGCTGCAACTAGGATTATGGTAATGTACATCATTGTGTTTGTGTTGAATGATTTCTGTTAATCATATCGTCATTATTATAAGTTTGATGCCTTTTTCAATTATCTGTTTTCTTGCCAGAATGAACTCGATATAAGTAGGGCCACATTCCTTCTTGCTGTTGCGGCTCAAAGTTCTTGTACTTCATACAAATTTATAAATTTTGAAAAATTTGTATTTCATGTGAATGAAGGTCTGAAGATTCTTTCTTTTGGGTTGGACACAAGGTGAGACTTGCAATATTGTAAATTTTCTAGTAGTTTTTAATCTTCAAACCGGTTTAAACTGGAATCCGTATTGAGATTCTTTTTCTTGTTCTGATCTTTTTCAGGGTACCAGAACACGACTATTCACGTTTATTGAATTCTTCAACTGTCAAGGATTTGAGATTTGTTGAGAATAATCATGCAATTTTTATCACGGAGGCGCAAGTTGTTGCAGATAATCATAAAATTGTATGGAAGAATTTGAGAATGGGTGTGGATGCGTTGCAAAATGTAAGGCATTATGTAGATAAATTCTTCAGACAGATAGATGATTTCTTGAACCATCATGTCACGAGCCAGGTAACAAAGGTTGAAGAAACAGGTGATGAAGCTTCAGTGTTGTTAGAAAATCAAAGCGAATGTGAGAACACTCAGGATGGTAACAACGAGAAAGGGAAAGGAAACAACAAGGGGAAGAAGAGTAAGAAGAGCAAAGGTAAAAAGAAACATTACTGATTAGATAGGATGGATATCGTATTACTACGTGTTTTCTATTTTGTGTATTCCAGAAAAAAAAACTTACGAATCTTGAGTTCAAGATTAGTAACTTTTGAACTTGGATATATGTTATTTTCTGGGTTTGAAAGACATGGTGATGTAAGAGATCTGGTAGACCTTTTTGAGGTATTCAGAAGCACACGCAACAGACACAATACAGGAAAGAAAAGAACAATAATTGCCAAACACGCAAAGACTTTATATTGAAGAAAGTTAACTCAAAACTCCAATTCAATACAATGATAAATCCCTACCCTTCATGGTATATATAGACTAACAAATACATGTTAGACTATAACTAGGATTGCTAATTAATTAATTCCATAACAATTATCCATAACACATCCTATTCTAACTCAACTAGGACACCACATAGATAATTATCCACAAACTAATTAATTTGATATGCTTGCCTTGCACGCCAAGCAACTCCTCTAGTCCTCCTTTCACGCTCACAGCCATAGGACGACTAGGAATTCTCCAACATTCACCCCCTGAATTTCTGAGTCGTATACGGGAGGTCTTCAACACCAAGTAGATCTCGCATCTCCTTGAACTTGATCTTTGCCAATGCCTTTGTCAATGGATCTGCACTTTGTTCTTCACGAGATACATGCTTTACTACAACCTGCTCGTTCGTGTCATCACTTCCAGAATTGTCTTCTTCACTTTCTGGGCTGGTCTCGTGAACAGGGTTGTAAACAGTAACCGAGCTGCTATTTAGACCTGTTACTGTAGCATGAACAATAACGTTGTGCAGTGGGCTGTCGTGAACTGAGCTCCCAACCGTAGGCTGTTCCAGGTTCGTATTTTCATCAATTTGTTGATCCAGTTCAGCCCCATGGGTGTCATTCCATTTGACAGTGAAGTAGTCTGCTTCTTTTCCCGTTTGGATTGTATCTTCTTTACCAACTTTTAGTTGAGCCTTATAAAGACGATTTGCACTACGCGGGACCTTTATAAGTAAATCTCCACAACTATCTCGCATGGTTAAGAAATCACCTCGGATACAAATGTCATAACCAAATATTGTCGCTTGTCCGAGACTTATCACATTATTTTGAAGAGCAGGAATATAATAGACATCTTTCAACAATTTTTGTTCTCTGGTTTTACCTTGGAACAAAATCGAGCCTTTTCCATTTATGCTCACACACGAACCATCTCCGAACCTAACACGTCCAGTTATATTTTCATTTAATTCAGAAAAGTAAGAGTAATTACCTGTCATGTGATTACTTGCACCGTTGTCAAAGTACCATACATCATCTTCGTCGGTATTTGGCTCGCACATTGGTGGAGTGTACTTTTCTTCATTTATGAAAATCGTTTCTTGAATATGGTTCATCATAAAGAACGTACCTTCCTCATGATACACATCTTTCTCTTGCGTCTCATTAAGGTTAACTTCATGGTTTCGGTTTCGTTCAGGGCATCTTGAAGCAAAGTGTCCGTACTCATCACAACGGTAACACTTT
Organism: Artemisia tridentata subsp. tridentata; assembly: GCA_021014915.2. NCBI lineage: Eukaryota > Viridiplantae > Streptophyta > Magnoliopsida > Asterales > Asteraceae > Artemisia > Artemisia tridentata. The sequence continues at coordinate 290,960,405 of CP139509.1, forward strand.
ATATGTGAGAGGTCACGTTTCTCATGTTTACCCTTTTGTTCATTATCTTCACGGTTTTTCGAGGAGTCACGTTGACCTTGGTTTTGATTGTTGCCCCTACCACGTCCTTGACCACGACCACGAGAGTATGAACCACGTCCATAGTTAGAAGAAGATTCAGTTTTAGAGAACATTAACTTACTTGAGTTGTCATTATCTTCTTCTTTAATTCTCTCTTCGTAAGCTTTCATTCTACCGACCACATCTTCATACCCTACTGTCTTCAAGTCCAAGACTTGTTCAAGTGAAGCCACGATGTGAATAAAACGCCTTGGTAAACTTGTAAGAAACCTCTTTACAAGTTTTCGTTCTTCTATTTCTTCTCCAAGTATCGCAGCCTTTGATGAAATCCCCGACAACTTAGAAGCGTATTCATCAATAGTCTCGGTATCACGCATCTTCAAACCTTCAAACTCGGTCATTAAATTTTGAAGTCTCGCCTCTTTCACACGCTCCGCACCAAGATTTCTTGATTTTATAGCTTCCCACATGTCTTTCGCTGATTTCAGAGTTCCTATTTGAAGTATCACGTCTTCTGGTACTAATTGGAACAGAAGTGCCTTCACCACGTTGTTCATCTTTGCATCCGTAGAACCTGGTTCGATTACTTCCCACACTCCATGAATACCCATGATTACTTCCATTCGCATACTCCAGATGGTGTAGTTAGTTGACGTTAACATTGGGCATTGAAACGTCAAATTTGACTCTTTTGTTGGTGGTGGTGGATGGTTAGAACCTGATGCACCTCCTGTCATCTTGGTTCTTCTTCTTGATCGAAAATAAGTTTGTAACGGGGACCTATCCAGCCCTTGATCACACGGCTAGATAAGTTATGTTCAGTGTTCAAAACTAATCACTATTCTGTGACCAGTCCTGATAAACACCAACAACCAACCACGACCAGGCCTTATCAAAAACCCACGATCAGAACACTTATCTGATCAGAAAAACTGATCAGTTTATACACGCTGTTTCAACAGCCCAACTGATTCAGCACTTATGCTACTTAAACCAACACTGACCACAGGTTGAAGTCGTCTTATTTTAGGGATCTATTAAACCCTAAATCGCTGTATCAAATCTGCTAAATATGCTCGTCCAATCACAGACTCCCAGACTTGGAATGAACAACTTATGGAACACTAATTGAGACCCTTTAGACGCGGCAACAATCCTCCACAATTCACAACCTGGCTCTTGATACCAATGAGGTATTCAGAAGCACACGCAGCAGACACAATACAGGAAAGAAAAGAACAATAATTGCCAAACACGCAAAGACTTTATATTGAAGAAACTTAACTCAAAACTCCAATTCAATACAATGATAAATCCCTACCCTTCATGGTATATATAGACTAACCAATACATGTTAGACTATAACTAGGATTGCTAATTAATTAATTACATAACAATTATCCATAACACATCCTATTCTAACTCAACTAGGACACCACATAGATAATTATCCACAAACTAATTAATTTGATATGCTTGCCTTGCACGCCAAGCAACTCCTCTAGTCCTCCTTTCACGCTCACAGCCATAGGACGACTAGGAATTCTCCAACACTTTTAAGAACGGTTATGATCAGTCATCAAGAGTCAAGACAACTTGCTAAGTAATGGGTTCATTGAATCAAAGTTATATCTGAAGTTTGCAGTTAAGTTATAAAAAAACGGATGTCTTGTTATAAATTTTGTGTCCTAATATTAAACCCGTGATTTTCATACTTCAAGAATATACCAAGTTGAAATGGCAAAAAAGACCACAAATATAGACAAGATTCAATCTGTTGTTTGATATCATTTTACCTAAAACACAGCTAGATCAACTAACCTACAACCTTGGGTTCTCCTACTGGTTGGTGTTACCTCAGAAGCAATTGTTTCTAGTGTTAATTTCACGAAAACGTAGTTTACTTGGTACCTCTTAAAGTTTTGTGTTATCTATTTCTTTTTTTAAGATCTATAAAGCATACTTTTGAATTTAATCCTTTTGACATATCACGTGACCAGTTGTATGTATTATTTGACTAATTTAACCATCTCCGGTTAAACAGGACTGCAGGAGTGTATAAACTGAAGGGTAAAATAGTCTAATAATACATACAACTAGTCACACAATACAGCAAAAAGAATGAATTCAAAAATATGTTACATACATAATAAAATTAAAAATAGTGGGTTACACAAAATTATACAAAGTGATAAGTAAACTACATTTCGTGCAATTAACCTTTGTTTCTATTTAAATGCAAACTAGTTCATTTAAGTTTAAAACGCAAGTAAACTACATATATGAAGGGAACTATATTGGGATTTACGTGAGAGTAATGCAATTCTTACTAGATTGGCAAAACTTGGGATGGGTAAAACATTTTAAAATGGAAACTAATTGCGTACTTTGGTCGATTTAGTCTTTAAGGATCGATAAATGTTTGACAAGATTTATAAATTTGGCATTGCTTAGGTACGGATGAGTAACAAAACGAAACGTTTTTTTTAGTAAATCCTTGACACTATTAACATTGTAAATTGATATCTTTTTGTAACTTCTTCTACGTACCTACATATATTAAGTAGGAAGGATACATTATTTGCTGAGGAGAGTTATTTAAATGAGAAAAGTTCAAATGGTTACTCTTACTCTTATTTTGTTGCTTATCAAGGGACGAGGTGAGATCCTTGCAAAACATGTATCCTTTAAAGAACAAATAAACCAAACAAATAAACAAATCTCAACCATCCATCCACCTTTCATCTAATGGCTGAGATGAAGCCAAAAATAACAAAGGGAGGGCATAATTGTCATTTTAGATCATTTAATATAAAAACCCACTTTTCACTTTTTTTTTAAAAATAACATATCTTGCAAACGGTAAATCTTCAAGCTACGAAAAATAAACCATCGCGACGAGAATTAAATCATCTTTCTATAGATATGCACTTTTATATACTTTCGACGAACTTTTTTTTCAAAATTTCCGTCCAGAAAAATCCCACGGGATTCGTAAAAAAATCCCACGGGATTCGTAAAAAGACGAAATTTTTTTTCAAAATTTCCATCTAGAAAAATCCCACGGGATTCGTAAAAAGACGATTTTTTTTTTCAAAATTTTCGTCCAGAAAAATCCGACGGGATTCGTAAAAAAATCCCACGGGATTCTGTATAAATCCCATGGGATTTTCATTTTGCTTTATATAAACTGGAAGTACAAAATCACTTGAGATTCTATTTTTGTTGTGTAATATTATGAAAAAAATTCTTGTTCACTTTGAATATATTTTGTTTACTTTGAATATATAATGTTTGTTACTTATATTCTGTTTGATCACATGGGTAATCTGTGTAAATCCCATGAGATTCTGTATAAATCTCATGTGATTCATTAGTCAATCCCATAAGATTCATTATGAATCCCATATGAATCCCATAGGATTCAGCATGAATCCCATGTGATTCATTATGAATCCATGGGATTCATTTACCCAACGCTTCATAATAATCCAAACACCCAACAATTCTTTTCATCTCATTAATTGCCTCCCCCATCATCTCTAACTAAGGGATAGAAAGTAGCAGCCGGTTTACTTAAACAACTACCACAGTCCCACTAATATCATCACCCCAACACCAAAACATGACCACCCATAATCTCATCACCATCACCACCATAATAATCTTTATCATCACTGCACACTCACTAGCTACAGACACCAGCATAATATTCAACACAGATGGACGATCACGTTATGCTTTTGACATCTTCTCACTCCCACTCAACACCACCACCATCTCTAAAGACCATGAGCTCCAACTCACTGATGGACATTCCGTAAACTTTTGAAGATCTCTAAACTTCCTCTAGCACCACCACCATCTCTAAACATCACCCAACATCACCAAAAGGTGTTTTTTTTTTTTTTTTTTTTTTTTTTTTTTTTTTGAAGATCTATATATTATACAACTTTTGAAGGATTTTTTGTGTAGATCTATTTTAGTTTTTTGTAGATCTAAGTTTATAACGATTGTGGCGGTGCAACCAACGCCACAGATGGGCGGTTATATTTCCCGACGGATGTTATATTTTCCGATCGGAGGTTTTTGACGTGACTAAAGTAAATAGAACCTGTCTCCTTTGTCGTTGACGTGACTAAAGAAAACGAATATAACCTTTGGAAAATGATGCCGGAAACTTTCATCAGTCGCCGGAAACCAGTCGCCGGAAACTGTGGTTGGTGAGAGTGAATGAGAGTGTGTGTGAAACTTCAGTTTGTGTGTGTGAAACAGATGTGTTTTTTGAGTGACAAAAGTGCCCTTTAATAATTAATTATATTAAAATGGGGATTAATTTAGACCTTTAGATTTAAAATAGATGCATGGTTGAGATTGAGCTATTTGTTCTTTAGTTTTTTTTTGTTTCATATTGAACTTTCCTCATCAAGGGACAAATCCCCACTATCCATCTAGTTTGATCTAATAGTGAGAATTAACCTAAGATTTAATATGTAAACCTAAGTCCATTTTTTTTTCCTTTTCCTTTGTCTTTTTGTCTTTCTTATTTATTCACATTTTTTTTGTCTTTTTTTTAATTCGAGTTTTTTTTCTTTTCAATTCACGTTTTTTTTTTTTTTTACATTCACGGTTTTTTTTCTTCGCTTTCATACGTTTTCATATGTTTTCATACGTTTTCATATGTTTTCGTCCGTTTTCATATGTTTTCGTCCGTTTTCTTACGTTTTCGCCCGTTTACGTCCGTTTTCATACATTTTTGTCTGTTTTCTTACGTTTTCGTTCGTTTTCATACGTTTTCGTCCGTTTTCATACGTTTTCTTACGTTTTCGTTCGTTTTCATACGTTTTCGTCCTTTTTCTTTCGTTTTTGTCCATTTTTCATACGTTTTCATCCGTTTTCAGACGTGTTTTTACGCTTTCATACGTTTTTGTCCGTTTTCTTACGTTTTCATCTGTGTTCTTACGTTTTCGCCCATTTTCGTCCGTTTTCTTACGTTTTCATCCGTGTTCATACGTCTTCGTCCGTTTTCTTCCGTTTTCATCCATTTTTCATACGTTTTCGTCCGTTTTCAGACGTGTTTTTACGCTGTCATACCTTTTTGTTCGTTTTCATAAGTATTCGTCCGTTTTCTTACGTTTTCGTCCATTTTCTTACATTTTCGTCCGTTTTCATACGTTTCTGAATATCACAACTGATATTCAGTGATATTCAGAATATCACTTGTTTTGAATATCACTTGTGATTTTCTTACGTTTTCGTCCGTTTTCATACGTATTCGTCCATTTTCTTACGTTTTCGTACGTTTTCGTCCGTTTTCATACGTTTCTCACTTGTGATTTTCTGAATATCACTTTTGATATATTCTGAATATCAATTGTGATTTTCTGAATATCTATCACTTGTGATTTTCTGAATATCACTTGTAATTTTCATGTTATAAAACATCAGTTGAAAATCACTTTTGATATTCAGAAAATCACTTGTGATATTCAAAATATCACTTGTGATATTTTGAATATCACATAATATCACTTGCGATTTTCAGAATATCACTTATGATATTCTGAATATCACATAATATCACTTGTGATATTAAGAAACATATGAAAAGGTCTGAAAACGGCCAAAAACATTTAAAAACGGAAGAAAATGTATGAAAACGGACGAAAATGTAAGAAAATGGACGAATATGTATGAAAACGGACGAAAACGTATGAAAGTGTAAAAACACGGATGAAAACAGGCGATAACGTATGGAAAATGGACGAAGACGAAAGAAAACGGACGAAAACGTATGAAAACGAACGAAAACATAAGAAAACGGACGAAAACGTATGAAAATGGGCGAAAACGTAAGAAAACGGACGAAAGCGTATGAAAGCGTAAAAACACGTCTGAAAACGGACGAAAACGTATGAAAAATGGACGAAAACGAAAGAAAAAGTACGAATACGAACGAAAACGTAAGAAAACATATGAAAATTGACGAAAACGTATGAAAAAGTAAGAAAACAGACGAAAACGTATGAAAACGGACGTAAACGGGCGAAAACGTAAGAAAACTGACGAAAACATATGAAAACGTATGAAAACAGACGAAAATGTATGAAAACGAAGAAAAAAAGCGTGAATATCAAAAAAAAAAAAAAAAAAAAAAAAAAAAAAAAAAAAAAGTGAAAAAATATGAAAGACAAAAAGACAAAGAAAAAGGGAAAAAAAATGGACTTAGGTTTACATATTAAATTGTAGGTTAATCCCCACTATTAGATCAAATTAGATGAATAGTGGGGATTTGTCCCTTGGTAAGCACCAAAATAATGGTATCCAAAATAAAGCGCCTCTATTTTACATACAAAATTTTTCTCAAATATCAAAGGACTCATCTCTACCATATATCTAAAATGAAATAAATGAGTGAGATTAAAAGTATTTTAATATTTCATATATTTTTTATAATTTAAATTTCTCTTGAATCGTTAATCGTTAGACAAAACAAATTATACCGTCGCGACCAGCATTTAATTATCTATCTATAGACGGGCACTTTGATATACTTTCGACAAACTTTTTGTTTTTCTTTTTTTCACTTTTTTTACGTTTTTTCATCTTTTTTCTTCGTATCTGAAAATAGCATGATAAATCACATGTGATTAAACACTAATTTGAATATTATAATAGTATCACATGTGATATTAGTGTTAAATCACATATGATATTACATATCATATGTGGCAAATCATATGTGATTTAACACTAATATCGCACGTGATTTTATTAAAATATTCAAATTAGTGTTTAATCACTGGTGTTAGCCAAAGCATATATATATATATATATATATATATATTATAGCAAGAAAAACCCGACCAAAAGGTAAATCCTCTCTCTAACCAAGAGTGAATATACCTAGAGGTCAAACAAAATATAATTCCGCAAATATTGTACTTTCCCGGTCGTTAAGTTCCGATGAAGTGTGAATGGAACTTTGAATTTCGTTTGTGATCGGGTGATTTGATTAATTGAGAAGTTTTGGAATTATGATAAAATCAGAGAGCATATACTAAAAAACAACTAATAAGCATATGAAACAAGAAAGTAAAGCACAAATAAGAAAAAACGTAAATTAAACTAGAAACGGGCTCTTAATCGAGAATTAACCGGGCTTAAAAAAACCTAAAAATCAAAAATTAACCCTAGATGAGTAAATTTGGTTCCTAAAAATCCTAAATGATTAAAAATAATTTTAGAAAAAAGATTTATATTTTTTTGCATTTTATTTTATTTTTAATGAATTAAAAACACTTTTGGACTAAAAATAATATTAAAAATACTAAATTAATACGAAAAATTGTGAAAATTTTTGAAAAACTACTTTAAGCTATAAGTAACTTAGAAAAAATAAAAAGAAATCGACAGCTTATTTAGATAAGCTGTTAATAAGCTAAAAGAGAAATTAAGCTAAAAGGGAAAAAATGGCTTAAGTAAAATTAACATGCACCCTTAGTCGAAAAAGACCCAAGGGCGCAGTTGGTATAGGTGTGGTGTGTGTGAGGCTTTGGTTGAGAGGGTTGAGGTCCAGGGTTCAAGCCTTGGACTTCCCTTTCCCAAAGTTTTTATTTTTGAATTTTTCTTTTAAAAAACTTAAAAATAAGTTGGAATTAAACAACTTTAATGAAAACAAACTTTTTAAAACTTTTAAATAAGCTGGAAAATAAGCAGAAATAACCAGCAGTACTAACTTTCAAGTTAGTACTGCCTTTTCAAAAATTAAAACTGCTAAGGCTATAAAGCAACTAATAAGCACTAAATAAGCTCACCTACTGATCTAAACTACCCTTCTAAACCTAATAAGCATAAATGATCAAGGATAAGCATAAATAATAAGCAAAAAGCTAAAAAATCTAAACTTAAGCTAAAAGCAAAACTGCTATCCCAAACAGACTCAAAGGCACTATTTAAGCCATAAAATAAGCTACTAAAGCAATAAGCCAAACCTTAAAAACTCAAAACAGATAAAGGTAAGCAACCAAAGAGTTCACAAAACCATTTTCAGACATTTAAGAGCTTATTAGGTGCTTGAAATTAAGCTATGGAAACTAGGCAGTGAGACAAATGAAGACTGATATACTTAAGATCATACCTGATCTACTACTTTCTAAGCTATAAATAAGCTATTAAAAATTGTTGAAATAAGCTAGAACTTGAAAACAGCATAAAATATCAACCAAAGAACACTTAAAATAACTTTCAGACCTTTTGAGCTTAATGTGAACTTAAAAATAAGTTGATATTAAAGGATAGTTGAGGACTATTTTTTTGGCTTTTCTGATCTTCTCAAAAACTTGCAGACCTTAAATTTGGACACAACACTATCCAACACATAACTAGAACTTGAAGGTATGCATTTTAGACTAGTTTAGACTCAAAAAACAACAACTAAAAGACCTTATTATAGATTATGCAAAATAAGCTGATATAATGAGTTAAATACTATAAAACTTAGAAAACTAAGCTAAGACCTATGAAACTAGCTAAACCTGGTTTAAATTCTTTAAAAACTACTTTATGAACCAATTTTAAGCTTAAGCAAACTGACTAACTTGCCAAAACAACTACTAGCAGTGCTAACTTAAAGTTAGCACTGCTATCCCAAACACCCCTTAAAAAACTGGAAACTGATTTTTAAGCTGATTTAAGCTATAAATCTCATGTTTTATTGAAAACAGATTAATATTAAGTGTATTAAAAGGTTTTTAAGCAAAAATTTATAGGAAATAAGCACTTAGCCAATAAGCAGAGCTTATTGGATATTTTGACAATAAAAACACTTATAAGAGCAATTAACTTCTAAAGTATGAAATACGCAATAAAACAGATAGATCTACTACTAATAAGCATGTAAAACACAAATAAGCACAAATAAGCACATAATAATTAGAAATGAATAATAAGGAGTTTAAAAAGCTAAAAAATGTAAAAGTATAACTCACTTGGTCCTTTGTTCAAACAAGGACTAAAAATGCTCCAAGAGCTTATCTACAAGCTCCAGCTTGTTTAAAACAAGCTGGTAAAGTCCAATAAGCCCATCAAAATCTGGCTTATCATCCAAAATGTTTATCTCTCCTTAAGATTAGGTTATTAGATCACAAACTTAAATAAACTCAATCCAACTATTGAGAAGCTGGATGGTGCTTATGTAGAAATAGTAAGAGCTTATTAAAGAGCTTAAGACAGCTTATTTTAACCAATTGAAAACATTATTAAAGCATTAAAAGTAAATAGACAATTATTTAAACAAACTTGAATTTTATTAAAACTTTAAGAGAATTACAATAATGAAAAGGAAATACAATGTTGTTTAAAAAACAATAAAAGAAAAAGCTATAATAAGCACTACAATAAGCTAATAATAAAAAACGAGTAAAAGATAGATTTTTCTTGTGTGTGATGGAGCCTCTATTTATAGGGAGCTGAGGATGATTCTAGGTCTTCTAGTGTGCTTCTTTCCCTTCAATCCTGGCCCTCCAACGATTGATTCGTCATAAGCTATGATTACAGCCCTTGGATCATACTGCCACCTCACTTCGACCAATCACAAGCCTTGGGATCACCAAGGTGTCATTCTTTTGTCAGACATGTGAGAAAGCATCTAGAAGAGTCAATTGTACTTAAAACAGGGTTAATTGGATATGGGGGAGGGTCTGGTAAATATGGGGAAGGAGACGGTGAACAGTAACTTATTTTCCCGCTTTCTTTCTCCTTTGTTGACCGGGTTTTAATTTGGGTTTGACCTGGGTTGGAAAGGCTGGATCCGGTTTTAATCATTGGATTAGGCTTTGGTTGTAGGATTATATATGTATAAAACTGGATTGGATCTGGATGGTATTTTTATTAATAAGAGAGTTAACACTAGTTAGATAGGGACTAACCATGCAAACTGTTAAGGACTAACGGTGTAAAAGGTTTTGGACCATTGGTAAAAATGAATTATCATTAGGATTTGATTTTGTAATTTTGGGTTTATGGTTGATAAAAAAATGTAGAATCACATCCCCGGCCTCAGCTTTTCTTAATCTTTCCATTCTCGTGCTCGTTTCTGTCCGTTTTGTCTTTTTTTTTTTTTTGTCCTTTTCATCATATCCGTTACCTGCACATGTAAAAACACAAAAACAAGCATATATTTGGCATTTATGATCAGTTTTTGGTCTTTTTAGTCCGTTTTTTATAAAGAAAAGGTGTGTGATTTAACACATACCAATCACATGTGATTTTTTTCATGCAAATTTCAGTAAAAAAAAAAAAAAAAAAAAAAAAAAAAAAAAGGTAAAAGAAACGTGAAAAACATGAAGAAAAAAAATTATCAAAAGTATATCAAATTGCATATCTATAGAAAGATAATTAAATGCTCGTCGTAATGGTATTTTTTTTTTTCGCTTAACGATTAACGGTTTGAAAGATATTAATATTTGAAAAAAAAAGATGAAAGTGGGTTATTTAAATTGTTGAGATTAATCTTATCCACTAGATTAAATAAAGATGGAGAGTGGAATTTGATCCCTTGGTATGTAAATGATATTAAATCTTATTTTTATACATATTTATTTTGTTGCATGAAATTTAAATGAGTTTGACCAAATAGAAGCTAATTTTGACTTTTATTCGCCAATCAGAAGGCTCAATTTCGAAATTGAGCTCTCCAATTGGTTAATAAAAGAATTAGTTTTCTCATTTTGTATTTCTCTTATATGGCACGGTGTTGAGGTTGATGTTGTTTAAGTTTCCTATTATTATCATATTATAGACATTATATGTGTTTAATAGCATGTAATGACTCTTGAAAAAGATAATTTTTCTGATTTTTTTTTATTTAAACTTTAAAGGGGAATTGCATGCACCTTTGCTATATGTACAATCTCGTATATCTATTTTCATCTCAAAATAACCCATGGGTCGTGCCTTCATTTTGATACTTATATTCATCTTAACAATAACTTTTGTCGTATTTAATTTCTAAACCCGTGTACGCGTGGTATAAACTTATAAAGTAGAATAACATGAGTCATTATTGAGCGCAAATAGTAGAAAGAATACTTTTCGGATATTCTTACTTAATCTCATAAAGAGAAATAACATGAGTCGTTCGTATATTTATAGTCCCGTGTATTCATTTACATATCAAAGTACCTCGTGCTTTTATTTTGATATTTATAACCTCGTGCATATATATCAATTAAATATATAATTATTAATAACAATATACACTTGTTTTTTTTTTTTTTTTGTTTTTTTTTTTTTTTTTTTTTTTGTGAAACATATAAAATCTATGGGGTTTTAATATGATATATAAGGTTATAAGGTTCATATAATTTATTTAAAATTTGACAACAAAAATTTTATTAATTACACCCTCAACTTTTTTTTAAAAAAATTTCTTGACAAAATCAACACATGTGTTTTTATACATACGTATTTTGCTGAAAGAAACTCAGATCAGTTTGATCAAATTGAAGCTAATTTTGACTTTTATTAACCAATCAAAAGGCTCGATTTCAAATTTGAGCTCTCTTATTGGTCAACAATAGAATTAGCTTTTTCATTTTGTATCTTCTGTATAATATAAAAGATTTGAGTACATATTATATGAGTTTTATAGTTTGAATTTTAATTTCTTCTTTATTTACTAAGCTATATAAAATACAATAAAAATATTAATTGGGATCTAATTATGTAAATAACTACCTTGTTATATAAATGTGTAGCATATTCATTTTGTGAAAATTAAATAAAAATATTGGTCTTCAGTTTCTTCGGATAACCATGGTTTAAAATCGAACCGAATTGAATTCGGTTCAAACCTAACCAGACCGAAACCGGAATTTGAATATGGTTTGGTTTAAGATATGAAAATTTTAGAACCGTGCAACCGATATAACCGAGAACCGAACTGATGAACACCTATACTAAGAACCACCCATACTAAGAACCACCGTGCCTGATTTTTGAAGTCCCTGCTACTGTAATTATGGTAAAAGTGTTGGAAATTTAGTTCAATTGAGGGATATGGTCATACTTGAAAATGGGCTTAGAGGTACGGAGTGTACACCCATTAAGTCCCTGACTACCCTGACTCTAATATTGGTTTTATGTTTATGATGGTCTCATCAGTGAGTTAAGGTCTGACGTACTCATCAGGGAGTAACTCATCCGAAGGTTCAATCCTTCAGTGAGTTATCTCATCAGAAAGCAATTCTCATCAAAGAGTGAATGCTCATCAGCAAGTGGTATCCATCAGAGACTGAAATTATCAGCAGGTTAGTTCTTAAGTGAACATGCTGATGAGTGTTTATGATGGGTGAACCACGACTTTGCTGGAATTAGTTTGTAACTGCTTTGACCTATTACTCGGCTGTTTCATACTCGCATTTAAGGCTATAATGATTTAGTCTTGTAACCACTATTGCTATAATGGAGGAACATTATGAGGAGATTAATGGCCGATTAATTCTCATAATTCCATTGACTAGAGTAAATTATTTCCTATAAGTGGGATATACATCTGCATGGAAAAACACACGAAACATAAACACTTGAAAGCGAACAGCTTCTTGCTTTGTGCCTAAAACAAGAACAACAATTGGTCTTATCCCATAGAGATATTCGCGTAACCCAGGAATTAGGGTCGAATAGTTTCTATTGGAAAGTGATAACACGATTTCAAGTGATATCTGTTACTCATTGATTATCTTCAACCAACTGGGAATAAACTGAAACAACCAATAAAAAGATGGAATCATGCATTGCTTGCTGGATAAACAAGAGGGCTAGCTCTTGAGTCTTTCTTGCCCTCCATTGTGTGTCGCTCAACGTTAAGATTCTTGAAACATTTCCCACCAAGTCCCATAACTCTTGGACGCGCTTGTACTTTAAGCCTATCCAAGGCTTTTTCTTATAAGTAAAGCAGAACAGAGCTGATAATGTTATATACAATAATTAAACACAGCAATACAAAGCATTGGATAGGCTGAATGGCTGATCATAACAGATGGGTCATTACCATTAGCTAAGACATGATCTCTACTCGATCCACTAATATTAGCAACATAATGAAAATTTACATCGACTCAATTATGAGAATTAATCGGCCATTAATCTCCTCATATTGTTCCTCCACTATAACAATAGTGGTTACAAGACTAAATCATTAAAGCCTTAAATGCGAGTTTGAAACTGCCCATTAATAGGTCAAAGCAGTTACAAACTAATTCCAGCAAAGTCGTGGTCCACCCATCATAAACACTCATCAGCCACGACTTTGCTGGAATTAGTTTGTAACTGCTTTGACCTATTAATGGGCATTTTCAAACTCGCATTTAAGGCTATAATGATTTAGTCTTGTAAGCACTATTGCTATAATGGAGGAACATTATAAGGAGATTAATGGCCGATTAATTCTCATAATTCCATTGACTAGAGTAAATTATTTCCTATAAGTAGGATATACATCCGCATGGAAAAACCCACGAAACATAAACACTTGAAAGAGAACAGGTTCTTGCTTTGTGCCTAAAACAAGAAAAATACTTGGTCTTATCCCATAGAGATATTCGTGTAACCTAGGCATTAGGGTCGAATAGTTTCTATTGGAATGTGATAACACGATTTCAAGTGATATCCGGTACTCATTGATTATCTTCACCCAACTAGGAACAAAGTGAAACAACCAACAATCAATAGAAACTATTTAGTGATAATCAATGGCTGCTGCTATGAAGCAAATGGCTGCTAACTTTTCCAAATTGGAAAAGTTTGAAGGTGTCGATTTCAGAAGATGGCAAAAGAAGATGCACTTCTTGTTGTCAAGCATGAGTGTGGTGTATGTCCTGAGCACACCTATTCCTGATGATGGGGACAATGCTACTGTGGAACAGATGAGGAAAAGGAGCAAATGGGAGAATGATGATTACATTTGCAGAGGTTTAATCCTCAATGGTATATCTGATCCTTTGTTTGATATTTATCAAAACGTGGAATTTGGTAAAGAACTATGGGATTCCTTGGAAGCCAAATATATGGCTGAGGAGGCATCAAGTAAGAAGTTCCTTGTTAGTAATTTTAACGATTACAAAATGGACGATTCTAGACCTGTCATGGAACAATACCAAGGTTGCAAAAATCGTGAATCGGTAGTCGGGCGGTCGATCCCCCGTAGCTTATAATCGGTTTAAGCGGGATTAATCGATGATTAATTGGATTGGCATTTTTGACAAGTTTTCTGTATTTCCGGCAGGTTTTAGGTATTTCCGGAAAATTTTAGGTATTACTGGCAAGATTTTTCTTTAAAAAAACCTCTTGAAACAGATATAAACAACAAATATAACTTATTAAACAATTTTACGTCAAGTTTTGGGTATTTCCAGCAAGGTTTGAAGGTTTCGGGAAAGCTTGACCGCCGTTGACCGTCATTAACCATCGATGACCACGGTTGACCGAGTTGTTTGACCGATTTACACAAATAAAAAAGGTTGGTGGCCTTGTAGCGCCTATGCGGTGACTAATCGGCCTTGTAGGCCTTGTTTTGCAACACTGAACAATACAATGAACTTCTTAGTATACTTGGTAGATTCACAAAACACAAAATGAACATGGATGAGGCTATTTCAGTCTCTTGTATCATTAATAAACTCCCTCATTCTTGGAAAGATTTCAAGCATATGCTGAAACATAAGAAGGAGGAATTAACTCTTGTTGAGTTGGGCAGTCACTTGCGTATTGAGGAATCTCTCGAAGCGCAAGACAGTGACAAGCCAAAGAGTAGCAATGCTACTGGTACATTAGTTGTCAATATGGTGGAGCATAACAACTCCACCAGGTACAATGACAACAGGGGCAAACGTAAGCATCAGGATAACACCAAAACTGATCTTAACAAGAAGCCAAAAGCAACTTGTTGGAAGTGTAGAAAAACTGGACACTTCAGGAAGGATTGTAAGGGTGTTAAAATTGGCAATAAAGCCAATGGATCAGGCACAAGTGGTTCAGGGACTGGTTCCTTTCATATTTATTATGTTACATATATATCCGAGGCATACTTTGTGCAGGATGATGATGTTGCGTGGTGGGTTGAATCTAGTGCAACAATCCATGTGTGTAAAGATAGAAGCTGGTTCAAGACCTATGAGTCACTGAATGATGGTTCTATTCTTCATATGGGAAATGAGTCAACAACCCTGGTGCATGGAAAAGGATGTGTGGATTTAAGATTTAGTTCTGGAAAGATTGTTTCTTTGTTTAATGTTTTACATGTTCCAGATATTAGAAAGAATTTGGTTTCTAGTAGTATTTTGAATAATTGTGGTTATAAACAAATTATTAAATCTGAACATGGTCTAAACATGGTGTGTTTATTGGTTTTGGCTATTTGTGTAATTGGTAACGCTCATTTTGTACATATTTTAGTAGTGTTATTTGTATGTTTGTGCATGTTATTTGGTTGTATTTGTGAACATTTTACGCTTAAAAGGTACAAAAGATGTATTCAGGTTCAGGTACAAATAAATCAAGAGAAATAACGAAAAGACGAAGAAAAGTCGTCAAATCAAGAACATATGCACGAAGGAAGATTCCATCCATAACAAAGACCTCGGGAAGACCATCTAAGATAAAGAAACAAGTTATAAAGGTTCCCGAGCATGAAGAAAAGGTCAAGTGTTCATTAAATAAAGGAAAAGATGTTTATGACGTTTATTATGGCTTACTTCTTCAAACCAAGGCTAAAGAAAAGCACACAAGGTTTAATTTCCAACCTAAGGGTGATGTTGAGTTTCCAACCCAAGGTTCAATAGCCCAACCTGAGGTTGAGCAGTCATCCCAGCCGCGGGTTCAAGGTCCAAACCGTGGGTTGAAGTGGTCAGAATGTTCCCAGCCGCCAAGGTTGAGATCCCAACCGCAGGTTGCTGCACTTAAATTCTTCCAAAGTTGCATTTAAGTGGATTTAAAGTGCCATAAACCACCAAGTCCGATCATATTCCTTCCATAACTAATATTCCAGCCACTTTATGACACTTTGTGGCCAAGAAACATGCTTGGTGACCAAAGATTAATCATCTATAAATAAGAGTGCTTGGTTAAGTGTTATAAAAAATAAAAATCAATAAAAAATCATCATCTATACCATCTACAACCAATTCTCTCTACACTTGGAAGATTCTTTCCTACCACTCCCCACCTATTTCTAGAGGTGTTGGGGAGTTGGTTTGGTTGACATTCGCAGGACATATGACTTGATCATCCTTACAACATAAGGCTTGATTATAGTTCACACCAATTAAACACCACAAACATCACCAACAATCCTTATTACCAAACACCCCTAAGTCATATACTCACAATATGAGGCCAATTTCCAGGAAGGTTTAGGGATGGAGGATTTGTATTTTGGTAGTTTCTTTTGGTTGGAATCACATGGTTGGAATTGTAGCTCTTGATGCTTTGACTCTAATGTTTGGTATTGTTTCTATTAATTTCAATCATATTAATGTCTTTGCTTGTGTTGATCATGAGAATTCTTTTGTGTGTTGTGTTACATGTTTGATTACAATTATCTCTTTATGCTTGTTTGGTTATTATGAGAACTTGTGATAAAAGGATGTTTGGATATAATTAATGTTTGTTTGGATTATAATGAAAGACATCATATTTGGTTAAATTGGAACTTGTCATTGTTTATTGTTTTGGTTGATCATTGTTGAGTTTAGAGGCCGAAAGGATTCTCAATAGTGATTAGTTTCAATTCATTAGTCGCCGAATGTTTTGATCGTGTACTTTGTGACGATTGTGTAAGTGAATTAATAAACATAACAAGTGAAAGTTTAAATTAGATTATAGGTCGAAAGGAGTCTTTTGAATATGTGTTCTCATCATCTTTCAAGTAAATGGAACTTCACAAATTGATGACATCAAAGTTTATGGGTCGAAAGAACTCTTTGTTTGTTGTTAGTTTAGGCATGAGTTTTATGACATGACCAATTGATTAAGACTTATGTATATTTGATTTATAAAACGCTAAGCTATTATAATTGGTTTTATAGGTCGAAAGGATTACCAATGATAATATGTTTTCCAAACTAAACATCCTAATATCCTTGTGATCATTTGCCCATACAAGTATGTTCTTTGTGTGCTTACATCATGCTTTTATAATTGCTTTTCTTGGTGGTTTGATCCGTGACAATCATAACCATCAACTTGTTACTTGCTTAAACAATCAAAAAACATTTGATTACAACCAAGTCTCTTGAAATGACCTTGACTTACCAATCCTCTTGCTACATACGGACGAGTATACTTGATCGTATGTGTTCCTAGTTAACCGGTAATTCTTGTATTATAAATTTAAAGCTTGTTGGAACGCATCAGTAATCAAATGTTCAGGCTTAATATTGTTAATGATATTGTTAATTCAGCCTTTATGTCAACCTCTAAACTAAATGACTCAACCCTATGGCATGCAAGACTTGGCCATGTAAACTTTAAGAGAATGCGAGATATGTCTAAGGTTGGGTTAATCCCAGCCTTTGATATAGACTCTAAGAAGTGTAAAACTTGCATGATGACCAAAATAACTAAGAAACCATTTTAAAGTGTAAAACGTGAAACTGAAGTTTTGGAGCTGGAGCTGATACATAGTGACCTATATGATTTACATGTTACTCCTTCATTGGGGAATAAGAAATACTTTGTGACATTTATTGATGATGCTTCAAGGTTTTGTTATGTTTATTTGTTACATACTAAGGATGAAGCATTAGATAAATTTAAAGTGTTTAAAACTGAAGTTGAATTGCAACAAGAGTCCCTGATCAACAGATTCAGGACTGATAGGGGAGGTGAGTACATGGATACTCTGTATTTTCAGTCTGTTGGTATAATCCATGAAACGAATGCTCCCTATACTCTACAACAAAATGGTATCTCTGAAAGGAAAAATAGGGTACTGAAATAAATGGTTAATTCCATGTTGTCCTACTCAAGGTTGGGTCACGGATTCTGGGGTGAAGCTATGTTAACAGCTTTTTATTTATTAAATAAGGTTCCTAATAAAAGGAACAAGGTTAACCCTTATGAACTCTGGACTAAAAGGAAACCCAACCTGAAATATCTCAGGGTTTGAGGCTGTTGTAAGACTCCCTGATCCAAAGCAGAAAACTTTGGGTGAAAGAGGCATCGAATGCATCTTTGTTAGATATGCTGAGCATTCCAAGGCATATAGGTTCTATGTTATTGAACCTAATGAATCTGTTTCAATTAACTTAATAATTGAATCAAGTGATGCAATCTTTGATGAGAATAGATTCTCATACATCCCTAGACCAAGTCACAGGATTCCAAATAGAACTAATGAAATTGGTGTTTCAGATGTCTCTGATGAGGTTGTGGTTCAACAACCTGAACTTGAGCTCAGAAGGAGCAAAAGGGTCAAGACTCCAAAGTCATTTGGACCTGAGTTTGAATTATATCTAATTGAAGGTACAAGGGATGAGGTCTCTGACCAACACTCCTATTGCTTTAATGTTGAGGATGATCCCAAAAAATTTGATGAAGCAATGAAGTCTCAGGATGTTGCTTTCTGGAAAGAAGCAATAAATGATGAAATGGATTCCATCATGGACAACAACACTTGGGTGTTGGCTGATCTACCACCTGGTTGCAAACCTCTAAGTTGCAAATGGATTTTCAAAAGGTAAATGAAGGTAGATGAAACTATTGAAAAGTTCAAGGCTAAACTACTTTGATACTTATGCTCCAGTGGCACGTATTAGTACCATAAAATTGCTGATTGCTTTAGCTTCAATTCACAATCTGGTTATTCATCAGATGGATGTGAAGACAGATTTCTTGAATGTTGAATTGGATGAGGAGGTATATATGAACCAACCTCAGGGCTTCATCTTGCCTGGAAATGAAAACAAGGTGTGCAAACTGATTAAGTCTCTGTATGGAAGCAGGCACCTAAGCAATGACATCAAAAGTTTGATGAAGTTATTTTGTCTAGTGGTTATCATCTTAACTAGGCTGAAAAATGTGTGTATAGCAAATTTGATGAATCTATAAAGGAGTCCTCATTTGTCTATATGTTGATGGCATACTGATCTTTGGCACTGACCAAGATCAGGTTGACCTGACTAAGGTATTTTTGTCACCAAGGTTCTCCATGAAAGAGATGGGGAAGGCTGATGTTATCCTTGGTATAAGGATTAAACATGAAAGTAAAAGAATCTCTATCTCTCAGTCTCATTATATTGAGAAGGTGCTGAGAAAATTTACTTACTTTGATTGTACCCCAGTGAGTACTCCTATGGATTCAAGTGAGAAGTTAATGCCTAACACTGGTAAGGCTGTATCTCAACTAGAGTATTTTAGGGTGATTGGCTGCCTAATGTATGCCATGACTTGTACAAGACCTGATATTACTTTTGCAGTGGGAAAACTGAGCAGGTACACTAGTAATCCTATTGCTCATCACTGGCAAGCAGTTCAAAGGGTACTGAAGTATCTAAAGAGAACTATGGATTATAGTCTCTCATATACTGGTTATCCTTCAGTATTAGAAGGATACACTGATGCAAGTTGGATCAGTAACTGAGAGGATCTAATACACTTAGAATGTATAGAGAATACTTTGAGTTTATACCAACAAGTATGCGGAATCTACTTGATGATACTTAGAAGGTTTGTTTGATGTAACAGTAACTAGATAATGTATGAACAATGAACACAGAAAGTAACTCCAAACGATTCAATATTATTAGATAATAATACGAGTGATCTCCAATATCAATAGGGTTACAAGAACTTGAATCATAACAAAAACGTATATCTCTGATCTAACCTAGCACCTCCTTTTATAGCACAAGGAGTCCTTTACAAGATAAGTATCTACCTGTATAATTCTAACTAATTATGATATACATACAATCTATTCCATACTTATCTTCTACACATCTTCTAAAGCAGTACCTTCATCCATACTAGCAATACTACCTTGACATTTTGTATTGTTAGTTGTCTTTAGCAGTCTTGAACATACACTAGCAGTTTGTACCTTTAGTGTTATTTCCAGTAGTACTAAGTCTTCAATCATTTAGTTCCTAACAATCCTCCCATAAACTTGTGATTTACCCTAAATCAACAAGTTTTTGAATTAAATAATTACCTTATGAGGATTGTGAGGACTCTTCCAAACATTACATTGTCAATCTTAGTCTTCTGGCCTTCATATCTTCTGATAGCTGAAATATTTTTCTTGTCAACTCCCTTGCCATTTCTGATTCATCATCAACTTTGAGTCTGGCAGCTAACATGACAAGTAATATTTCTGCTCTCAGTGGATAATCCTTTTCAACAAGCATGTAGATTTCCACTCCTGCTTTAGTAGATACCTTATGCACTCCACTGTTGTCAAACAGTCTCTATGTGGTAGCCAAGTGATGAGCTTTAAACCTCCATATAGCTTCACCTGAGTCAGGCTCATATAGTCTCTTCAGCTCTACCCATAACTCTTTATCTTTATCATCAGTAGGATCAGTGGTCTTGAATCTTTCTTGAACTAAACTCCAAAGTTTATCCAAG
Source organism: Artemisia tridentata subsp. tridentata (assembly GCA_021014915.2). Lineage (NCBI taxonomy): Eukaryota > Viridiplantae > Streptophyta > Magnoliopsida > Asterales > Asteraceae > Artemisia > Artemisia tridentata. The sequence goes on from CP139509.1 coordinate 290,981,093, forward strand.
TCTTCTCTATCAAATTCTCTGATCAAGTCTTCAAAGAACTTATACACTTCAAATTTTCCTCCTACTCTGATAATTTTCCAGCCTTTACCAAATGTGTCTTGATGTATCTCCCAATCAATTATGGGATGTTAGGCTGAAATGGGTTCCACATTGAGTGTTTCTGGGACTACTACCATCATACCATGAATTTGTTCATCAGTCAATACTTCTTCTTCTCCTTCTTCTTCAATTGTTTCTTCTTGCTTTTCTTCCTCTGTCCTTTTCTTTTTGGACTCCTCAAATTCCAAATGCTCAGCTGCTCTTTTCTCACCCCTGCTAGTCTCAGTCTCAACTATTTCTGCTTCACCTCTTAAGAACATTTGGATTCTTCTATGAGCACTAATGTACAACTTCTCTATCTCTTCATAAGATCTTCCTTTGAAGTGTTGTTCCTTCCAGTTGTCTTGATGTTTCAGATATGTCTTCATGTAGCTCACTTGTTCCTTTCTTGTAGGAGGTTTCTTCTGAGCAGTTTGCTTCTTTCTTTGACTTTGTCTGATATACTCCAATAGGTCATTGATTGCTTATTCTTGTTCTTCTGTTGTGAATTGTGACCTTTCCTTCTCTTGTAGCTTAGCAGCTAACTCCCTATCAGCAAGTACTTGAGCAGCCCTTTCTTGTTCTTTAGTCAATAGCTTATGTTCAACCATAAACTTGGCAAGTCTTTCTTCTTCAGCTACCCTTGCTAATTCTTCAGCATGAAGTTTTTGAGCTAGTTCTTCATCTAAGGCAATTTGAACCTGACTTTTCTTCTTTGTCTTCTCTGATGGTTCACCTTCAATCAGTATGCCTTTTCCCTTGTCTACTCTTGGTCTTCTTGTATAAACTACTCCAGTAGTACCTTGTCTTCCACTAGCAGTACCTTCTTGAACACTAGCAGTACCTTTTTCTGGATGAGCAGTTTCTTCCATTGGATGATCACCTGACCTCCCCTGAGTGTCAAATTCTTCTTGAACCAATAAAACATTAGGGTCTTCATCTAGCTCAACTATCTTCCTCCCTTGTTTGGAAGATTCCTCACCCTTATCTTCATGTTGACCATCATTTGAACTAGAAGAAGAAGATGATTCCACCAAGTGAGCTGATCTGACAAAGTCAAAGAAAGAAGCAAGCTGCTCAGAATAAACCTCCTACAAGAAAGGAACAATTGAGCTACATGAAGACATATCTGAAACATCAAGACAACTGTATGTATGTCACCAATCACATTCTTCAGACTGTATGTCACCAATCACATTCTCCAGGGGGTGATATTTGTGTATTCTTGTGTGTGGAGTTGTTGGAACTTGATAGGTGAGTGACATATTGTTGATAACCACTTCATCTTCTGAGAAATCATCAGTATTAGTACATGATGGTCCAGCAGTTTGAACATTTTTCCCAGCAGTACTAACTTGAGGCTCAGCAGTACAATCTCCATTTGTAATGTTTTCTTGATTCTCTGGTTCTTCAACTCCATCTTCATAACCTTCTGTGTCTGCATCAGTAGAAGGTTCAACATTCTTTGAAGATGAATCCACACTATTCCATATTGGCATTAGTATATGATCTTGATCTTTCTCCTTTTCCAAGCTAGGTTCACCTGTTGCAACACCATCTTCTGAACCTGCAAAATCATTAGAAAATGTCCCTGCAATAGCTGGTACATAGTTCATAGAATGGGTTAGAGTATCAAGATCAAATAGCCATTTTGGACCTTCTCCTGCAATATTAGATTTATTCTCTAGAAACTGAACATGCAGGTTTTCCTCTACTTTCCTTGTTCTTGTGTTGTATACCCTAAAGGCTTTGCTATTCATTGAGTACCCAACCAAGAAACCCTCATCTGATTTACCATCAAATTTGCCTAGATGGTCTAAGGTATTGAGAATAGTGACATGACAACCAAATGGTCTTAGAAAACCTAATGCAGGTGTTCTTCCCCTAAACAGTTCATATGGTGTCTTGTTGTGAGGTTTAACTACCAAAACCCTGTTCTGCACATAAAAAGCAGTATTAACTGCTTCAGCCCAAAAAGTTATGGGCAACTTAGAGTCAGCTAACATAGTCATAGCAGCTTCTATTAGTGTCCTATTCCTCCTTTCAGCAACTCCATTCTGCTGAGGAGTTCTAGCTACACTAAACTCTCTCTTAATACCTTTTTCCTTACAGAAATCATCCATAACTCTATTCTTAAACTCTGTTCCATTGTCACACCTGATGACTTTCACTCTTTTATCAACTAGGTTTTCTATTTCAGTTATAAATATCTTAAAAATGCTAGTTGTCTCATCCTTAGATCCTAGAAAGAAAACCCATGTGAATCTACTATAGTCATCAGTAACTACAAGACAGTACTTCTTATGTTGAATACTACTCACAGATGTAGGACCAAACAAGTCCATATGCAGCATAAACAAAGGTTGAGTAATAGAGTTCTGGGTCTTGGGCTTACAAGAAGCTTTGTGTTGTTTGCCTTTAAGACAGGCAACACAAGTTTGGTCATTTTCAAAACGTTTTTGAGGCAAGCCTCTTACCAAACCATCTTTAACAATTTTATTTATGGTTTTAAAGTTGACATGACCAAGTCTTCTATGCCAAAGCATGTACTCATCCAATGTGGCTTTTGCAACAAGACAAGCAAGAGCCTTTTTAGGAATAATTTCTTCATATCAACACTGTACATGTTGCCCTTTCTTGGAACTTTAAGTAGCACCTGACTTTCATCAGGTAACTTAAAGCCTGGGGAAAGCACAAGACATTCAGTGTCAGTAAAAAGAACCTTGTTCTTTTTGTTACACATTTATGAGACACTAAAAAGGTTATACTTAAGCTCCTGCACAAAATACACATCTTCAAAGTCAAGTTTACCAGTTTTCAATGTCCTTTACCAGTAATCTTTCCACCTACTCCTCCCCCAAAGGTAAAATATCCTCCATCCAATGGTGTGAAGTCTGAAAGATAGGACATGTTCCCTGTCATGTGCCTAGAGCATCCACTGTCTGCATAACCTTGATCTTCTTCATCATCTTGTGGATGTCCCTGCACATAAAAGAAAGAAATTAGTTTCCTTGGGGTACCCAAGCCATCACTGACTTGGGTTTGCCTCGTGCATCAATATAGTCAAATCTCTTTAAAAACAATTGATGCACCATTGGGCTTGATTGGTCTCCAAACCCAACATGCTGAGGTCTTAATAGCATTTGCCCTATTATCCCTAGCAGTGTTTTTAGGCTTATTAGTACTAACTGCTGATCTAGCAGTATTAACTGTTGACCTGGCAGTTTTAACTTTTGAGTTCCAAAATTTGTTTTGAAACACTGCTTTCTTGTGAAAAGGTCTGTTAACAGTTTGTTGTGCATATTTAAGAGTTGGTTTTGCACATGAAACTGTTGGTTTTGGGTAAACAGTCTTAATTGGTCTGGCAGTACTAACTGATTTGAGGCCAGACTTCATTAAAATTGCCCTGGGAGTCATTCTGTTAACATGAGAGTGAAATTGATACCTGTTTAAATTCACCCTATCAATTGTGTTCCCAAGTACCCTATTATTCCCTGTAACCATCTTTTTCCCTTGATGATTATGACAAAAAGCATGTAGGTGGTCAAAGCTACCACAAGAAAAACAAGGCATGTTGTACATGACAAAGTCACTACCTAGTTGTTGGGACTTGAGGTTATTCCAGTTCCTCTGGTTACCTCTAGGCTTGCTTGTGGACCTATACATCTCAGAATATCTAACTGTTTTCCTAGCTGGTTTTACATTAGATCTAGGTTTAACAGTTTCAGTTTTAACCACCTGTGGAACAACAGTTCCTTCTAGCTTTACTACATCAGGTTTAGCTACAACCTGATCTTCATCATCAGATTCCCAATCTTCAATGATGGGAGCATCTGAGTTCCTATCAGTTGACATCTTATCCTCAGCAAGAGAGGTGTCACTAGTACTTTCAAAAGGCTCATTCAACACATCAGGTTTATTAACTTTAACATTTTCTTTATATTCTAGTTTTGGCTCTTGAAACTCAGCTAGACCTATGTGTTCTAAGTCTATTCCTGGGGGTGCAGGCAGTCCTCTATGAGGAGGTGGACATGTGTTGTAGCCTAACCCAGACTTAGCCTTATTAATCAATTGACACTCTATGATTTTATTTACTCCCTTAGAAGCAAACTCTAAAGTGTCTACACTTAATTGAATATTATCTTTTGCCTTTTTGATTTTATCTAACTCAGCTTTTAGCATACTAATCTCAGCATTTTTAAGTGTCAAGTCTCTCTTAAGAACAACTATATCTTCTGTAAAGACTGACTCATTCTTCTTATAATGCAAAAGTTGTTCTTCTAGGACTGCTAAACCTCTTTTATGATTAGACAAATTATAGTTTGTTTGGTTTAACTCTATCCTCTGCTCATCATAATGTTTCTTTAAAGTTTCATATTCTTTAAGAGCAAAACAAGTTTTAGAACAATTTTTAGCTGAGTGTACCTCTGAGTCAGAGAAAGCCATAAGTGTCATCTCAGCTGGTGCTTCCTCATCCTCTGCCATGAAGCTCCATTCATAACCCAGACCATCAATGTCAACCATAGCCTTTGAAGATGTCTCTGCCTCTTCCACTGCCTTTGGCTTGCTTCCATACCCCTTACTCTTGCTATCCTATTGCCTGGGTCTTCTACACTCTCTAGCAAAATGCCCCATCATGTGACAGTTAAAGCACTCCATCGTGGACTTGTCAAAACCAGCAGTATCATCACTACTGATGTTGATCTTCTTTCCAGTTCTTTAAAAGAATTTCTTAACCCTCATGCTAAGAAGTGCAACCTGCCACTTTAGATCCATCTCTTCCAAGTCATCATCCTCAATCTGTTCCAGATCTTCATGTGACAGCATAGACCCATTGTTTTGGCTGGTCAGGAATGCATAATAGGTAGTATCACTCAGAATACCAGCAGTACTAGTTGATGAGCTAGTAGTACTAACACTAGGGTTAGCAGTACTAACTCCTGCAGCCACTTTCACTTCTTCTGGAATGGTGTTGCTGGGAGATGACACAAAAGTCATATTCCCAGAGCTTGAGCTTGAACTTGTACCTCCATATTTCTTCACATCCTGTTCAACAATCTTAAAGTTGTTGTATAGATCATTGAGACTCATAGTATCAATATCTGGCTTATTCTTCCAAACCACCACATGCATAGCCCATTCAGCAGGTAAACTCCTTAAGAACTTGGAATTCAGGTCTTCTTGAGGGATTTCAACTCCAAGCACAGCCAGTTGGCTGACAATCTTCTGCAATCTATTAAACATGTGATCTAAAGACTCATTACTGGTAGCACTAAAATTTTCAAAGTTCTGTTTCAGTAAGGTCTTTTGGGTCTTCTTGGTGGCTTCATTACCACCATACCGAGTAGTGATTGCTTCAAACAAGGATTTTGCATCCTTGTATTTGCTGAAGTTTAAGAGCTGATCATTGGGGATGGTCATCATCAACAGACTCCTAGCTTTGACATCATTCTTCTTTTGCAGCTTCTCTTCTGCAGTAACTGGAGATGTATTCACAGTAGTCTTTTCCTCACCATTAACTGTTGTTACAGTTGTTGATGGTTTAAAAGAGTTTCCATCTTCAATGATCTCCCAGAGTGCATAGTCCTGCACTTGAAAGTACTGTTCTATTCGAAGCCTCCACATCTCAAAATTGTTTTGCTTCAGCATAGGCAACTTTGCAGCCATGTTGGTCTGTGTGGTTTCCATGTCCATTGACTTTTTGAGATCTTCTTCTAAATCAAAGTATCAACCTGGCTCTGATACCACTTAAGAGGATCTAATACACTTAGAATGTATAGAGAATACTTTGAGTTTATACCAACAAGTATGCGGAATCTACTTGATGATACTTAGAAGGTTTGTTTGATGTAGCAGTAACTAGACAATGTATGAACAATGAACACAGAAAGTAACTCCAAACGATTCAATATTATTAGATAATAATACGAGTGATCTCCAATATCACTAGGGTTACAAGACCTTGAATCTTAACAAAAACGTATATCTCTGATCTAACCTAGGACCTCCTTTTATAGCACAAGGAGTCCTTTACAAGATAAGTATCTACTCGTATAATTCTAACTAATTGTGATATACATACAATCTATTCCATACTTATCTTCTACACGTCTTCTAAAGCAGTATCATGCAGCAGTACCTTCATCCATACTAGCAGTACTATCTTGACATTTTGTACTGTTAGTTGTCTTTAGCAGTCTTGAACATACACTAGCAGTTTGTACTGTTAGTGTTATTTCTAGCAGTGCCAAGTCTTCAATCATTTAATTCCTAACAGTAACACTGAATACAATTCGTCTACCAGTGGCTAGGTATTCCAACTTGGCGGAGGTGCAATTTCTTGGGTATCCAAGAAGCAAACTTGTATCACTAGTTCAACAATGGAATCTGAATTTGTGGCCTTGGCAGCTGCTGGTAAAGAAGCTGGATGGTTGAAAAACTTGCTTCTTGAGATTTCATTGTGGCATAAACCTATAGCACCTATTTCTATCCGTTATGATAGTGCAGCTACATTGGCAAAGGCTTATAGCCAGATGTACAATAGGAAGTCTAGACACTTAGGTGTAAGGCATAGTATGATTCGTGAGCTTATCATGAATGGGGTGGTATTTATAGAGTTTGTAAGGTCTCAACAAAACTTAGCTGATCACTTGACGAAGGTTTTGGCTAGAGACTTGGTTTTAAAGTCTGCTAAAGGGATGGGTTTAAAGTCCACCATAGTCGTTGAGCATTCAGACGCCCAATTCCCTTTGAAGGAATTTTAGAGCTGAATTCAATGGGGAAAGCTTAATGGTCAGAGGCACGAGCACATGTTTTATATTACATCCCAAGGTTGTGCTCGGAACCTGCTGAAGAGGAGGATGAAGTCTTTACTTCTTAATGGTTAATTTCTTTGAAAAAGTGCTTGGCAGGAGCATGAATAAAGAGGAACCACCTGTGTGAATGTCGAGGTTTTGTTGCTTCAGGGAGCTTTGGACTTTTGGCTCTTACAACATTTATGAATTGGATATGGATACATAGCTTATTTAGTGTCAGGAGCGTTTAAGTGTTTGAAAACTTGTGTGTATGTTATCTTCAGGTATTCAAATGGGTTAATGGGCTCAATTCTTGGAACACCCTGATTCTCGAGTATTTGAACGTGTAATGTACTAAGATGGGAATTAATCTTCAAGATATTTTCGTTTATGCACATGTTTTGTTTTATGTTTATTTTCATGTAAAAGGAATTGTACTAAATTGGGGAGGATTGTTGGAAATTTAGTTCAATTGAGGGATATGGTAATACTTGGAAATGGGCTTGGAAGTACGGAGTGTACACCCATTAAGTCATTGACTACCCTGACTCTAATAGTGGTTTTATGTTTCTAATGGTCTCATTAATGAGTTAAGGTCTGACGTACTCATCAGGGAGTAACTCATCAGAAGGTTCAATCCTTCAGTGAGTTATCTCATCAGAAAGCAATTCTCATCAGAGAGTGAATGCTCATCAGCAAGTGGTATCCATCAGAGACTGAAATTATCAGCAGGTTAGTTCTTAAGTGAACATGATGATGAGTGTTTATGATGGGTGAACCACGACTTTGCTGGAATTAGTTTGTAACTGCTTTGACCTATTAATGGGCAGTTTCAAACTCGCATTTAAGGCTATAATGATTTAGTCTTGTAACCACTATTGCTATAATGGAGGAACATTATGAGGAGATTAATAGCCGATTAATTCTCATAATTCCATTGACTAGAGTAAATTATTTCCTATAAGTAGGATATACACTTGAAAGCGAACAGCTTCTTGCTTTGTGCCTAAAACAAGAACAATTGGTCTTATCCCATAGAGATATTCGCGTAACCTAGGCATTAGGTTCGAATAGTTTCTATTGGAAAGTGATAACACGATTTCAAGTGATATCTGTTACTCATTGATTATCTTCACCCAACTGGGAACAAAGTGAAACAACCAACAAAAAGATGGAATCATGCATTGCTTGCTGGATAAACAAGAGGGCTAGCTCTTGAGTCTTTCTTGTCCTCCATTGTTTGTCGCTCAACATTAAGATTCTTGAAACATTTCCCACCAAGTCCCATAACTCTTCGACGGCTTGTACTTTAAGCCTATCCAAGGCTCTTATAAGTAAAGCAGAACAGAACACAGCAGTACAAAGCATTGGATAGGCTGAATGGCTGATCATAACAGATGGTTCATTACCATTAGCTAAGACATTATCTCTACTCGATCCACTAATATTAGCAACATAATGAAAATTTACATCGACTCAATTTGTAACAAATACTAGAAACAGAACCACCAGCTCTTATACTTTGAGTCATCATTCAACAAACAGATGATCACCATTTAAGGTGCCTTCATTTTAGTGCAAATACAAATAAGATCTATAATATGTAAGACTAAACTGCATATTATTTATATTCAGATTTTAGAAATTTTGCCAAAAAAAATAAAAATACTATGTTTATATTGTTGCTTTAACTATTTAACAATGAATTTATATATTATTATAAACGTGTTTTGGACAATAACCTTTCGAAAAGTTAAATGTTTTTTCTGTGTAATGCATTGCTTGAACCTTAGATGTTCTATAATCTTTGTACATGTTTAATGCGATGATTGAGCTCTAGATCTTTCGTTGTATAAAACATATACTCATCCATGAGCCACCACCTGTGAGAGAACATTGAGCAAAAAATAAGCTAGCCGCCTATAGTTAGGTCAAGAATGACTTTTTAATGAATTATGTTGCACCCTTGGTCTACTTAGTTTACGGGTCCCTGCATTATATTCCAACACAAAAGTACAAATTTAAAGCCTTCAGCCAATGAATATGGCCCATAAAAACTTGATAAGGTTCGAAAGCTAACCTGAGAACTTGACAAGCTAGCACCAAACATTGACTTAAATAGTCCCTTGTGAAAAGTAAGTTTTTTCCACAGTTCTTGGCCTTTCTGGAGTAAGCTGGCCTGCAACCAACTTGTTAGTTTACACATGTAATTTCCAACTAATTCAAGACACCAAAAAAGAAGTTTCATATTTTACAACCCAGAAATTATCAACGAAGTTACTCAGCAGTAAGTTATTCTATATTAAGAACTTATACTAATTTTATGAAATCTCCAGTTTAATGACTTACCTGGTTTTTGGCCAGTTTTGACCGGTGTGATCCTTGTTGATGAAAAAAGAAGACTAGTCGAGGTCTTCCCTGAAACAGTGAGGAAACAATGGAACAAATGGGAGCTAAGAGGATTGGTACTTCTCAGCCTTACACTGCAGATATCACTAATCTGCAGTGGTAACCGGAGAAAGTATATTGCCAAAAGACGTATTAGAATATTTATATGGTGTGCTTACTTGTTGGCAGACTGGATAGCCACGGTGGCCCTTGGCCTCCTGGTTGACCGACAGGGGAATTCTGGCATCCCCAGTAACAGCAATAAAGATTATGGAGATCTAACACTAATGGCGTTCTGGGCCCCCTTTCTATTGCTTCATCTAGGTGGGCCTGATACCATCACTGCATATGCGTTGGCTGATAATGAATTATGGTTACGACACTTACTTGGGCTCATTGTCCAAACAGCTGCAGCTATCTATATCACTCTTCTGGCATGGGAAGGCTCTCTTCTCTCCTACCTCACTATTCCTATGCTTCTGTGTGGGATCATTAAATATGGTGAGAGAACATGGGTTCTCATGTCCGCCAACCGTGATCAGTTTCGGGATTTGGTTCTCACAGATCGGGATCCAGGACCAAGTTATGCAAACTTTATGGAGGAATTCTGCTTAAAAGAGGCAGAAGGGTACTATGTTACTGCTGCTCAGGTGGAAGAGGGAAACTCACTTGAAGATAATCTGGAAAACACGACAGCTACTCCATCTATTCCCGATCCTGATGCAGGCATACTGCGCATAGCAGACTACTTTTTTGAAACTCTAAAGTTCAAACGGCTATTTGTCGATCTTATTCTTGGGTTCCACCCCCGAGATGTGAGTCAGTCTTTCTTTGAAAAACAAGAATACTACACCGCCTTTGAGGTGATTGAAGTTGAACTTGGATTTGCCTATGATGTATTCTACACAAAAGCACCTATCATATACACAGCTTTCGGTTTGTTTTTCCGTCTGATGACTTCCTTCATCACCCTTTCCGTCTTGTTGACTTTTGTTTCAACCATAGGTGTGAACTCACACAAACATCTATGTGTTGATATTGTAATCACTTGCATATTGCTGATAGGTGCTATTTTGCTAGAAGCATATGCAGCGATATCTTTGCTTTTCTCTGACTGGGCAAATCTATGGTTCAGTCATCATTCTTCCAAGATTCCATTGTTTGTTCGCGGTCTAGTCCCATCACTCCAATCTGCAGAAAAAGAAAAAAGATGGTCTAACTCTATGTATCAGTACAGCTTGATAGATTTTTGTCTGGACCATAAATCTTCATCATTTTCCAAAATCAAGAGGTTCACCCATTTGCATAAAAGGCTTAAGAACTTATGGGAAAAATGGGAGATTTTGTGCCACCTGAAACGTCTCAAGATATCTCCAGAGCTGAAATCTTTTGTTTTTAAGCACTTTAAGGATAAATCTACTGACACTGAATTGGATCTTAAGATCGTGGTCACCTTTCGGGGAGCATTTTCTCTGCGGGCGCACAAAAGTTATGGTATGTTTAAGTGGACAGTTGACGTGGAATTCGACCATAGCATTCTCATTTGGCATATTGCCACTGATCTCTGCTACAACCTGGACAAAGCTAGAAGAAGCAAAGATTCAGATGGTAAGCAAATAGAAAACGAATGGGATATTCACATGACATACAGCAAGCAATTAGCAGACTACATGCTACATGTCTTGGTCATGTGTCCTTTCATGTTGCCAGTTGGAATAGGAATGATTAGGTTTCGAGACACCTGTGCTGAGGCCCTTATGTTTTTCGAAGAGAGAAGCAGCACAAGTAAACTTGAGGCCTATGAAATGTTAGGACAAGTGAATACCCAAGTATTTCCAGCAACAGTGAAGGGGGATAGGAGTAAGTCGGTACTTTTTGAGGCTTGCAAGCTTGCAGCTTCATTGAACGAAATGGATGATCCTGTAAAGATGTGGAAGATGGTGGGTGACGTGTGGGTGGAGATTCTCGGTTATGCAGCTAGTCAATGCCGAGGATTTGACCATGCTCAACAGCTTGAAAAAGGTGGTGAGTTTCTCACACATATATGGCTTTTGATGGCACATCTTGGCGTCACCGAACACTTCAAGATAGAAGAAGGTCATGGAAGAGTCAAGCTGGCAGTTACCTAGTGAGTCTATCAAGGGTATTACATGTAGCAATATACTTTGTAGCATTCCAAGTACCTCCTTTTACTATGGTGATCATAATTTGTAAAAGGTCGTATGTCCCATAGCAATAAAGGTGTAACTTGTACAAATTTCCTATGCCTTTTTACACCTACTACTTAGCACCATCCAACACTTTGGAATCTAATTTCTGCACATCAATTAAATGGAACATACAATCACGTCTTAACTTCTCCTCACACCATATAGACAAATACATAAATCTTTAAATGGTTAATAGCCTAATAACTTCAAGAACTATTTGGTTCTTTTCTTTGTAAGCATAACTACTAATAGGAAATGCTATTTTACAATAAGTGAGTGAGTAGAAAGAGCCAAAGTAACCCTAACTGCCTTGAATGAATCCAAATCCAAAGAAACAAGAAATCAAAAAAAGAAGTGATAATAATCGTTAATACAAAAATTTCCACATGATTACATTATTATATTTCCAGAATTGACTACAAGTGCAAGAAGGTGTCAATGCATTTATTAGGACGTTAGAATTATTATTGATTGATGTGACAGTAGATTGTGACATGATAAAATCGAAATAAATTATTAGCCAGGTGGCACCATATCAAAGGATAGACTAGTTGACAAGAACAACGTAGTCTTGGATTCTTGGCCGCCCAAAATTGATCTAAAAGAGTGGATTGTACTAGTTTCTTTTCTTTGTAAGCATAACTACTAATAGGAAATGCTATTTTACAATAAGTGAGTGAGTAGAAAGAGCCAAAGTAACCCTAACTGCCTTGAATGAATCCAAATCCAAAGAAACAAGAAATCAAAAAAAGAAGTGATAATAATCGTTAATACAAAAATTTCCACATGATTACATTATTATATTTCCAGAATTGACTACAAGTGCAAGAAGGTGTCAATGCATTTATTAGGACGTTAGAATTATTATTGATTGATGTGACAGTAGATTGTGACATGATAAAATCGAAATAAATTATTAGCCAGGTGGCACCATATCAAAGGATAGACTAGTTGACAAGAACAACGTAGTCTTGGATTCTTGACCACCCAAAATTGATCTAAAAGAGTGGATTGTACTAGTTTCCCATCCACTGCAATCTAAAACTGAATTCTCTGTCTGTAAAAAAATGGCTGTTGAGGCTATTGTCTCTGTGGTGATACACAATATTACAAACTTATTAATTAAGGAATCACAAATATTTGAAAAAGTCAAAGATGAAGTAGAAAGAGTTGTCATGGAGCTCAGGGAGATGCAAAGCATTTTAAATGATGCAGAGCATCAGGAGCAAGGTGATAAGGTGCTTACTGATTGGGTGCTGCAGTTTCTAGACAAAGTCTACCGTCTGGAGGATGGTGTAGAATCTTTTGCCCTTGCAGAAACCCGATTGAAAAGAATGGGGTTTTTCAAGAAGCATACTTTTGTCATTGCAAATGAGATCAAGCTTTGCATAGTTCCAGATGAGATGGTATATTCTGAGAACGTCCGCAGGCTCAAATCTAAGATGAACGGAATCAGCAAAGAAATTCAGGAATGGAAACATGGAAAACACTTATTGGCTCCGACACCGCTTCAGGGTTCTCATACAACGCGTCGACATGAGCAACCATGGCAAGAGAGTGATGCTTATTATGCACCAAAGAAAGAAGAAACCATCTTCAAGAAGGATGTAGAGAAGCTGGTGAAGCAGTTGATCAGTAGTAGCAAACCACTACAAATCATCTCAGTATTTGGAGAGGTTGGCTCAGGGAAAGCAGCTCATGTCAAGACAATTTACAACAAATTAGAGGTCAAGAACAAGTTTCCATGCCGTGCGATGGTAACCCTGACCACAAAGTGCTCGGTTAGATATCTTATGGTGTCTATACTGCAGCAGGTGACCAGCTTGAAAGGCAAAGAGAAGCTAAAAGACGAGGACCTGATAGTGAGGCTGAGTGAGTTCTTGAAAAGTCAAAAGTACCTATTAGTCGTGATTGATGTCAAAAGTGCTCATCTCTTGAAACAACTAAGAGATGCCTTGCCGGATACAAAGAATGGAAGTAGGGTGGTGATCACCACCCCCGATGAAGAAGTTGCTTCATTTCCAGATGCAACGAGCCATTATCATTTCAAACCTCTAGACATGGAGGATGGCTTAAAGTTTTTCATAAAAAAGGTGAAGGGTCTAAAAGAAATTCCATTCCCAGGTGATGTCATGGAGGATCTGAAGAAACAAATAGCAGAAAGATGTAAAGGAACGCCTATAAGGATCACAATGCTTGCTGGATTGCTTTCAACCAGGAAGGTCATGTACGAAGATTGGTTGGGTGTTTTTCAGCAGCATGATTTTGTTAGCAAATTTCCATCATTCGATATATTAGCTTTTTGTTACAATGACCTTCAGCTCCACTTGAAGCTCTGTTTTCTTTACTTGGGGCTCTTTCAGAAAGGATTTGAGATACCGGTGAGAAGGTTATTTCGGTTGTGGCTAGCCGAGGGTTTTGTGAAGCCATCAGAAGGCATTATTCCGGAGGACATTGTAGAGGGATATTTGGAGGAGCTTGTGACCAGAAACATGGTGGAAATTACAAAAAGAAGATCCGATGAGAGTCCCAAAAAATGCCGAATGATTGGAGTCCTACATGATATATTCTTGCCAAGGGCCGAAGAAATAGGGCTCTTCCACCTCCACCAAAAGTTGTATGAAGATTCAAATGCAGCAGTAGTACCTCGATTTGGAGTTCGTCGGGTGGTTGAATTCATCAATATCAAGGACTACCCCACTTCGAAAGGGTTTAACCAGAATCTACAGTCCTACATATCCTTCAATGGTCGAAAGAAAGATACGCCTGCAGAAGAAGTAGGGCCCTTTTTAGAAAGAATAGCTGGAGCCAGAGGGTTTGGATTACTCAAGGTGCTTGATTTGGAGGGCGTTTATCGACCACATCTACCAGAGTCTCTGGGGAACCTATTTCACTTGAGGTATTTAGGCTTAAGATGGACTTTTTTGGACACTCTTCCTTCTTCACTTGGTGCCCTGATCTATCTTGAAACACTGGACATCAAACACACACACATCACAACTCTCCCAACTTCTCTATGGGACATGAAGCATCTCCGTCATCTTTGTCTGAACGGAGCTCGTTTAAACATACCTCTTCAATCAACCAAACGTAGAGCTCCGAGCCAGCTCCAAACTTTATGGGGTTTGTTTGTAGATGAGAAGATAGCTAAAAAGATTGGTTTGACTTTGAGAAAGATGACCAACCTCCGAAAACTTGATATGACAAGACAATCATCCTCAACGATCACAACAATCACCACCACCTCAGCAACAACTACCACCACTACAACAACGAGCCATTCATCGACCTATGAAGAAATTGGTTTGTGGATTTCATCACTGTCCAGCCTACGCTCTCTAAGATTAAGATCCAAGGACAAAATGGGTCGGCCATCAGAGCTCATTATTAAACCTTTTACAGGTCTCGTTAATCTTTCTCAACTGTACTTGCTAGGTAGTTTACACAAATCTCTGGATTGGTACAATATTCCACCTGGAATTAAAGTCCTTACTTTATCAGTCTCAAAGCTAAAAGAAGATCCCATGCCAACACTATCCCAGCTGCCAAGCTTAATAGTCCTGAGGCTTTTAGCTGCTTCTTATGTGGGAGAAGAAATGTGTTGTCCTGCCAATGGGTTCCCTGCCCTCCAAGTTCTAAAGCTGTGGAAGCTGGAAAAGCTAAAAAACTGGATTGCACATGGAGGAGCAATGCAGAATCTACATACCATGGAAATCAGGTGCTGTAGGGAGCTACAGGAGCTTCCTATAACCCTATTCCAGATAGAGAGTTTTGACAACTTGATCTTGACGAACATGCCAAAGTCATTCGTTTCTGCTACTAGAAAGAACAAGAAAAAGCACACTAAGATTGTCGAAAATGAATAGACTACTCACATGTTTGTATTCATGCTCTCGACTAATAAATTTATCACACATGTTTTTCTAGCTGCCTAAATGGTAAATGAAGAGAAGAATATTCTGGTTGTGTAGCCTTCTGATTATTTCCAGAGAATCTTTCTGAATGCTGTTCACTTTTTTTCCCATTTGCCTGAAAAGCAAAAATCCCTAGTAAAGTTTTTAGATATGCATTTCCAGAAGTTATATTTGTTATTCATGTTGAACAGAAGTTTCCAGAAATAGAATAGCAAAAATCCCTGGAAATATTTATATATATGCATTTCCAGGTAAAGATTTTTGTAGAATTTTTTAACTTTATTGAATCTCTCTTGTTTTAGGTGTATATTCCTGCTCTAATTAAGAACATGAAAACGTCATTCGCTTAGCTAATGCGGTATATCTTACATGTTCTTCCCTAACTGGTGAAGAAGAAAACCTTGATAGGACGACCACAATGTATGAGATGTTACAGCAGCATATATTCGAGTGGGACAGGAAGGCAATTGGGTTAAGTAAATTGATCGTAGTATTTAGAGCCATTGCTATTATCATGAAAAATCATAGAAATCAAAAGAAAAAATAATTCAATAGTTTAACAGCGCGGGGAGATCACAACACAAACTCAACGTGAGAATCAAGAACGGGAACGACCAGTAGGATGGATGGGTTGTTTAGTTAAATAAATCTACATTTAAAACTATAACGAACGGTATACTGGTCATTTCTTTTTCTCTGAAAACATCTTAGATAAATGACACCAGTCAAGACGCCTTGGGTGGTCTCCTTCACAGTTTTATAGTTTGGTGGCTTTTTTAGAACCTTTGCAAACTTTGGTGGCCTCCGTTTGTTTTATTTTCAATATCTTAGGGTTCGTTTGGTTTGTAGATGGGTTTATGGTTAGGATTTGGATTTGATGTAAGAGACAGAAAATAATTTTATATGTTAAATGCATAGTTGTCAAAAGCGACGGCGAATTCAAGGCGCAAAGACCCAAAATGTGGCCTAGGCGAGAGGCGCAAAAAAAGCGCGGGCCCGAAAAAAAAAAGCGCACTTAGGTAAAAAAACACCAAATGCCATTTAAATAACCCATAATGCATTTAACCAAAAAGTTCAATACATAATGCATTCAACTAAAATGTTCAAAACCATTGACCAAATACCAAATTACCATAATGCATTCAACTAAAATGTTCAAATTACCAAATACCAAATGCCAAAAAACCCATAATGCATTCAACTAAAATGTTCAAAACCATTGAAAAAACTTAATTAGAACCATCGACTATGCCATCATCGTCAAATGTCATCCTCTTCTTCCTCGGTATCTTCATCAATTAAGCTCACACAATATCGCCACAAAAACCGGCGCGTGGCGGAGCGTGGCCGGAGTATAAGGTCCGCGGCTAGTGGGGATTTGGTCGGAAAAAGGTGGGGAAGAGGTGGTGAAGTTTAATTGCAAAAATTCCGGCGAACGCTACCGGCGCGTGGCTGTTCTGGTGGGCGTCCTGTATGTACTATTTAGATCGGAATGTGGTGGGGGAGATAAAGGTGGTGTTAGATCTGAGAATAGTGGCCGGAAAATTAGATCAGGAATATGTCGCTTAATATTTATGTGGGCCTGGGCCTAGGGATTTGGGCGGTGAAGGTGGGCCTCGCCGTCGCCTGTCGCCTAGGCGCACAAGGCGAGTGCCTTTAACAACTATGGTTAAATGTAGAATATATAATAAAATAAATATTGTTTGTTTTAGCTTGTGTTAATTACTAGATATAAAATTAATATATTACTTTTAAACTTTGTGAAAGTTAAAAGAATGAAATAATAAATCATGTGTGGTTGGGAGAGTTACACGACCCTTATAAATGAAAACAATATTAGCTTGCACTAGTGGCTTTTGTGAAAACCCATTAATAAGGGTATGAGTCACTATTGCATAACCCAACAATTCAAACCAAACAATTTGGTATTGCTTTAAACCATTCCTCAAAGCCAAATACCCCATAACAACAAAGCTCAGTGAGAAAGGGAAGGAGACCTTGAACAGGCCCATGTCATTAGGTTTCAGATAACTTGGTGCACCAGGTGGCAGGTACATTAATATGTGGTTTTCCTTGATAAATAATAATAAATTTTTAAGAATCATCAACCACTAAAAACATGATATTGACATAGAATGTGACACTTTTAAAAGCCACTTGCTATAATTTAGGAAGATGGTGGGCCCCAGCTAAGTTTATAAGACAAAGAGGGTGTTTGAAATTGCTTATTTTTTTCTGCTGCTTTCTGCTTATTTGCTTTTTTTAAGCAGATTAGCACTTTTTCATCCAAACACTACCTGCTTTTCTACTTTTTGTAGAAAAGCAATTTTCATAAGCGTTAGGACCTGCTTATTTATTGTTAGTTATTTGATATTTAATTAAAATGACTTTTTACTCTCATATTTAACCTAAAAACTTTTATAAATGAACTTCATTGAAAATTTATTTTAAAATTATTATTTTTACAATTATTGCGTTTTTTATAAAATAAGCAAATCCAAACACTAGTTTAAAAAGTACTTTTTTATAAGGACTTATTTTTAAGCAGAATAAATAAGCAATCGCAAACACCCACAAATATGTATCTACCTTCCACTTGGTTCCCAGTTCTATTTGAACAATGCAGCATCTTCATAAACTTCTTTTTCCAAAACAGGTCCCCTCATTTACCAATACAATTGCTTGGAAATTTTACCAGGTCATGAGAGAAGTGACAAAGATTAAAACTTCAAAAGGTTGTCTTCTTTCAAGTGGGCACCACCACAAATTTATTAACATATGCATATTTTAAACAACAAATACTTCTGCAAGTTTTATTTTAGTAGACATAAAAGAAAATAAAAAAAGGGACTAAATATGTTTATATATGTTATTCGGATTTGTTATATATTAAATAAAAAAATATTACTAGCGGGACCATATTATCAATTTGAATGACCTTGGCCTATAGCCATTTCCCACTGGAAGACCAGAGCCAACAGGTCAACTTGAGGGTTTACATCTAACTTCCAATTCATACAAGACCAATTTCACCAAGCCAGCGTGCCCAGAAATCATCAGTAATGGTACTCAACAGTAAGTCAACACATAAACATAATCTCTTTTTTTGCTATACTTATAGTTTAAAGATCTTAACTGAATTTTTGGACAGTTTTGAGCAGTTTGATCCTAGTTGACCAAAAAAGGAGACTGGTTGAGGTCTTCCCAGATCCCGTGAGGAAAGAATGGAACAAATGGGAGCTAAGAGGATTGGTACTAGTCAGCCTATCACTGCAAATAGCATTAATCTGTAGCGGTAACCGCAGAAAGTATATTGCTAAAAGAAGGATCAGAATATTCATATGGTGTGCCTACTTAATGGCAGACTGGATCGCAACAGTAGCCCTTGGTCTCCTGGTTGACCGACAAGGAAACTCCAGCAGCTCCGGTAATAGAAAGAATGAATATGGAGACCTAACGTTGATGGCATTCTGGGCCCCATTTCTGCTGCTTCACCTTGGTGGGCCAGACACCATCACTGCTTATGCATTGGCAGATAATGAATTATGGTTACGACACTTACTTGGGCTTTTAGTACAAACAGCTGCAGCTATCTACATCACTCTTTTGGCATGGAACGACACACTTATATCCTTCCTCACAATACCTATGCTTCTGTGTGGGATTATTAAGTATGGTGAGAGAACATGGGTTCTGATGTCAGCCAACCGAGACCAGTTTCGGGATTCAGTTCTCACAGATCGTGATCCTGGTCCGAGTTATGCCAAATTCATGGAGGAATTCTGTTTGAAAGAAGCAGAGGGGTATTATGTTACTGCTGCTCAAGTGGAAGAGGGACAATCGCCAGGCGAAGATCCTGAACACGCGGTAGGTGCTATTCCGTCTTTTCCTAATGCGGATGCAAGAATCTTGCACATAGCGGATTATTTCTTCGAAACACTAAAGTTCAAGCGGCTCTTCGTGGACCTCATTCTTGGATTCCACCCACGAGACGAGAGTCAGTTTTTCTTTGAGAAGCAGGAATATGACACCGCCTTTGAAGTGATTGAAGTTGAACTTGGATTTGCTTATGATGTGTTTTACACTAAAGCACCAATCATATACACTCCTTTTGGTTTGTTTTTTCGTCTAATGACATCCTTAATCACCCTTTTTGTGTTGTTGACTTTCATTGGATCCATAGGCGTGAGATCACATAAACATCCATTTGTTGATGTTGTGATTACTTGCATTTTGCTGGTAGGTGCTATTTTGCTAGAAGCATATGCAGCAACTTCTTTACTTTACTCTGACTGGGCAAATCTATGGTTCAGTAAGCACTCTTCCAAGATTCCAGTGTTTTCTCGCCTAGTCTCCTCACCACAATCTGTTAAAAAAACAAAAAGATGGTCTAATTCTATGTTTCAATACAGTTTGTTAGATTTTTGCCTCAACCAGAAATCCTCGGCTTTACAAAAAAATTCGAGGTTCATTCCTTTGCATAGAAGAATCGAGAATTTATGGGAAAAATGGGTGAGTATCCGCCAGTTGAAACATCTTAATGTATCAACTGAGCTGAAGTCTTTTATTTTTAAGCATTTCAAGGAAAAATCTATCGACACAGAATTGGACATTAAGATCTTGTTCACGTGTCGAGGAGGTGTTTCCCTACATACCCACAAAAGTTATGGCACATTTAAATGGACAGTTGACGTGGAATTCGACCATAGCATTCTCATTTGGCATATTGCCACTGATCTCTGCTACAAACAGGAAAAGTATAAAAGAAGCAAAAATTCAGACGGTAATGAAACCAAACAAGAATGGGATCATTACATGACATACAGCAAGCAATTAGCGGACTATATGTTATATATTTTAGTCATGTGTCCTTTCATGTTGCCCATTGGAATTGGAATGATTAGATTCCGAGACACCTGTGCAGAGGCCCTTGTATTTTTCGAAGAGAGAAGTAGCACAAGTAAAGTTGAGGCATATGAAATGCTGGGACAAGTGAGTACTAAAGTCTTTCCAGCAACAGTGAAGGGGGATAGGAGTAAATCAGTATTGTTTGAGGCTTGTAAACTTGCAGCTTCACTAAACGATATGGGTGATTCTGGAAAGATGTGGAAGATGGTGGGTGATGTGTGGGTGGAAATTCTTGGTTATGCAGCTAGTCAGTGCAGAGGATTTGACCATGCTCAACAGCTTGAGAAGGGCGGTGAGCTTCTTACTCATGTATGGCTTTTGATGGCACATCTTGGCATCACTGAACACTTTAAGATCAAAGAAGGTCATGGTCGAGTTAAGCTGGCTGTTACCTAGCAATTCTAATGAAATCCATGCGTCTACTTGTTGTTAGTTCACATCTTCATTTTGTTACCATATTTAGAAGGAATTTACACTTGCATTGTAGCATCCTCAAGACCCCGAATATACAAATTTCATGTGGCAAAACATAAAAGAAATAGCATCCCCGCTTATTTGTAAATTTGGTACATGTGGCTATCATTTAATAAAGCTTCTAGAAAGCAGTCAAGGACAAAAGTTATTAACCCAATGTAGTAGGTAAGGAATCCATAAAATGTCTATGCAGATGCAACCATTGATAGTAATTTATTAGGGGCTATAACTCTATAAGTAAACTATTTTTAGTCAAACCATAAAGCCCCTTTAATTATCACATTAAACCAACTTGTTATCACTATAATCCTTAGAATCAATCAATTGTAACAATAAAGACAACAGGCAATTATACTTTTAGTTAAAGCTTTAAGAAAGAGTATTTGCTTTACCAGGAAAAAGATCAGATTGTCGTCAATGTCTCCAAATGACAAGGGCCGACATTCAATTGAGGAGGTCCAGTAACCCCAGTTTAACCCTACCGAGAAAAAAAACGACCCAGTTGATTTTGTTTTGTCTAATGTAATACAGTATATATTTTCTGATCCCGCTGGGAAGAAATCTTTGCTCCGCCCTGCACAGGACACTAAATGGAAGTAAAAAAATAATAATAATAATAATGTTCTCTAGTTTTCGTCGGAAGTAAATGAAGTAAATGGAAGTAAAATGGCCCTTTGTTATTTGCTAATAAACTTTACGCCCATAATTGAGCTGCAAAGGAAGGAAAGTGACTGGTCCCACTATCAAATAATGTTTGTGACAAAAGTGCCCCTTACCAATTTGTATTAATTATGTGTGTACAAGGGTATTATAGTAAAAATATAAAAAGTGACTAACATTTACTTCCTCTCATTCCAAACTTAAGAACACAATTATTTTCACTACATTTACTTCCTCTCACATCATTTTCTTTACTTTCATTTCATTTACTTCCATTTCACTCTAAAAAAATACTTGAGAACAGAGTGTAACATTACTGGACTACTATTGTCCATATTTAAATCTAAACGCACGTTTTAAAATTGTATAAATTTTATTTGAGTATATTGGATTATTGTATAAATATTATAATTTTAATTACTTATTATCCACACATGTTAGTATTTTAGAAATATACACTACTTATTATACACACATATTAATATTTTAGAAACATACTTTTTGAGTTATCCTTTTTTTATTTATTATTATTTTTATTTTTATTTTTAATTATCAGAAGTAAATAATTAACAATTTAAACTTTTATAATGATACATAGATAGAGCCGATAATTTAAAAATACGTTTGTTAATGAAGAAGATTTAAGGAAATAGTATGTTTTATCATAATAGGCAAACTTTGAGGGTTACTTTTGTTATATTGCAAAGTTTAATTGTAATTTTGAGGCATTTTAAAGTTGGAGGGGTTTATGTTGTATTGGTAAATTTTATGTTAATTACAGATTTGATGTTTCTGAATGGGAAGACGAACGAACTGTGTGAATTAATACTCGATTTAATTTTTGGAATGATTAACTCTATTCAGTTACAATATATTGAGTTAGTGATTGGTTTAGTTTCATTATACTCATTTAAGTTTTATCAACAGAACACTATTTCTTACCTAACCACTATCATCTCATCAACAAAAAAATATCTCAAACTCCTCTAATCAATGAACTGCAAGATATGTGTGGGTCTGATAAGCTACACAACTGTTTCAAGTTCCTATTTAGTCGAGAAGTTACAGAAGATGAAAGGATGCTCATGTGGCTGGGGGATCGATGCAATGAGCTGCGTAGAAAGATTGATAAGCGCACCGAGAGAATGAGTGAGGTTTTTACTCTTAATTTTGATGAAGAAGAATCTACTGATGATACTTATGAGTGCCTTCGTGAGGTTCAAGTGATGGAGCGCCGTTTGCTGGAGTCGCTTACGGCCATTTTGGTTGAAGTGCGTGCTGTTGTAACCAAGAAGCACCATGATATTGCCATCATGGAGAAGTACGATTAGGGTTACAGTCGAATGGTTGTTTAGGGTTTTTTGGGTTGGTCAATCGTGTAGGTAGTTTGGTTTGGGTTTGTATGTGTTTTGCTTGGTTGATGCTTGATCTTATGATGTACTCATCTACTTATATAATGAATAATATTTATGTTTTAAGGTCACAATCTTTTTTTTTTTTTTTTTTTTAGCAGTTGACTTATTTTATCTTTCACACACAGGAATATTGGTGAAATAGGTGTGTACAGCGATTTTAGGGGTTTCAGTTTGAAGTAACATAAATGAAATCAAACAATAAACAATCAAATTAAACGTTATCTTTAAGGGCTTGATTGTTTTATCATCACTACAAACATTGATTTGGGCATTGATTAAGTAGTTCAGGTATTGGTTTTTTTTTTTTTTTTTTTTTTTTTATTTTGTATGCTCATTGGATTTTGTACATGGGATTTGGATTTGATCATTATTAGTTTAATGGGTGTGTTTAAAAATTCGTGGATTTGTTTTAAGTTGATTACCTGATGATGTTATTGTGGTTCGGATGGATTATTGGGGGTTGTTTGATTCTTATTGTCTGCTTATAGATGTTTAAAGAGTGTTAGTTTATGGATTTCATGTTTGTACTGCTTGTTATAGCAGTTAGTACTGCTTGTTGCAACTGGTATATATCGTTAGTACTGCTGGCATGTTCCTTGGTTATTGAAGCTGGATTTTAGTACTGTTATAGCAATCTTATTCATTTCCATATGACTGTGGGACATAACCATACATATGCATGTATGCAACAACTCAGGTATAAAATACCTATATGGTTTGATTATAGACTTATAAGGCATACCTTGCGGTGCTAGTATAGGTTGTTAAAAACCTCTTTATAGACAATGTTGCGCGTGTGATGTTTTAAGTTCTTGTCGGTGTCTTCCATCATTAGAATTTTCAGTCCTTCCGGGCTGGTAACTCTAGATATCGCCACATAGAGTTTGTCGTGGCTGAATACTGGTGCTGGTAGATACAGGCCTACATAATCAAGTGATTGCCCTTGACTCTTGTTGATAGTCATTGCATAACATGGTTTAATGGGGAACTGTCTTCTTTTCACAATGAACGGCCACTGATTTCTGTTTGATG
Source organism: Artemisia tridentata subsp. tridentata (assembly GCA_021014915.2). NCBI lineage: Eukaryota > Viridiplantae > Streptophyta > Magnoliopsida > Asterales > Asteraceae > Artemisia > Artemisia tridentata. The sequence continues at coordinate 291,004,966 of CP139509.1, forward strand.
TCAGCGTAATTCTTGGTATCAATACCACGCCTCCGATGTTAGAACCTATGATGATTTTCGCCTGGATGACAAAATCTCTGAGATGTGTGATAATCACCTGGTTCCATTGCACATACCTTGGCTCGGATTGACGTTCCGTAACAGCATTACCGGCAGCTCGTTTTTTAACTTTATTGCGTGCGGTGGCAGCCCTTGGAACTTCAAAGAGTTTAAAAACTCCGGTGGGTATAACTGTTCCTGATTGAGGGCATCAGTTGATGCTTTACAGACTTCATCTGAACTTTTGTAGGTAACAGATTGCCCTCCTAGCATTTTAAACATATGGTCGTTGATGTCATCTGCATCATCATTTTTCGGTGTCAATATTGCCCTTTCTCTTAAATATCCTTCGTTTGTTTGCCTTATAGTGAAGTCCGAAAATGTTACTTTAACAATCTCTGCTATGGGACACTTCCAATCTTTGATGAGGAAATTTTCGGGAATTTGGATCCAAGTTGGTTCATCCTCTCCTTCCTTCATTTTCGCTGGCACCTTTCCATCCCCCACATCTAAAACCCACTGATTAAACTTCTGTTTATTTGTGTCGATGTTTCCTTGCGTGTCGTATTCATTAACCCTCATGCTACGTGTTAGCTTAAACATGTGACATTTTGACCACAATTTTGACCTGTTTATGCAAGACTTGACCACTTCCTGTCTTTTTGCTTTTGGTATCACCGGTAAAATTTGCCTAAAATCTCCTCCAAGTAAGACGGTCATGCCTCCGAACATGCGTTCCTGTTTGCCACATTTGGGTACCTTAGTATGTCCCTAAGTGTCTTATCCAACGCTTCGAAGCCGTACCTCTGAGTCATTGGTGCTTCGTCCCATATTATTAAACTGACTTCTTTCATAAGCTCCGCAGGTGTGTTCTGTTTTATACCACACGTACTATTCTCCATTAACTCTAGCGGTATAACAAATCTGTTGTGGGTCGTTCTCCCGCCAGGAAGAAGCAAATGAAGCTATTCCTGTTTCATCGTGTACATGATAGAACTAAAAGAGTTATTTGTACCTGGTATATTACCTTATTAAATTAAAAGAATGGTTTGTTTAAATGTTGTTTACTGATGAAGCAACGGCAAGAACAATCATTTCTCTGATCTTAATCGGGAGATGATCGTCTTGTATAAAATTGTTTTCCCGGTGCCTCGGACCATATACAAAGAATAAAATCTCCTGTTTTTTGGTGCACAGAGTTGATGACTTTGTAGTATACTATCGTTGTTCTGGGTTTAGCGATGCATGAGCATTTGATGTTCATTTTTAAGCTGTTTCATGTTGTAGCTTAACTCTTCTCTGATCATACGGTTGTCCAGTTCATTAATAAGGATGGGTCGGGTTGTCGAAGATCTGCAAAATCTGATAAAGACTTCCCATCCTGTGCAAGCTCCTGTAATTCCACCAAGCATAGTTCTGTGTCTGCTCCTCTATCAGTTCCAACGCCGGATACATAAAGTGTTTCGCTTTTTATATAAAATATCTTCAGAGATTGTTCCATGTTTGGTCCCATAAGCGTCGGGGGCTATTCCAGTTCCAAAATAGCAATATTGTTACAAATAATCCCTTAGTTGTGATCGTAGCCCAAAACTTGCTTCAATATAGCTTGGGTCCATTCCTTGTCTCACTAATCAACCCCTAGCTAGACAAGCTTCTTTAAAGGTTGCATAGACGTATCATTGTATGTTCTAATCTCTTGAATACTCAACACCTTTAACAACGTTTAACAATCATCCTTTATAGCGCTCACCTTGATCTGGGTGGCAATAAATTATGCGCCCGATGGATTCTCTTGTTTGCGCTTTTTCTCACATTTTGGTTTGCTCGTGCCAAACTATACTTTGTTGGTATCTGGGCATATGTTAGTTCACGCGCTTTGGATCCTCTTGTTTAATTCAAACCAATCTGTAACTAGTATCTCTGATACTTTCTCGCCCAATAATTCCGGAGATTTTGCAATCACGGAGTGTAATTGTTTGTTGGTCTGCAGTGGAAAATGAGCTTCATGACTGACGGGTACCTTGGTGATATCAAACCCGCAGATACGCCATACTGCTCACATGGGCCAAAAATCGGGCAATCCAAGTATTTTTTATTTCATCTCTGCTACAACCGTTTCGTTCCTGATTCAGAGGTTACTTCTCTTGTATAACTATGGTGGCTCTGTCGGGTCCTTTTTTAATATTTAAAAAATACTTGATTGCTCTTGATCTGTTGCACCTTTTCCACGTTAATATGTGCCTGATATTTGAGCAAAAGGATATCTATTGTTGGGACAATAAAATTATCGTACTGTATTTACCTTTAACAGCACTTATGTCCTTGTTCCTCCTACGGTAACAGGATCCCTCATATCAATCGTTGTTTCTCCGTAAAACAACTTGGGGTAATTTTCATACATTTGCCTTTCTACGTGCACAAGCACTATTTGTTGCGTGCACTACATGACATGAAGCATGTATTCTGTAACACTTTGTACCCTTCTGGATCGCGTGTTGGTGATGCATTTCAGCTGATATCATATCATCTAATTTCGCATTGGGGTTTTGCATTTGTATATGTCTTCAAGCATAGCAATATATGAGCATGTGGGAAGCCAAAGTTTTTGGAATTCGATGACATACACAACTGTTCAATAGTGCATTTAAAAAAGAGTGGTTAGTATAGGGTGTGAAAATAGACAGTTGTTTATATAAAGACCCTTATAGTACCTGCTTGGGTCTTGCCAAAACACTGGTTTTGCGTAAGATCATCCAGCAAGTTAGTCAACTTCATTTTAAAAACCCTAGTTCCAACTTCCGGTCGTTCATGGGATTTCTGGCCAGGAATATGGGACAACATCTCTTGAATTTCAGACCATTTTGGATTTGAGGTGAAAGTTATGAAAAGATCCGGGTTGCCATATGTGCGGCATAGAGCCATTGCATCTTGATAATTTTGCATCATATACCTTGGTCTTCCCGTGAAACTGGAGGGTAAAACTATTCTTTGGCCGATCGCTTCAGCTCTTGTAACTCCTCTCGTCACAGCATCAGATAGATTATGGTAGAGTTCTACACGTAACGCACTTTGATTGTGTCTTGTCCATCTTAGCCTGTGTTCCTTAATGGCTGTGTATGCATCCACCAGGAATTGCTGAAATAAACGTCCACCCCTGAGTAGAGTAGTTCCTTCAGTATCTCTATATTGAATCACATAACAATAATACTCTCGCATAGTCAGAAAATCACGCTTTGTTTTCCGTTTTCCTGAATTGGAATAGTAAGGTATTTTATCATGAAAACCGTCCTCTCCGTACGGAAATAACAAACGATATTATAGCGCCATGTATGATGGATGCGTTTCTGATATTCTTTGAAGTCCACAGCTCTTGTTGTTTATAATAATATCTCTTGGTTCATTAGTGTCCCCAAAATCATTTGTTATTAGAACCGCCACTTCAGATACAGTTAGGGCATTATATTATCTTGAAGTTGTTCTGTGGCCGAATAGTCACAACTGGAAATCATATGAATTGTTTTGGACACACCAATCTCTGGCCATCCGAAATGCTCTGGTGATAGAGCTGAATTCATTCGTCATATCAATTAGGCTTCTGACTATTGATTCTTCTGGCCCTTCTGCTGTGTGATCTCCAATGAAAGCCGACATGCGGTTCGTTGTCTCATTGTGTGTGTCAAAAAAATAAAGTTGAGAATACTTAGGCTGAACCCTGTTTTCTGAAATTAGAGATCCCATCCGATGATAATTTTGCCCATTAATTCTAAATGTATATGGCCCCCGGGTTTGATTTATTGAGTGATCTATATTTCCTCCAAAAGAGGTGAAGCAAAACATGCTATTATACACCATAATTTGGTCTCTAAATTTTGATGTTGTAGGATCATTAAAGTTCAGCAACCGGTCCAGCGGTAGAGGTGCGTCTTTGAACTTGGGCAGGCGTACTTTACCATCTTGACAGCACATGGAAAAGGAAAACGATTGAATTGCAACTCTGGTTCCTTTCCTACTTCTTTCTTCACGCCACATGTATGCTTCACAATTAGGGGATTTTGTTGATGGAGGGCCAAGGTTATGGTAAGCAACTTCTACACCTTGTGGATTAAACAATTTACAATATATATTTAGGCTTGATCGTTAGACAATTATGGTAATAACACAGGTTAAATGAATTAACGCATTGTAAAATAGTATTAGTTTACCTGTTGAGATAAGAGCTGCTCTTTTTGTGTTTTTCCTAGGATGCCTGCTACTTGAACCTGGAATAATGGTAATAAGCCATAGTTTAGTTCTAGGTTATATATCTCACTGGTTTAGAGTTTGTAATAAAAAAATGGTGAATATAATTATTTAAGGGATAGCTGAGAAAAACACGTGAACCAATGACCTGCTCTTGTCCGTTTATGACTTATTTCTTGGTTAGATTTAGTGCTGTAGGTTGATGTATGTGATGGTCCAATTCCTGAATCGTTTATATCGGTTGTTTCACCTAAATATTTTGGTCAATTTATAAGTATAAATATCCAGATGTCATCTTCAAACACAGGTTAACTGAATTAACTCATTGTAAAAAAGTATTAGCTTGCCTGTTGAGATGAGAGCTTCTCTTTTTGTGTTTTTTCTAGGATGCCTGCTACTTGAACCTGGAATAATGGTAATAAGCCATAGTTTAGTTCTAGGCTATATATCTCACTGGTTTAGAGTTTGTAATAAAAAATGTTGACGAATAACCTGCTCTTGTCCGTTTATGATTTATTTCCTGGTTAGATCTAGTGTTGTAGGTTGATGTATGTGATGGTCCAAATCCTGAATCGTTTATATCGGTTGTTTCACCTAAATATTTTGTTCAATTTATAAGTATAAATATACAGATGTCATCTTCAAACTTTGTTTATAAATTTTTAACCATAAAGGAATGCATGAACATTTTATTTCACCTTGTTGCTGCGTGGCAAGGTCTATTAGCTTGATTCCACAAAAAGCACTGATTCTACCGTCTGGTCTTACAGTAGTTTCCAAATGTACGGTTAGTGAGTTGTCCAGAATGTTATGGATCGAAGGAATGTTTCTGACATTGATATTTGAATCTACAAATGCTCATAGGAATTCAGGGTTGGGCATATAAATTTGGCATGGGATCATGAATAAATTGTTGGATTGAATACAAATCTTGATTCATATTCAAATCAACTTTGTTAGAGCATGTATAATATGGTCACGTTTATTCAAAACATTATTTGTATCAATATATCTATTAAGAATATTCAAAGAGCCCTAAACAGATTTTTAAATATGGAGACATGGGAATGATTATATTGAGTACAAACCTTCAGTCATCTTTGGAGTAAATTTCTGAGAGAATATAGTGTCTGATTAGTCTGCGTATGTATGATTAGGCTTACCACACCTTTTTAAAATTTTGAAGTCAAAAGCTGAGGAACTTTTTTAATATAAATAACTGAGGAAGCTGGAAAATATGAAAAGATTTTTACCTAAATTATTATTTTGCCAGGAATTTTAAAAGATGCTGGAACTTATTTTTCCACACTGTTTAGTCTTCCTCATTTATCAATTGACAGTTTAGTTGGTGTTTTAAGAGAATAGTTTAGGACTGTTATTAAAGGGGTATTTGGTAATATAATGGCTTTCAAGTTACCCAAGTAAATATCTATAAATTGAGTTTAGTATTTTTCAATTTTGGCACAACTACTCATAAGCACACCTTAACTATCATCTAACTTTGTTAAGATGGCACAATTCCAAAACCTAAATCACCTAATGGAACTTGCTGGGTCGCCTAACTTGCACGACGGGATGCGGTTGTGGTTTGTTCAGCAAGCCACCGAGGACTCTGCATTCGCAAGCTTACTGTTTGCTTGCTGTGAACATCTTAGGAGAGTCATGACAAAGAATCGGGTCATGATGGTGAACATGGAAACATTAGCTCCTGGTGTTGTTACTATAGGTTGCTTAGATGCTATGATGCGAACTCAGGAAAGGCATCGGGCCATGCTTGGAGTGTTGACCAATTTGCTGATTCAAGCTCAAGTTGGGGTCCATGAGGAAGAAGGCAACGCTACTAAAATGAACCAAAATAATTAGGTTTTTATGTAGGCAGTAGCGTTATCATTTAGGCTAGCTGGGTTACAATCATTAGCCAAGAATAAGAGAGGGGAATGAAAAGATATTTACCACTGTTCTTGTTTTTTGTATGATTGTTTTAATATTTAAACACTTTATCCAGTTATGTCAATCATAATATATATGTGCCAATGTTATGTTTTCCCATTCATCACATATTTGTTAAAGCAGAATATCAATAAAGTTTCTCGAATTCATACGTGCACAGTTTGCAATTCATGAACTTGGAATTGGATAGCCGTTAGTGTTTCATGTCATATTCCTTAAGTTTTTGTTGAATATTGAATTGATACTTCTGCATGGCGGGAAAATGTGAAAAAACAGTAAGTGCATGCAAACTTAGGGTGTGTGTTATGGTTGAAATTGTATTTACAGGGGCAGTTTTGGTAGTTTTGTTTAATTGCTATTTATGATTAATTAATTGGGGGGGGGGGGGTTATTGTTTATAATGCCTTTCCAGCTTTCCTGTTGAAGTAACTGCAGATTTGCCTATTTATTTGGAACTTTTGTCACATCCAGGCATACATCCATTTCTACTGTGTATTGTTTTCAATAGCACAATTCCATATTTTAGATGAGCTAATGAATCTTGCTGGCTCGTCCAAATTGCATGACTGTATACGTGTGTGGTTTGTGCAACAGGTAGGTGAAGAGTCAGCTTGTTCAAAATTGATTCACGCTTGTTGTGAGCATCTCAGGAGGGTAATGGCGAAGAACCGAGTGATGATGGTTGACATGGAAGCATTAGGACCTCGTGGGGTCGCATTGGACTCGCTTAATGCTTTGAGGAAAACTCAAGAGAGGCGTCGGGTATTGCTTGAATTGTTGGTAGATTTGTGTGCTCAAGCCAAAGCTGGTGCCTGGGAGGAAGAAGCTAATGCCATGAAGATGAATGATTTTAATTAAGTCGTTTGATCAGTTTTTTCTATGCAATCTTTGCTTAGTCAATAGTCATATGTAAGCGTGCCCCTTTGTTTAAGCGTTTATCATAATGAAATCCTGTCTTTTGTTTAATTTTTATATTATTTTAAAAGCAACATGGCCTGGTCTTATTTGGTGTATCCTTGAATGTGTGAATGTGTTTCTCAAGTTTCCATTGGTTTGGTTGTGGACATTTCCAATTGGCACTTTGTTTGTTGTTGTCTTAATGCATAATTTGTGTTATACCATATGAATCTCCACGTAAACTGAGTTTGCAATATTTCATTTAGTGAATTGTGTTACTAATAATATAGTAGCAGTACTAAAAATTTAGTAGCAGTACTAAAAGTTTGGTAGCAGTACTATAGAATTGAGTAGCAGTACTAATGTAGGGGAGCAGTACTGACATACCAAGCAGTATAAACATTCAAGACGTAGCAGTATTAACTAACATTTGGCAGTATAAATATCAAACTCTTTGTTAAATAATTTATACATTAATTTTTATGATTTCATATACTTGAAATTGTATCTCAACGCATCAGTCTATTATCAAATGATGTTCAAAATAACATAAAGAGCTATTATCATGTTTTCAAAATCTTTGAATTGACGGGAAAATCTTGACCCCGTGTTTTTTTTCTTTTCTTTTTTTTTTTCCAAAGACTTATCCCCAATAAACATAAAGTATAATATTTTGTAGTTTTTTTTTGTTATAAAATTAGTTTGTAGTTTTATTTTTATTATAGAATTAATTGGGTGCTATTTAGAAAATATTCAAAACATTGCCTAAATGACTGAGATTTTCAACTCAATGGTAAATAAAAGTTATTAAGGACCTTACTATTCATATACCTTCTTTTTTTTAATCATTCTTTTGTTATTTTTCTATTGAGTGAATGAAAGTGTTTCTAACTCCGTTGACCAAGGAGCATATTTGGAGTTGCACACTTCATATATTATTTTTTGCGTTGCACAAATTGCATCTAAATGTTCATAGTGTAATGTTTTGTAGTAATTTTCCTCATTATGTTTCTAAGTTGTGATGTTATCATAACTTTTGTATTTAAAATAGTTTATTCACATTAAAAGAGTATATATGAAGAGAGTTTTACAATATGTTACATTTAAAATAGTCTCTTCACATGTAATCTTTTAATACATGATAAAGTATAAACTTTGATTTTAAAGACATTTGGATATGATCATTTTAGTTGTTGTATATTCATTTTGGGATTTCAACTTCCAATTTATGTTTTCATACTACGTGTTTTAGTTATGGTTTAATGTATGCATTGAGGGTGTTTTTTTGAAGCAAATTGATAAATAAGGGGTTTATGTTGCACTGCCAAAAATTTTGTTAAATACTGATTTGATATTTCTGCATGGAAGAAGGTGCAAAAGCTGAATTAACACTGGAGTTAATTCTTGCAATCATGCCTCTTGAGTGTCCTTTTTTCGTTATTTATACAACAATTAATTACTTATCATCACAACCACATAAATTTGCAGTTTAGGGCATAACTTTTTATAACCCTATTTCTAATTTTCAAACTTCAAATCTTTGATCAATGGCAGCTACACCAAACATCAATGAGTTGAAAGAAGCATGTGGATCAGACAATCTAGCCGATGCATTCAAGTTTTTGTTCTCTCAAAACATAACAGAAGAGGAGGGATTTCTCATCCGAATGGGGGATGAATGCACCCAGCTGAGGGCCAAGATCGAAAAATGTGAGCAAACCATGAATGAGGCTGATTCATTTGGCCCTTTTCATGAGATTGCTACAACTGGACATGATTGCCTGTTTGAAACTCAAATGAGGGACCGTCGAAAACTTGATTTAATGTCTCAACTCCTGGTGTTGGCTCGTGAAGTAATCGATGAGAAGGAAGCTCATGTGGAGCAAATGGACAATGATGAAGACTCCAAAGATGTTTAAGATGTGTTTATGGTTTTCTTTTGGGTTTTGATGTTATCATGTGTTTAGTTTATTAACTGTGTTATGGAACTTTGTTGTAAATAGTATGATGGTATCTAATCGAAGTAACTGATCAATGATCAGTGTTTTTAGTTTTAATCAAGTTTTTATTATGTTTATAATTTACATTTATTTTTTTACTTTATGATAAAAGGGTAATATATGTATTATTTATTGTGTGTTTGACTTTTATCTCTCACACACATTTCTCTCACACACGCTTAAAACACCCATATAAACGTATCTTGATCAAATAGATCCATATAGGGATTTTAGGGTTTTCAACTTCAGGCAAAATGAATCAAACCAAATATTAAACAGTCAAATGTTGGTGAGGGTTATGTTAAAGGATTTGATGGTTTGATCATTAACCTAAATATTTCAGGTATTGTTTCTTGATTTAGGTTTTCATTTCAAACTGATTAAATTTATGTGTGTTTGATCAAATGTTTTAATTCCCTTAAAGTTGCTTAGTTTATCATGGTTCGTGATTTAGAGGGATTATTGGATTATGCTTGTTAAATTGCTATTGCAATTTGAAAGTGATTATTTGCTTAGCGTATAGGCGTAGTCAAGTTTATTTAGATCACAGTTTGAGTGCAATGGTTGATACTTGGATCTCAAGTTCTTAATGGCTTATTGTATCTTGGAAAAGCTATTAAGCAATTTGAAGGTGTTTACTTCTTTTTTCTATCATGACTGCATTTAAGTTGCATTGTTACTTAAACCATAAACAGGAATGATTGCATTCATACTTAAACCATAAGCATAGGGGTTACAATAGATTTATTCTAGGGCATTTAAGCCATACATAAACCACGAACATCCATGAGGAAAAGTCCTAAACATACAACTAAATCATACTTTTTTCCCCTTCCCTTTTGAACCATGTCTTGCGTCTTTTGGATTTTTGACAGCAAATGGCTTAATACCAATTGCATCACAACATTCCTTATTTATCAGCCCTAGAACTTTAATCCTATCATCAAAAGCAAGCTTTGCAATCTGTTTTGAGGTTAGACTCTTGCTAGCTTCAACCTTGTTTGAGCTTGAACCCCTTTTTTGTTGATAAAACTGCATTTCATCATAGCTAGAATCAGAGGTTGAATCTTCAACCTTTGGAAAGTAGTCAGACCATGGCATCGGATATGATACATCTGAACTTTCACTGCTGGAAATTGTTATGATTTATGTACAAAAAAAAATTAAAAAAAAATTGAACGGTATGTTACAGATATGAAAAATGACATGAAAAAGACAACGTTGAATACCTGGTTTCTTGTTGGAACTCATTTTTGCAATTGTAGTTTTTGTTACAGATGTTTAAATGGTTGTTTAGTGCTTATGTCTTTATATAGTGGATATGTGAAGGGTTGTTTGGTGTTTCAATTATACACAAAGCAGTCAATGTACAGGGATGAGGAGAAAAAAAATAGTGTTTGCTAGCAAAGATTCTCATCTTTACTTTAGTGTAGAGTGTAGTCAAAGATTCTCATCCTTTGGCCTGCAAATCCTTGCTCTGCACACACAACAAAATTAATTTTGTGGATCAAAATTGATGTCTTGAATATTTACACTGATTGCTAAAGGATTTGGACATAGGGAGTAGAATCATTTTTTTTTTATCTTTTTGATATCTTGAATATTTGCATTGATTGATAAAGGTAACAGTAGGATTATGTTTTTATTTAGACATAGGGAGTAGAATCCTTTTTTTTTCTTTGCTGCAACATTTTTCTCATGACCCAACCCTCCCTTTTTACACCAACAGTGAAGGTTAAATGGTGGCATAAATTTTTCCAACCCAGCATTACAACTTTTACTATTTTATTCCATTACATGTGAATATCTTTTCCATCAAATTTTCAACCAAACCAAACATAACCTAATGTTCATTCATATTTTTTCACATATCCTTCCTGCTCACGAATACCTTCATCTGTATCAAGAAACATCTGCATCAACCCGTTGAACATATCACAATCCCTAGCCATAGTTTTCTTTAATGCATTCAAACAGTCAGCAGTCATCCCATGCTCTTCCAGGCTTTCCATGTCTGCAATCAGCATGCGACGCTTGTGAATGACCCTCCTAAGATGATCACGGCAATCACGAAGCAAGAATGCAAACGTCCCTCCGTCATCAATCTCTTGGTTAAACCACACCCGCATACAGTCATGTAAGCGGGGAGAACCGGCTTTCTCCTTAAGTTCATCCAATATCTGAAATCGTGCTATTGAATAAAATATCAAGTACAGACTTTAGTTATAGATACTTTATATTTATACATGTCTAAATATGAGAGGGTATAAAATAAATAGGCAGATTTTTAATGTGGAAAATGAAACAGTCATCATATGGCTCATCATATGCATCAGTAATGAAAAGTTGTTTAGGTTATGTCTGATCATATGCATATCATTAAATACTGATTTGATATATCTGCATGGGAGTTAAGTTTTGCAATGATGCCTCTTCAGTGCATTATTGAATTGCTTATTTAAACCATCTTAACCTTGTGTTACTCACACATACACCACATTTTCTAAACAAAGAGCCTTCATCTACCTATCTAACTTCTTCTCCAATGGCTGCTATTCCAACCCCAAACATAGAAGAACTGAAAGAAGCATCCGGGTCAAATCAACTGAACGAATGCTTTCAGTTTCTATTTGTGCAGGAACACACTGAACTTGAAGCATTCCTCATGGATATTGGTGAGAAGTGTAACCAGCTAAGGGCCAAAATTGAAAAGCGTGATCAGACCTTAAGAGAGGCCGAGTCATTTGGTCTGTTTCATAGTGTTGCAACCGATAGCCATGTATTCTTGATGGAAACCCAGAAAAGGGAGCGAGGGAGGCTTGAAGCGTTGACTGCCATCTTGGTTGAAGAGCGCGAAGCCATTACTGAGAAGAAGCGCCACGTCACCCTCATGGAATATGATGATGATGATGTTTAAGTTATATTGATTGTTGTCTTTTGTCTGAGTCTTATGTTATGGTTATGTTGTTGATCCGTGCTGAATACACTTATAAATAAATGCAGACAGCGGATACGCGTGAATAATTACAAATCACCCCTTTGTGAAAAAGGATACTTGCAAAAACTCACGTTCGTGTGTAGTGTGAAGACAGGTAAGTAATTACCCGAATCGTTTCCCAACGAGGTGTGAATGGGCAAACTGTGAAAAGTTAGGATTAGAGTGATTGATGATTAGATATTTTGGATTTTTGCTTTTTTAATAATTCTAAATAACAATTGATAAACAAATATGCACAAGAAAATTAAACGAGAATTAATAAGCTACAAACGCGTAACGGGGAATCTAAAATATGGGACAAAAACTGAAATTTTATAAAATTAAAACTTAAAAAATGTAAAATTACTTAAAACTTATTTTAAAACTAAAATTATATTTTTTTAACTTTTTATCTAATTATTATTAATTATTTATTTATTTAATTACTTATTAAACTATTTAAATTTATAAAAAATACTAAATGAACAAAGAAAATTCTAAAACTTTTTCTAAAAATATTATTAAGTTAAAAGAAGCTAATAAAATTATAAAAATGAAACTTGCTTAATTAAAATTTAAAAAGATAAATTCTATTAAATAGAAGCTATCACTTATTTTCTATTTTTGTTTTTCTTAAGGTCTAAAAATATTATTATATTTTTCCTAGATTATAAATGACAAAAGAAAATTATGAAAATTAAAATTATATTTTTCTGATTATTATTCTATTTATTATGATTTAATTACTATTAGAAACTAATAAAAAAGATTAAAAATATCAAATGACTTAGAAAAAATCTGAAAAATTTAGGATAAGTCAAAATTAATATTTAAAAGCTATGAAAAATAAAAGCAGAAGTTATCTAAGCCCAATAAGCAGATTTGGGCAGATAAGCAGTATGCAAATAAGCTAAAAATAAGCTAAAAAGCACAAAACTTAACCAAATGCTCAGGACAGGTTCAATACACTTATATAAGCTTAAAAAAACTTAAATCAAACAGATAATCCCACAAAATAAGCAATTGAGCACCAAATCAGTTGCACAATTAAGACAGAAAACTCAGAAAATAGCAAACTTGCAGGGCAAATTAAGCAGTCCAATAAGCTTCTGAGATGCAATCTAATGGGGGCAAAAGTGAGCTAGTAGTATGAGCTATTCAGAAAACTAAAAAGCAGAGCCTGAGCTTATGTGGATAAGCCAGAAATCAATGAAGATCATCAGCAACAGCAATCAGTATATACTGAATTGCTTATGTGCAGAGTTGATCAGAAGAGCACAGGCCAAAAGGGACTAATCCAACTCAATTGTTTACTTCAAATGAATCACAAGTGACTTAGAAAAGTCAAGAAAAAGGGTCAAAAGAGCTTAAAGCTCCTATTGGCTTATTTGAGCTTTTTAAAGTCTGAAAAGTGCACAGGGCACTCAAATATGGATTTTCTATTGAAATGACTTATTAAAACCTAGAAACAACTTATAATGGTCAAAATAAGCTGATTCAAAGTTGGGATTGTGGTAAATGAACAGTACTAGCTATGTTTGAACAGTTGACTGAGATAAGCCAAACACCCCTTTGTGGACTGTCTGTTGTGGTTTTTCAAAGAAAACAAATAATTTGACTAATGATTACTGATTTTTACTGATTAAATAACTTATAAAAACTATAATAAGCAACTTTTAAAACAGAATTAAGCTAGATAATAAGCTATGCTACTTAAGGCTATTTATGGATTTTTATGAGTTTCTTAAGTGAAACTAAGACACAAGCTTAATGAGACTGACAATATTGAAGAAAGATGTCTACAAACTATTAATAAGCATAAAACTATAATAATAAGCTATAAATAAGCAAATGCACAGTAAACTAGGAAATTGACTAAAATTTGCAATAGGCTTACAACTGATAGAACTTATGAAGCAAAGAACAAGGACCAGAACCTTTCCTAGCTTGTTCACACAAGCTAGAAAACACCACTAAGCCTTCCTGAATAGCTTGTTTCACCCAGAATAGCTTTTTGGAGCTTATGGTTGACTTTTCTTGACTTTCATGATTTCTTGAATTTAGAACAATGGATCTCTATATAAGCTTATAAAAAGCTATGATAAGCTAATATAAGCTTATAGCAAAGGTTTGGAGTGTTTGTTTGGTTCTTAATAACTTATACAATTAAATACGAATTACAGTAAACATGAAATTGTGAAGTAACTTAAAATTAAAGACAAGATATATTAAAATGAGATCAAACTGACTGAAATTAACTTATATTGATTACTGGAAATGAAAATTACAATAAGGAAAGACAAATAAGTAAAAACGATTTAATAAAAATTAACTACTCCTTTATTTCCTATTACATTGTTCTATATATACAAAATTGAAATGGGAAACCCTTAGTCGACATCTCTGAATCTTTTAGCACCCTTGATTTCTCCTGACATCATCTCTATCGTCCAATCTTACTTTTGGCGAGAAAACAGGACAAGTGGAATGGTCATCTGTTTTAGTTAGTGAGAGTGGGGAAGAAGCATTAATTGAGTTTGGCATGTTAGGTAGTGTGTTTGAGGAGGGGGAATGAGGTGGAGGATTAGAGAAGCCAGCTGGGGGGTGAGGTGGTGGTGATGACTGGTTTTGGCGGTTTAGGGGAAGGGATAAGAGTTTGACTGGGGTCAACTCTGGTTTAAATAAAAGGGATTGGGTCGGGTTTTATTGATTGGGCTTGGGTATTGTAGTTGGGCTGGGGTTGGGTTATTGTAGCAACTGGGTTTAGGATTAGAAAATGGGTTGGGGTGTTTTTTATTTAAGGGTCCGGTTTGATTTGTAGTATAATCACAAGGACCAAAGTTGTAATTACTGAATTCTTGAAGGATTAAGTAGACAATTTTCCAAAGTTATCAAAAGAGTTTATTTTGCCAATTATAAATAGCACAAGGGTAATATTTGATAAATTCCAATTTTTAAATACCCGAGGACTAGTTTTGCCAATTTTGAAACTTGAGGGGTAAAAGTTGTCATTTTTAGAAAACTTTCATCCAGGGATTAAAAGTGAATATGTTTGATATCCCATGGACTAAAGTTGACTTTTCTTTCATTTTAAACCTTCAGGGACTAAATCTGCCAATTTGTGAAACTCCAGGGACTGAAACTGACAATTATGCAAACTTTGTTCGTTTTTTCACTTGTTTTCAATCTTTTTGTTCCTGAGTCATATAAAAACACATTTTATGATATTTTCAGTATTTTGAAGCATATCTGCATGTTTTTAAATGTTTTTGCAGATAAAATGTGACAGAAATGATGAGTATTTAGACACTCATCAATCCCCCACACTAAACTATTGCTAGTCCCTAGCAATCATTTATGAAGATTTAATGGATTTCTCTCTTTACCAAAAGCCATTACTTCTGGAGTAGCCAATGTTTTAGTATGTGATACTTTGGTACAATGATAACCAAATGATTTTGAGCAAACCATCAGCTGTCAACGGTTTTGATTTGTCTTTACCAAAAGCCGTTTGCTTCTAGACTAGCCAACTCTTAGATAAATTACAACTATTATCTTTGGTGAGCTGATTACCAATCATGGTTTTTCACTACCTTTACCACAAGCCATAACCTGCGGGCTAGCCAACTCTTTACTTATAAAGATATGGTGAGTCGAATACCATACAATTTTTGGCAAATTGTAAGCCATAAACGGATTTGATTTATCTTTACCAAGAGCCGTTTGCTCTCGGATTAGCCAATCCTTATGTGGGTTAGACATGGCGGACTGATAACCATTTATTGCGTTCTAAGTGAGAAAAAAAATTTTAAAATTTTGGCTAAAATGGGGGTACTAGATGGTACATTTGATCAAATTCGCTAGAATTCCCCCCCACACTTAGAACTGAATATTGCCCTCAATATTCAAAGTACCGGTTGTTAAACCAACACTTAGAACGTGAAAAGGAAATACTAATAGCCATTATTTTTTATTTTATTATTATTATTATTTTATATATATATATATATATATATATATATATATATATATATATATATATATATATATATATATATATTTTTTTTTTTTTTTTTTTTTTTTTTTACTTATATACATATATACAACAGCAGGGGAAACTCCCCCACACTTAGGTGAGACATGGGTGAAAACCCATATTATGCTACTGTTTTTATTAACCGAGTCGCTAGCTTGACTCGACCCCGAATTCATTGGTTCATGGGGAAGTAAGTGGAAGAAACCATCTCTATCGGTCTTTCATTAAAGATGCTTGGATAACCAATTGAGCATAAGAAAGTTCCACACCGATGAGATAAATCCGGCATTTAAACCAATGTTAAATGGAAAATGTCGGGGTCAAAAGTAATATCCTCACTCCCGAATGAGTGAAAGATAGGGGAAATCACCGGGTAGGTGAAGGGAAGAAGAGAGATCTGAATAGCAATTAAGATAAGAACTTCCTCCTCAAGAATTGCATTTTCCAGTGGAGGAGGCAAGTCCTTAAACTTGATCTCAGGAAATTTGTCAGTTTTATCATTATGAAGTTCAACCGGGGGGAGAGGAGGAGAATTTTCCTGATTTAACAATTTCTCAAAAAGAAGAATATCTCCCTCCAGATCAATCTCGGCGTTATCAATTCCTTCCAGAAATGAATCACACTTGAGAAAAGCCTTGATTTGATTCTTTTTACGTGTAATTTTTCCGTAGAAATACTAGCGAAAATATTTCCCCGGGTCGTTCTCCCAACGAAGGTTTGACGGCGTTTAAGTCGATTCGGTGTCGTGAGAATTGTGAAGTGAATAAGTGAACGTGAAAGATTATTTTGGTGTTGATTACACTAGAATATGGAAAATTTAAAAGCAATCTACGTTATCAAAATAAATGCACACAAAAAGAAATCAAATAACGCAAATCCCGGGCTAATCCCGAGACTTATAAAACTAATAGTGAAGATATAAACCGAAAATGCAAAGCTAAAAACTCAAGGGACTAAAAATGTAATTAATAAAAAACTAATTTTATAAAAGAAAATAAAGAAAAAGTTTATAAACACTCAAGGGACTGAAAATGTAATTTCGGAAACTTTATTTAAATCTAAAAGTTTAAAAACAAAGACAAGGACTGGAACTGTAATTTCTAAAACTTATTTAATACTCAAATCGTTTTTACACTAAAACAAGGACTAAACTTGTTAAAACTGAAACCTAGGGACTGATTTGTAAAACATAAAATCTAAAAAACGATTTTCTTACTTCTAACAACCCAGGTTCGATCCTGGGTAACTACAAATTATCTAAACTATTTTTTTTTTTAATTTTCTTCTTTTGCAATTCAACTAACAATTAACAAACACTAACTTTTTGAAAATAACGAATTTAAACAAGCTTGAAATAGCTGAAAAACAGCTTGTAAACCCAACAGTCAAGTATTGCACTCTTTTTAGAAACAGTCCAAACAGGCTCAAAATGAGACTCAAATAAGCAGTTTAAATAAGCTGAAAATAGCAAACCAAAAGTAGAAACTGATAAACAGCTAGCTTAACTTCTATTTGCCCCAAAATTCTCACACTTAACTCAAATAGATTGCAAGAAAACTACTTATGAACTTGAGCTTGTGACTGAGGTGCAGGGGAGCTTTAAGCAGACTAGCAGATTTGAGCTTATTTTTAGATAAGCTATTGAGCTCCAAACTTAAATTTTCTTTTTGATCTAGATTCACAAGCTGGCAAGGTACACAAAACACTAATCCAATCCTATTTCCAAACACTAATGAATCCTACAAATAATCTAAAAGTTTATGCTATTTCTGCTTTAACTAATTTTTTTTGACTTTTTGATTTTTTTTAAAACTTTGACTAATTCTAACTTTGATTGATCTAAACTAACTGAAGATGTTATATTAAGATAATATGAACCTAAATTAAGCTGACTTAATCTACTTTGCACCTACAAAAGAGAAATAGCCTACTGATTTAGCTAATGGCAGCAGTAAACTAAATTGAAAGGTGATTTTGACTTTTTGCTTTAAACCTTCTGAATAAATGCTTGAATTAGTCTAATGTTTCCCTAAGTGAACTGATTTGACCATTGTTATCACTTGCATAAGCCTACAACTCTGTCTAATCAACTTATCCAAACACTCTTTAACTGACTGCTATGAAACTGTTTATGATCCAAATGAGTTTAATAATCTACTAAACCATCAAATCCACTAATACTCTGATCAAATACACTGATATGCACCAGAAGCACAGATCACAAACATCAAAACACCACAAGAATACAATATGCAATTTCTAACAGTTAATGAAGAAGTAAAATGAAATTTGATGCAAACTATGATAAAATGATGAGATCATCTTAACTAAGCTATAATATGATGTGACAAGGCTAATCAAACAGTAACAACTTAACAAAAACATATCTACACTAATAAACTCAGATTATGCAGATAAAACCTTGAAAATGTAAAAGGAAAGAACTCACAATGAATCCCCTCAGCTCAACAGAGGGTACTCCTTAAGCTAGCCTATCTTTGGATAGGCCAAACACTTCCAGTACACTGTTTGATCTATCAAATTACCCCAGAATCATCACCATCATGGACCAGTTGACTTTTGTTGACTTTTTGATGAAATTTGAGAATTAGACTGATTGAGACCTTACACAAGCTCACTAAAGCTATGGACAGCTAAAATGAACTTTATCTAAATGAAATCAAACTTATTGAAGCCTGTTTTTGAAATTTGAAAAATATTTATTTATTTTATTTATTTTTTTTTTTAGATTTAGATGAATAACAATAAACTATTAACTAAGATATTAACTGAAATTGATTGCTAGATTATAATAAAACAGTAACAAGCTATTTAAACTAAAATTGAACTAAATAGAGATTAAGAGTAAGATTGAAGAAGCTTGAAATATAAAGAAGTAAACTAAACTTTCATTGATTAAAAACTGGATTACACTATTAAAAGGAGATTACAATTGAGAAATAAAAATGACAGAGTTTCACTACTAAATCCTACACACCGAAATGAGGAGAAATCCTCTTCTATTTATAGAACTCGAATGAACCTTCTGGGACTTCCACCCTGGCAATCCGTGTGCTCCTCTAGCTCTTCATCACCCTTAGATCATGTCCCATCAATCATAGCCCTTGGATTAGATCCTCTGATGTGTTCGAACCAATGAGAGCCTGCCATGTGTCCATTCATGCGTGTTTTGCTTAACCTGACACCTCTGACACCTTCTAGAAGGACCAATGATTGACTCAATTACCCTTAATTAGAGTGAAAATGCGTACGGTAATTCTAGGGTTCTAAGTGAATAGTAATTTTCTGGGTTTACTGGGAATTGGGGGGCGGGAAGTGTGTGAGTATTTTTTTATTTTTATTTGACTGCGTGGGTTAAGTGAATCGGGTAAAAGCTTGGGTCGGGTAAAGGTTAGGACTGGGCTGGGTTTTTAGTTCGGTTGTGGGCTGGGTTTGATAAGGGATTGGATTGGGCTTGTTTTGGTGGGTTGGTTGAGTGTTGGATCCGATTTTGTTATTTTTAAGATTTTAAGGTTTTAAACTATAAGGACCATAAGTGTAATTTCTGATTTCTTAAGGGACTGAAATTGCCATTTCATCAAAGTGATCTAAGGGTGATTTTTGACTTCTTGACCAAGTATGACTTTCCCGGTTCAGCTCCGAGTCTTTTCCCGTATCTCGTGCTCGTTTTCTCGGGTTTTTCGTGTCTTTTGTCAATTTTCACGATATCCATCCCTGCACATACAAAAACACAATATCTTTTGGCATTTTGGTCGGGTTTTTTGGTTATTTTGGTCTTAATTTGGTAAATAAAAGGTATGTGTTTAAGCACATACCAAATTCCCCCAGACTAAGCTATTGCAATGTCCTCATGCAATGTTATAAGAACACGTTTTTAAAATCGAAAATTTCCAATCTCTTTTTACTAACTTTGAGAAGTAGCAAAATTTTCAAAAGAGATTAAGAAATCTTAAGTTCTAAAAACTCCCCGATTTTCCATTTTATTCTATTTTTGTATTATTTTTTTTTATTATTCATGTGACGGCTTTGTTTGACAATCATTATCTATCGATAATTTTAAGGGTCTTCGAGTAGGAAACACGACTCATAAAGAAGTGACCATACGGATAGAATTCGTCGTCCCTGATTTTTCACGAGTCCCCAAACTAAGCTAAAAAACGAAATCATTGTCATTTACAAGTTAGATTGCCAACACTACCCATAAAAGCTACTTGTGTAATTACTTCTTGTTCCCAAATTCCTATTTTCCTCTGTTTATTTTATTTTTGGTGAGAAATGAATTTCTTCAAATTCTCGTTTCGATAATTTTTAAGCCGATAAAGATACCTAGCTTAGACGCTAAGTAGTTTCCAAACCTTCCCTCGAAAACCGTTGCATACAAAAATGAGGTCCACATCAAGGTCTCTGATTTAACACGATTTTGAGGATATCCCTTTTATTTGCGACCGAAACAACTCATCTACGAGTCCAGAGACGGAAGCCTTTATTAGGACACCCCCGGAGTCGAAGTTTGGCATTTTTAAACATTATTAAGCACATTAACGTATTTAATCCTTGGCCCTTTATAACAATCACAACATCGGCTACGAACCGGCAAGATGTGATAGTCTATTATGACCTTGGAATTTTTCCTCTGCCTTTATTAGAAGTCTACAACATCGGCTGCGAACCGGCAAGATGTAGAAAACTTTTTATGGCTTTGGATTATTATTATTATTCATTATTCATTAATTATTTGTGTTGCCAAACCCCAAGTCCTACGGCTTTTATAACAATCCCAACATCGGTTGCGAGCCGGCAAGATGGAATAGTCTATTACACCGTAACACTGGCAGTACCTTGACGTGTACCCAACTTTCATAAGCAAGGATCCTCTAAGGAAGAAATAAAAACTAATTATCGCCAAAACCACAATACTTTTAATTATTCCTAGATTTCTATTTTTGAGTGAAACAAGCTGATGGGAACAAAAAGCCATAAGTAACTTCGATGAGCTCTAAAGAGATCCAACTACTCCACGTTTAGCAATCTAACTTATAAACAACTCTATCATTTCTCGTTCTTCGCAAATTTAAAATCTTAAATAATAAGATCCGCGAATGCTTAGCCTTATAATCAAGCCATGCATATATAAAGTCAAATACGGGAACTTGCAAATTCTTAAAAAGAATTCGCGTTTTCTAGCTCCTTGTGTAAAAGACTAGCAAAAGCTTATAGATTATAAAAGGTTAAGGAGACAAGCTAGGGCTCAACACGCCCGGTCAAGTCAGAATTTTATTCCTACTCTCACCAGCGGAAAGTCAACAAAATTGTCAAAATTTATTATATTTTTGCAAAATTTTTTAAATTTTTCTCATTTTTTTGGATTTTTTCAATTTTTGAGGAAAAACGGGGTTGCATGAGAAAACGGCAAAAAATGCAAGGCAAAAATCAAATCGCAAGATTACCCCCCCAGACTAAAACGAGACATTGTCCTCAATGTCTTAAAGGTAAGGGTTCTCCTACATAAATCTAAGGCCGTTTATTAATTATGCCAAAAGATAGATGTAAAACGATAAGATTTTAGGATATCAGATGAGCAACGAATGATGAAACTCGAGTAGCGTGAAGGAAACTATGAGCACGAGAGTCTTCATCATCGAGCATTCCTGGACACATCATAAGAAAAACCACGAAACACAAGATATGGAAGAGGAGCCCCTCCTCTTTATTAAGAAAATAGAAAGAAGATAGATGGATAAGCATGGGGTGCCTCCCACGAAGCGCTTGTTTTTGTTAACCGAGTCACATGAGCTTGACTCGACCCCGAATTTAGTTGTCCATGGGGAAAGTTTGGAGATCCGGGACAACCAATGATGGTACGTCCCCTCCAAAATAGTGCTTCAACCTATGACCATTCACCTTAAAGTTTGGACCGTCATTTTGAGCTAACTCGACGGTTCCATATGGAAAAACTTGAGTGATGGTGAATGGCCCAGACCAGCGGGTTTTGAGTTTGCCCGAGAAAATCTTTAGCCGGGAATTGAAGAGGAGGACTCGATCACCAACATTGAAAATGCGATTTTTAATCTTAGAGTCATGAATCCTCTTTGTTTTCTCTTTGTAGATCAAAGAGTTCTCGTAGGCTTGATCCCGAAGCTCATTTAATTCATTAATTTGGAGCTTACGGTGATTACCCGCGGTCTTAAGGTCAAAATTGGCATGTTTCAAGGCCCAATATGCCTTATGCTCGAGCTCGATGGGTAGATGGCAAGCTTTTCCGTAAACCAGCTTGTAAGGAGTACACCCGATGGGTGTCTTGAAAGCGGTTCGGAAAGCCCATAAAGCATCATCCAATTTGTCGGCCCACGAGGCTCAATTTTCACCAACGGTTCTTTCAAGGATACGTTTCAATCCACGATTCGAAACCTCGACTTGTCCGCTTGTTTGCGGGTGATACGCGGTAGAAAGTCGGTGAGTGACACCATACTTGAGCATAACTTTTGCAAATTGATCATTGCAGAAGTGAGTACCGCGATCACCGATTATAGCACGAGGAGTTCCGAATCGGGAGAAGAGATTTTTCAAGAACTTAACAACCACTCGGGCGTCATTAGTGGGGAGCGCTTTAGCTTCAACCCATTTTGACAAGTAGTCGACGGCCACGAGGATATATTTGTTCCCTCGTGAAGACGGGAATGGCCCCATGAAATCGATGCCCCACACGTCAAAAATCTCGCAGACTTGAATTGCATTTTGAGGCATTTCGTCTTTTTGTGAGATTTTCCCTTGACGTTGGCAAGAGTCACAAGACTTTACCAAGTCGTGGGCATCGCGGTAGATTGTCGGCCAATAGAACCCAGAATCAAAAACTTTTTTAGCGGTGTAGCTGGCACCATGATGTCCCCCCGTGGGTCCATTATGGCAAGCCATGAGGATGTCAACAACTTCTTGGCCATGCACACACCGTCTTATCACTTGATCGGCACATATCCGGAATAAGTAAGGGTCGTCCCAGAAATAATGTTTAACATCTTAGAAAAACTTCTTTTTCAGCTGGGACGACATCCCTTTTACCACAAAATTCCCCGCATGGTAATTTGCGTAGTCAGCAAACCATGGGGTACTCGGATCATCTTTTAAAGATATCTTCCCAAGTGTCTCGAGAGGAAATGTTTCGGTGATTTCCTTTTTCTCGAGATCACTTTGATGGGGATTTTCAAGTCTGGATAAATGATCAGCGGCTAGATTCTCTGCTCCTTTTTTATCACGAATGATAATATCAAATTCCTGGAGCAGAAGAATCCACCGCAGTAATCTCGGTTTAGCATCTTGTTTCGCTAAGAGATACTTGAGAGCAGAATGGTCCGTATACACTATGCTTTTTGATAAGACAAGATACGGTCTAAATTTCTCAAAAGCGTAGACAACGGCCAATAACTCTTTCTCGGTAGTAGTATAGTGAGATTGAGCGTCGGTCATTGTCTTGCTAGCATAGTGTATCGGTTGGAAGTATTTTGACTTGCGTTGCCCCAGGACTGCACCGATAGCATAATCGCTTGCATCACACATTAGCTCAAAGGGCAAGTCCCAGTCGGGGGCAACCAAGATTGGAGCTTCAGTCAGTTTCTTTTTTAGAACCTCGAATGCTTCGATGCATTCGGGAGAGAAGAAGAACGGAGCATCTTTTTCAAGAAGATGGGTCAGAGGCCGGGCGATTTTTGAGAAGTCTTGAATAAATCGTCTGTAGAAACCGGCATGACCAAGGAAACTTCGGATTCCTTTAACGGTAGTGGGATGAGGTAGCTTAGCGATAACATCGACTTTAGCTCGATCGACCTCAATCCCAGATTTGGAAATCTTATGGCCGAGGACTATGCCCTCTTTAACCATGAAATGGCACTTCTCCCAATTTAGAACGAGATTGGTGTTTTCACACCGTTCAAGCATTTTGTCTAAATGGGAGAGGCACGAGGAGAAAGAATTTCCATATACGGAGAAATCATCCATAAAGACCTCCATCGTAGTCTCGATCATATCATGGAATATGGCCATCATGCACCTTTGAAACGTGCCTGGAGCATTGCACAAGCCGAAAGGCATGCGTCGGTAGGCAAATGTTCCATAAGGACACGTGAAGGTGGTCTTTTCCTGATCTTGGGGATCAATTGGTATTTGAAAATACCCGGAAAAGCCATCGAGAAAATAATAGAACTCATTTCCCGCCAAACGCTCAAGCATTTGGTCCATAAACGGTAATGGGAAATGGTCTTTACGGGTAGCATCGTTGAGTTTTCGGTAATCAATACACACTCTCCATCCGGTGACGAGACGTGTGGGAATTAACTCATTTTCTTCATTTGTTACGACGGTCATTCCACCCTTTTTAGGCACACAGTGAACCGGGCTAACCCATGAGCTATCTGAGATCGGATAAATCATCCCTGCGTCAAGGAGTTTAATAACTTCCTTTTTTATGACATCATGGATTTTTGGGTTAACCCGCCTCTGTTGCTGAACAGCGGGTTTGAAATTATCTTCCAATAAGATCTTATGGGTGCAGAATTTAGGGTCAATACCCTTTATATCAGAGATCTGCCAAGCAATGGCACTTTTATGCTTTTTAAGCACGTCCAAGAGTTTTGTCTTCTCCTCATCTTTTAGATTTTTAGAAATGATGAATGGAAATTTGTCGGTATCTTCTAAGAAAGCATACTCGAGATGAGGAGGTAAAACCTTGAGTTCAAGCTCCGGAGGATTCTCAGTAGACGGCTTAATTTCTTTGATTTCTTCTTTTCGAATTTCTTTCATCGGAGGGAGAGAAGATGTCGGATCTTCATTCAACAATCTTTCAAGCAAAAGAATATCTCCCTCCGGATCAAGATAAGAATCATCAACTTCCGGCGAAGTTGGTGTTTCAATAGCAAGAAAGTCATCGACCTCTTCCAGGAAGAAATCACCTCCCTCAAACGGAGTGAGGGACGGGGAAGGGTCGGAAAGAATGGGTTGAGTAGAAGGAGTGGGATTGCTACTCGAGGATTTATCGGAAAATCCAAGAACTTCTTGAGAATACTCCTCTGATGCAACATCAATCACATCGATTCGATTAACCGAGACGGAATCGTGACTGGAGGAGTATTTGAAAGTTCGGTCGAGGTTAAAGGTCACGGCCTCATTATCCACCCTCAACGTAATTTCTTCACCGTAAACATCAATTAAAGCCCGCCCGGTCCTCAGAAATGATCTTCCGAGAATTAGAGGAACCCGGGGGTCAGGATTGAAATTAACCACCACAAAATCTGCTGGGAAATGGAACTTCCCCACCTTGACGAAGACATCCTCGGCTATGCCAAGCGGAATAGTCGTGGTCCGGTCTGCGAGCTCGAGGGTCATACAAGTTGGGGTAAGTTCGGGCAATGAAAGTTTTTGCCAAACGGATAACGGCATTAGGTTGATGCTTGCACCTAGATCGGCCAAGGCATGACATTCAACCATCCCCGGGAAGTCACATGGAATGAGGAATCTTCCTGGGTCTCCAAGCTTTTCCGGAAGCTTTTTAAGGAGTACCGCTGAGCAGTTTTCGTTCAGAGGGGTTTTTGCGAGCTCAAATAATTTCTCTTTATTGCTCAATAAACTCTTGATTGTAGAAGCAAATTTTGGCATCAAAAGCAAAGCATCCGCAAAGCTTATATCAAAATGCAAATCTTGGAAGATTTGAAAGAATTTTTCCATTTGATTTGAAGCTTTTTCGCGGAGCTTTTGATCATTTAATCGCGAAGGATATGGAAGTTTTGCTTTTACGGAAGCTTCTTCGAGAGCTTTTTCGGTTCTCAACGTTCTTTGGTTCAGATGGATGGACAACCGTAGGTTGGACGTCTTTGGTTCCTCCGTTGTTAGTAGGAGGTTCCATGTCCTTTGTCACCTCGGGTTCACGGGCGACTACCTTAGGAGGAAGAGAAGAAGAGGTAATCGGAGCCGTGGGTCCATCGTAAGAAACACCACTTCTTGTAGTGATCGCCTTAACATCGCCCCTTGGGTTGGCGACCGTGTTGCTTGGGAGAGAAGTAGTACCCGAGCCCGAGGGTCGATCATTTAAAGATTTTTTCATTGCAGCAATCTCGGCTTGTTGTTGATTAAACTTCCTATTCATATCTTCTTGATTCTTAAGGGTCATTTGATTCTGAAGCATAATCTGCTTAAGCAACTCATCCGTGGGCGACGGAGGCGGAATGAATCCTTGGTTGTAGTTTTGGTTTCCTTGATTAAGGTTTTGCCCACGGTTGTTTTGGTTATGAACTTGATTGGTATTAGGGGGAGGATGGTAATTTCCTGGGTTTGGTGGGTGGTAATTCCCTTGGTTGTTACGGTTTTGGTTTGGAACAAATTGATTATTTCTGTTTTGGTTCTGATTCTGATTGTTCGAAGCTGGATTGTTAAAACCTGGTGGTCCAAGATAATTGTTAGAACGATAGCTGAGAAGATTACGGTCTCCTTGAGGTTGGTAACCGTTACCTCCTTGATTGTAGGATCCCGTAGCAGCATAAACGTTCTCTTGAGTGTAGCCACCGGCGGCTGGGCACTCGAAATACGGATGTGGACCACCACAAGTTTCACAACTTTGGTTTACAAAATTAACTTGATGATTATAATGTTGAGGGAAATGGTTTTGATTGTTGTGGAATGAAGAAAGGCCGGGTGGTCCCATTTGGTTATTTTGAGGACGGAATCCTTGAATCTGATTGTAGGTTACTGATGCTACGGTAGCATTCGAACCTTGGCCACCGGAGGCTTGACAATCATAATAAGGATGTGGACCACCACAAATCTCACATTTGTGATTCACAACATTGACGGGCTGAGAAGGTCTTTCTTTATCAATTAGACGCCCGATTTGTTTAGTGAAAGAGGTAAAGGCTTCTTCTTGTTTGCTAAGAGCTCGGGTGAAAGCATCATCTGATTTGTTACTCATATTTGAAACTTGAGATTTGGTTCTAGAATTCCTCACTCTGGCTTTATTTTCAATGATAGTCAAAGCTTCTTGAGTGTTTCTAGTCAGAAAATTTCCACCCGCAGCAGAATCGAGTGAATCTTGATCAGATGGATTCAACCCATTGTAGAAAGTATCAATTTGAAGCAAGGTTGAAAATCTGTGATTAGGACACTTATTTAACAACTCTTTGAATCTATCCCAAGCTTCGTTGAACGATTCATCGAAAGCTTGCTGAAATCGAGTGATTTGATTTCTGAGATTCGATGTTTTAGAAGGAGGATAAAAGTAGTTCACGAACTTAGAGGCTAAGTCATCCCATGTAAAGATTGAATTAGGAGGTTCCTTATCGAGCCAAGTCCGGGCTGCTCCTACGAGAGAAAAAGGAAACAACCTCAATTTAAGCACATTATGAGGAACGTGATTCAAGTTAAGTGTTTCGGTGATATCGATGAATTTCTGGACATGGGAATGAGGATCTTCATTTTCGAAACCGTGAAAGGAAATACCGGTGATAAGATTAAGTAACCCGGTTTTTATTTCAAATTGATTTGCAAACATATCGGGTATCACGATTGCTTTGCCACCACCATTGAAAGGTGATTGGAGTAATTCTTCCATTGGTCGGAGATCGGGAGCCGGATTAACATTAACACCCACCGGAGGGTGTTGATTGTTTGGTTCATCGGCCATTTCTTCAACGGTTGAGAAATGAACACGGTTGTTTTGACGGATAATCCTCTCGGGATTTGAAAGTGGTGAAAGAAGAGGGTTAGAAGAAGAAGAACGGGTGTGCATACACCAAAATGAAGTCAAAAAGAAAAATCAAAAACAAAAGTTGAAAATGAAAATATTTTTTGATTATTATTTTTTTTTTAATTTTTTTATTTATTTTTGGTACCGATCCGTCAATCGATATTCGTTTCTCTTACGATTACGCGCAGAGTGGCGGAGAAGCAAAGGTCTGCCGAAGCTAATTAAAAACCCGCCTCTTTCGGTCTGCAATTTAATGTCAAGACCATCCTTAAACCACTTGTATAGGTTGTAATCGAAAAAATAATCCGAAAATCAAATGATTTCACGATTGTTTTGTTGTAATTGCGGGAATGGTTTACAACACTTTTGAAGAAAAGTGAGGATTTATTTTATTTTTGTATTTTTGAAAACACTTTAGAAAAGTGTTTTATTTATTTTCTTTTTGTATTTTTATTTTTATAAAAACGATAACTTCCGAGGAAGGATCTTCAAAACACAAAATACGATATGAATCAACGACAACGTTTCAAGCCTTCCCCGGCAGCGGCGCCATTTTTGATTTGATTCTTTTTACGTGTAATTTTTCCGAAGAAATACTAGCGAAAATATTTCCCCGGGTCGTTCTCCCAACGAAGGTTTGACGGCGTTTAAGTCGATTCGGTGTCGTGAGAATTGTGAAGTGAATAAGTGAACGTGAAAGATTATTTTGGTGTTGATTACACTAGAATATGGAAAATTTAAAAGCAATCTACGTTATCAAAATAAATGCACACAAAAAGAAATCAAATAACGCAAATCCCGGGCTAATCCCGAGACTTATAAAACTAATAGTGAAGATATAAACCGAAAATGCAAAGCTAAAAACTCAAGGGACTAAAAATATAATTTATAAAAAACTAATTTTATAAAAGAAAATAAAGAAAAAGTTTATAAACACTCAAGGGACTGAAAATGTAATTTCGGAAACTTTATTTAAATCTAAAAGTTTAAAAACAAAGACAAGGACTGGAACTGTAATTTCTAAAACTTATTTAATACTCAAATCGTTTTTACACTAAAACAAGGACTAAACTTGTTAAAACTGAAACCTAGGGACTGATTTGTAAAACATAAAATCTAAAAACGATTTTCTTACTTCTAACAACCCAGGTTCGATCCTGGGTAACTACAAATTATCTAAACTATTTTTTTTTAATTTTCTTCTTTTGCAATTCAACTAACAATTAACAAACACTAACTTTTTGAAAATAACGAATTTAAACAAGCTTGAAATAGCTGAAAAACAGCTTGTAAACCCAACAGTCAAGTATTGCACTCTTTTTAGAAACAGTCCAAACAGGCTCAAAATGAGACTCAAATAAGCAGTTTAAATAAGCTGAAAATAGCAAACCAAAAGTAGAAACTGATAAACAGCTAGCTTAACTTCTATTTGCCCCAAAATTCTCACACTTAACTCAAATAGATTGCAAGAAAACTACTTATGAACTTGGCTTATGACTGAGGTGCAGGGGAGCTTTAAGCAGACTAGCAGATTTGAGCTTATTTTTAGATAAGCTATTGAGCTCCAAACTTAAATTTTCTTTTTGATCTAGATTCACAAGCTGGCAAGGTACACAAAACACTAATCCAATCCTATTTCCAAACACTAATGAATCCTACAAATGATCTAAAAGTTTATGCTATTTCTGCTTTAACTAATTTTTTTTTACTTTTTGATTTTTTTTAAACTTTGACTAATTCTAACTTTGATTGATCTAAACTAACTGAAGATGTTATATTAAGCTAATATGAACCTAAATTAAGCTGACTTAATCTACTTTGCACCTACAAAAGAGAAATAGCCTACTGATTTAGCTAATGGCAGCAGTAAACTAAATTGAAAGGTGATTTTGACTTTTTGCTTTAAACCTTCTGAATAAATGCTTGAATTAGTCTAATGTTTCCCTAAGTGAACTGATTTGACCATTGTTATCACTTGCATAAGCCTACAACTCTGTCTAATCAACTTATCCAAACACTCTTTAACTGACTGCTATGAAACTGTTTATGATCCAAATGAGTTTAATAATCTACTAAACCATCAAATCCACTAATACTCTGATCAAATACACTGATATGCACCAGAAGCACAGATCACAAACATCAAAACACCACAAGAATACAATATGCAATTTCTAACAGTTAATGAAGAAGTAAAATGAAATTTGATGCAAACTATGATAAAATGATGAGATCTACTTAACTAAGCTATAATATGATGAGACAAGGCTAATCAAACAGTAACAACTTAACAAAAACATATCTACACTAATAAACTCAGATTATGCAGATAAAACCTTGAAAATGTAAAAGGAAAGAACTCACAATGAATCCCCTCAGCTCAACAGAGGGTACTCCTTAAGCTAGCCTATCTTTGGATAGGCCAAACACTTCCAGTACACTGTTTGATCTATCAAATTACCCCAGAATCATCACCATCATGGACCAGTTGACTTTCGTTGACTTTTTGATGAAATTTGAGAATTAGACTGATTGAGACCTTACACAAGCTCACTAAAGCTATGGACAGCTAAAATGAACTTTATCTAAATGAAATCAAACTTATTAAAGCCTGTTTTTGAAATTTGAAAAATATTTATTTATTTTTTTTATTTTTATTTTTAGATTTAGATGAATAACAATAAACTATTAACTAAGATACTAACTGAAATTGATTGCTAGATTATAATAAAACAGTAACAAGCTATTTAAACTAAAATTAAACTAAATAGAGATTAAAAGTAAGATTGAAGAAGCTTGAAATATAAAGAAGTAAACTAAACTTTCATTGATTAAAAACTGGATTACACTATTAAAAGGAGATTACAATTGAGAAATAAAAACGACAGAGTTTCACTACTAAATCCTACACACCGAAATGAGGAGAAATCCTCTTCTATTTATAGAACTCGAATGAACCTTCTGGGACTTCCACCCTGGCAATCCGTGTGCTCCTCTAGCTCTTCATCACCCTTAGATCATGTCCCATCAATCATAGCCCTTGGATTAGATCCTCTGATGTGTTCGAACCAATGAGAGCCTGCCATGTGTCCATTCATGCGTGTTTTGCTTAACCTGACACCTCTGACACCTTCTAGAAGGACCAATGATTGACTCAATTACCCTTAATTAGAGTGAAAATGCGTACGGTAATTCTAGGGTTCTAAGTGAATAGTAATTTTCTGGGTTTACTGGGAATTGGGGGGCGGGAAGTGTGTGAGTATTTTTTTATTTTTATTTAACTGTGTGGGTTAAGTGAATCGGGTAAAAGCTTGGGTCGGGTAAAGGTTAGGACTGGGCTGGGTTTTTAGTTCGGTTGTGGGCTGGGTTTGATAAGGGATTGGATTGGGCTTGTTTTGGTGGGTTGGTTGAGTGTTGGATCTGATTTTGTTATTTTTAAGATTTTAAGGTTTTAAACTATAAGGACCATAAGTGTACTTTCTGATTTCTTAAGGGACTGAAATTGCCATTTCATCAAAGTGATCTAAGGGTGATTTTTGACTTCTTGACCAAGTATGACTTTCCCGGTTCAGCTCCGAGTCTTTTCCCGTATCTCGTGCTCGTTTTCTCGGGTTTTCCGTGTCTTTTGTCAATTTTCACGATATCCATCCCTGCACATACAAAAACACAATATCTTTTGGCATTTTGGTCGGGTTTTTTGGTTATTTTGGTCTTAATTTGGTAAATAAAAGGTATGTGTTTAAGCACATACCAAGCCTCGATCTCTTCTAAATTGGAATCACTTCCCTCAAACGGAGGGAGAGAAGGGGAAGAGTCGGAAATGATAGGTAGAGAAGATGTGGTGGGATTACCACTCACAGAATTATGAAAATAACCTAGACTTTCTTGAGAGTACTCCTCTGAAGCAATGTCAATGACATCTATTCGGTTAACCGATGCAGAATTATAATTTGAGGAGTACCTCGAAGTTTGATCATGGTTAAAGGTAACAGCTTCCTTATCTACACGCAAGGTGATCTCATGCTTAAATACATCAATAAGAGCATGGCCCGTTTTTAGGAATCCTCTTCCAAGAATGAGAGGAACCTTTTGATCAGCGTCGAATTCAACAACCACAAAGTCAGCGGGAAAATGGAACTTACCTACTTTCACAAACACATCTTCGGCAATGCCGCAAGGATGAGATATGGTTCGATCTGCAAGCTCAAGAGTCATGCAGGTAGGAGTAAGAGCCGGAAGAGAAAGTTTCTTCCATACTGAATGAGGCATCAGGTTGATGCTTGCACCTAGATCGGCCAAGGCATAGCATTCAACCATTCCCGGAAATACACAAGGTAGTAGAAACTTTCCAGGATCTCCAAGCTTCTCCGGAAGCTTTTTTAAGATAACCGCTGAGCAGCTCTCATTTAACGGAGTTTTAGCCATTTCAATCAGCTTTTCCTTGTTGCTTAATAAGTGTTTGATTGTTGATGCAAACTTGGGCATCAGAATGATAGCATCCGCAAAACTTATGTCAAAATGTAATTCTTTAAAGATTTGAAAGAACTTGTCCATTTGTTGACTAGCTTTTTCACGGAGCTTTTGCTCATTTAAGTGCGATGGGTAAGGAATGTAAGGTTTGGATTTAGGGGCAATGACTTCAGGAGTCTCTACAGATTCAAAGACAACTCCTGGTTTGGATTTCTTTTTTTGGACAATCGGAGGCTGGACATGTGCTGTACTTTGTGGGTTTGGAATTTGCACTTTGTCCGTTGTATCCTCCATTTCTTTCTCCATTTCAAATAACGGAGGAGGAATAGGGCCAGAGGGCCCCTCATAAGCAGCACCACTCCGAGTGGTGATAGCTTTGACGAAAGTGGTATCTTCATCATCATCACTGTCATCAAGCACACTGACAGGAACAGCATTGAGCATCTCGAAATAATATCTGGCTGTTCTTTGCTCACTAAGTTTGGTTGACAAACTTTTAACCGTAAATCGTGATAGAGTAGGATCTATTCTTGACGGTTGAGGAGCAATTGTGGGTGTAGAATTTCGGATGACCGACGGTTGGACGTATTTAGCACTTCCATTGTTAGTGGTCAGTACCGGGTCCTTTATCACCTTGAGTCCATCATGAGCTTTACCACTACATGTAGTGACAGCTTTGAGTTCACCCCTTGGGTTGACAACAGTGTTACTTGGGAGACCTCCCGAAGTAGAAGGTGGATTGAGATGGTCCATGAGACTGGCAAACATATTCTTAACTTCGCTTTGAGAATGATCGATTTTGTTTGAAAGCTCAGTTCCTTGCTTGTGTATTGAGGACTGAAATTCATTCTTCAAATTAGAGATTTGATTTTGCATTGCCTTCATATTGGTCTCATTAACCTTGATGTAGCTATCAAGTTCATTCGAGAGAGGTCTTTGGGAATTAGGAGCTGAATACCCTTGATTACCCCTTTGGGGTGGGTATTGATTGTTCGGGGCATGATATTGATTCTGCGTGTTTTGCCCTCTTTGCTGATTAGGATTAATCCTATTTGGATTGTTAGGAGGAGGAAATCCGGGTGGTCCATGTTGATTGCTAGCACGGTAGTTTGTTTCCACTTGAGGATGGTATTGACAACCTCCTTGATTGGAAGATCCGGCTAAAGATTTGATTTCAAACGCATTGCCATCGGTGGCAGTACAATTGTAGTAAGCGTGAGGACCACCACAAGTAACACAAACTTCTACCTTTTTGATTCCAGCAGTGTGAGAAGTTTGCGGAGCGGACTCTTTCTTTTGTGTGGAGAAAACCAAAGCTTGAACAACCTTCGTGAGTTCAGCAAGCTGAGTATCAGTACTAGACTGACTCACGGGAGATGAAGTAGAAGGTCCAGCACTAGCCTGAGAATTATATGGTCTGGCTCGTGCAGTGCGGACCTTTGACTTATTTTCAATAAGTGCAATGGCTTCCTTAGTGGATTTGCTCATAAAATTACCTCCAGCTGAGGCATTAAGAGAATCTTGGTCAGATGGGTTTAACCGATTGTAAAAAGTGTCCATTTGCATTAAATCGGTGAAACCGTGATGAGGACATTTGAGGAGCAATTCTTTGAAACGTTCCCATGCCTCTCCAAATGGTTCATCAAACCTTTGAGAGAATTTCATGATTTCATTTTTGAGATACGTGGTTTTAGAAGGAGGAAAGAATTCATTCACGAATTTCTAAACCAAATCTTCCCATGTTGTTATTGATCGAGGGGGTTGTTTGTCAAGCCAAATCCGGGCTGCCCCATCGATGGAAAACGGGAAAAGAAGAAGTTTGATTGATTCCTCAGGGACATTTTTGCATTTGATGGTGGATGTGATTTTATTGAACCATCTAATGTGATCTTGAGGATCGTCCCTGTCAAAACCATAGAATTGCCGCTGGGTTACCAGGTTTATCAATCCAGTCTTAAGCTCAAAATTCTCAGCCACGATAGCTGGAACAACAATGGCATCTCCGTACCCATTGGTGGGAGCTTGGAGAAGCTCATTCATAAGACGGTCTTCTGCCATGATGATAGTGGTTATGGGATCAGTACGTATCTCGGGTACGACTGATGGAGCAGAACGTCTACGACGTCTTCGAGGTATGTTTCCAAGCTCACGGAAAGGGCTTGATGACCTAGAAGAACGAGTGCGCATGCACTTAGCAAAATTTTTCAATTAAAATCAAGATCGAGAAAAAACACAAGTGAACTTAAACCAATAATCAACAAGCGTACGGTAGCTCTCTAAAAGATAAACGCACAGAGTGGCGGAGAAGCAAAGGTGGGCAATTAATGCTCCTTAAAAACCCGCTTCTTTCAGTCTGACAATTTAATGTCAAACTATCCTTAAACCTCCGTTATAGTTTGTTTATCAATCAAAGGTGAGCCGATATTCGCAAGTGATACAAAGGCAAGTTTTAAATCTTTGGTTTGGGAACTTATTATGGCCGTACCCCCAGTTAGGTAGTACTCTGTCTTGGTTCTCGATGGTTAATTTTATTGTTTGTTATTTATTAAAGAAAACGGAAAATGTTTTTGGGTTTTTAATTTTTATATGATAATATATATAATAAAAAAAAAGAAAAATATTTTTGTATTTTTATATTGTTTATGGGAAATAGGAACTTCTTGGAAGAAGGATCTCGAATCACTAATCGCTAAAACTTACACAACTGTCGCAGCACACCTCCCCGGCAGCGACGCCAAAATTTGATCCGTGCTGAATACACTTATAAATAAATGCAGACAGCGGATACGCGTGAATAATTACAAATCACCCCTTTGTGAAAAAGGATACTTGCAAAAACTCACGTTCGTGTGTAGTGTGAAGACAGGTAAGTAATTACCCGAATCTGTAACACCCCAACCCGGCAGGGGTAGAAGTGTCACGCAAATGGTGACATATCAAAGGCAAGCATGACATACGACTTAAATAATACAATAGAAATTCAAGGTTACAAAATGATATACTGAAGCTACAAGGTTACAAATGAGAACAAAACTAAATACTATGTCTGTCCATGCAAATCCTTCTAAAAACTTCTACTTCCGAAAAACTATCAAAGTCTTCTAAGTCCAAAGGTCTCTTCACTCATACCCAGCTTCCAACTAAAACCTGCCGCACACGGAAAGAAAACGTGCGGCTGAGCTTAAAAAGCCCAGTGAACAGATATATATAATAAACGGAAACAAAAGCAAATGGAAATGAACAGGCATATCATAATGAGTGAGAAATAGGAAAAGGAAATAAAGAGTAAGGTTTAGGACAGTCATCCACCACGAGCCCATATCATAACATATCACATATCATATCATATCATATCTTCATAATCATATAGAGGGGAGACCTCTCAGATAATCAGATAATATGAGGGGTGTCCTCATTCTTCAGGTGGAGTAGCTAGCTCCCATATTTTGTGAAAGGAGTGGATTGCACCCAGCCCCAGTCACCATATCATATCATATCAAAGCATATCATATCAGAAACAGAACATATCTAGGATGCATCCATTCGCCCCCCAAACAAATCATATTGGCCATAACAAATCATAAAGCGCGCATATCATATCATAATGGGGACGGTGTAACCAAATCACTAGGGCTACACACTAGTCATGCCATTGGTGCATCAATGACACGGCCATGTTACCTTCATGGCTAGGGAACATATTTTGGCTCGGGTATCAAACTGGGAGTCAAAGGTCCAGGTCATAGGTTCATATCATAATCAGAGTGTCACATCAGAAAGGTCATATCAGAAGGTTCATATCAGAAGA
The DNA here is from genome assembly GCA_021014915.2 of Artemisia tridentata subsp. tridentata. Classification (NCBI taxonomy): domain Eukaryota; kingdom Viridiplantae; phylum Streptophyta; class Magnoliopsida; order Asterales; family Asteraceae; genus Artemisia; species Artemisia tridentata. Next base: position 291,041,125 of record CP139509.1, read on the forward strand.
TCGAATATCCCAGGTCAATATCCAAAAGGGTCAAAGTATCAGATGGTCAAATCTTCAAAAGGTTAATATCAAAAGTACTTTTCAAAAGGTTTTCTCTTAAGGTTCATTTAAAACAATCCTTCAAAATAGTTTTCATGAATGGTCTTTCAAATAGTTTTCATAAAACGAACTTCAAAAATAGTTTTCTTAAAGTCAATATATCATGCTTGAAAAACCCTTTCAAAATACTTTACTTAAAACATTTCCATCTCATATCAAAAAGGTCTTTATATCATAGGTTCAAAATCAGAGATCAAGGGTCGAAGCAAAGGTGTCATAGTAAAGGATCGTAACGGAGTATCAAATCAGAGATTTAACAGATCGGAAAAGAATCATAGGAAACCTTACAGAGAAGGTCAGAATATCTGTACCTTATACCGCACGTGCAAACATATCAAGAAATATAAAGATCGGAAGCAGACTCCATCTTCAGCGAATCTACACGAATTCATGACTGTGTCTTATTAAAAACTTATTTAATTCAGATTACTTATTTTAGTCGGCTTTCCATTTTTAGCAGTTTTCCTCAATTAGTAAGTTAGGTTTACCAATGATAATTACGTAAACTTAAAGGTTTAATTTTGACAATTTCATAGTTTATGACTCATTATGACATTTATTATAGTTTAGGATTTTAAAGTGTAAATAATTTTTATATAAGACCAAACTTAGGATTCATAAATATATGCTAAATGAATGTTTAGCTAGTTAGAAGAATTAATATTATGTATTCATATTATGACACACGAAGCAGACAACTCACACGTACTTACACACTCGAATCGAGGACCCAACATGCGCGACCAAAACAAGTACTTAAAAAAAAAACTGATTCAATACATAAATCTATCCTTTTAAAATAACTTATACGTGCATGCTATATTTTGACCATGACTCATATATATTACTTTCTAACCAAAATTACACACACACAGATCCACATGTATTTTATCTTATATTTCTTTGATGAACTACCCTACTTTGGTCACTGCCATACGCCATGTCAAATCACTTCCTAGATTACAATGCATGCATTCCTACTATATTTTAACCCACACAATATGTGTTCTTCTTTCACCACTGACATACAACCCACACCCATATTACTAGCATGACTCGACCCATAATATAACCAACTCTACCCTCCTTGCCTTTTAACGTGACACCAACGCCACCACATAGCATGACACAAACATATATGAATTTCATAACACAATATATTCGACTGCCCCTAAAGCATAAACAAGTTGACATACCTATATTATACAGATTCATGCTTTCTTGATGTATGTGCTATTCGTTTTACAAAAAGATGAGGCGAACACTTTTAGACCAGATCAGTACTTGTATATTAAGTTGATTTGAAAGGCAAACAAAACACAGACCGACATGCATAGGTTTCACACTTTCGTAATTTCATGCTGCGTTTTCTTGTGTTATTCTCATCAGTTCATGTGTTCAAAACCCTTTTACTTCATGCGACTGAATAACTCTCCATACATATTATTTTAGGTCGATTTATAGCTTTGTTTTTAGGTTGTAATCATGGGTATATTTTATGTATATATGACGAAATAAACAAAACAGTCTAGGTGATACCTGCTGTTACGAGACCAAGAAAAGAGAGGAACAAAGCACGAACTACAATCCTACTAACCACACCCAACTGCAGCCCTATAACCCGCGTATGATCACCACAGCGATACCTTTCGAATCTGCTATAGTATCTTGACGCAACCACCAAGATGAAGCACACAAGAGTCCCCTTTTTCTGCCTTGTTTTTGGATCGATTAGAGAAAGAAACAAGTAGCAGCCAATCTCTTTGTGGTTTGCGGTATTGTTTTTAGGGTTTTGTTTTTAAGGTTATCACCAGGGGTTGCTTCTCGACACAGTGAAAAAGGATTTGTTTTCTCTTTTGTGGTGCCTGAATGAAAAGGAGGGATGAAGTAGGAACAATAGGTGTGAATGCATGGTCAATAACGTGTGAATATAATAACGTGTGAATATTCAATAACACAGTGAAAAGGATTTGTTTTTGGAGCGTGGGTTGATTGCATGAATGGCCAAAAACATAACGTGTGAATATTTATTTATTTGATTGATATGAAGAGCGGGTATTTAGGCTGAAATCGTGGGAATGATAATGACCAAATCACACGGCTTGACCAAGGTAGAATCAAAAGACTTTAATTGTGATCTTTTCCTTATTTGATTTTGAGCTTATCATGTTTTCAATAAAATTCTTAAATGTAACAAAATAATTTATACTTAAAGTTTGGTTCTAGCAAAATATTGGGGTGCCAAAATATTTTAACGTGCCACAAAGTTAAATGGGTGCTTTACATTTATTTCATTTCATAGATAATTCCTTTCCAAAGATTTGGGATCAAGTTGGTACATTATAAGCTTATTAATCAAATTTTAAGATTGTAGGGGCATTTTGGTCTTTTAATACGTTTTAGATTTTCGGGTTTTACAGAATCGTTTCCCAACGAGGTGTGAATGGGCAAACTGTGAAAAGTTAGGATTAGAGTGATTGATGATTATATATTTTGGATTTTTGCTTTTTTAATAATTCTAAATAACAATTGATAAACAAATATGCACAAGAAAATTAAACGAGAATTAATAAGCTACAAACGCGTAACGGGGAATCTAAAATATGGGACAAAAACTGAAATTTTATAAAATTAAAACTTAAAAAATGTAAAATTACTTAAAACTTATTTTAAAACTAAAATTATATTTTTTTAACTTTTTATCTAATTATTATTAATTATTTATTTATTTAATTACTTATTAAACTATTTAAATTTATAAAAAATACTAAATGAACAAAGAAAATTCTAAAACTTTTTCTAAAAATATTATTAAGTTAAAAGAAGCTAATAAAATTATAAAAATGAAACTTGCTTAATTAAAATTTAAAAAGATAAATTCTATTAAATAGAAGCTATCACTTATTTTCTATTTTTGTTTTTCTTAAGGTCTAAAAATATTATTATATTTTTCCTAGATTATAAATGACAAAAGAAAATTATGAAAATTAAAATTATATTTTTCTGATTATTATTCTATTTATTATGATTTAATTACTATTAGAAACTAATAAAAAAGATTAAAAATATCAAATGACTTAGAAAAAATCTGAAAAATTCAGGATAAGTCAAAATTAATATTTAAAAGCTATGAAAAATAAAAGCAGAAGTTATCTAAGCCCAATAAGCAGATTTGGGCAGATAAGCAGTATGCAAATAAGCCCAAAATAAGCTAAAAAGCACAAAACTTAACCAAACGCTCAGGATAGGTTCAATACACTTATATAAGCTTAAAACAACTTAAATCAAATAGATAATCCCACAAAATAAGCAATTGAGCACCAAATCAGTTGCACAATTAAGACAGAAAACTCAGAAAATAGCAAACTTGCAGGGCAAATTAAGCAGTCCAATAAGCTTCTGAGATGCAATCTAATGGGGGCAAAAGTGAGCTAGTAGTATGAGCTATTCAGAAAACTAAAAAGCAGAGCCTGAGCTTATGTGGATAAGCCAGAAATCAATGAAGATCAGCAGCAACAGCAATCAGTATATACTGAATTGCTTATGTGCAGAGTTGATCAGAAGAGCACAGGCCAAAAGGGACTAATCCAACTCAATTGTTTACTTCAAATGAATCACAAGTGACTTAGAAAAGTCAAGAAAAAGGGTCAAAAGAGCTTAAAGCTCCTATTGGCTTATTTGAGCTTTTTAAAGTCTGAAAAGTGCACAGGGCACTCAAATATGGATTTTCTATTGAAATGACTTATTAAAACCTAGAAACAACTTATAATGGTCAAAATAAGCTAATTCAAAGTTGGGATTGTGGTAAATGAACAGTACTAGCTATGTTTGAACAGTTGACTGAGATAAGCCAAACACCCCTTTGTGGACTGTCTGTTGTGGTTTTTCAAAGAAAACAAATAATTTGACTAATGATTACTGATTTTTACTGATCAAATATCTTATAAAAACTATAATAAGCAACTTTTAAAACAGAATCAAGCTAGATAATAAGCTATGCTACTTAAGGCTATTTATGGATTTTTATGAGTTTCTTAAGTGAAACTAAGACACAAGCTTAATGAGACTGACAATATTGAAGAAAGATGTCTACAAACTATTAATAAGCATAAAACTATAATAATAAGCTATAAATAAGCAAATGCACAGTAAACTAGGAAATTGACTAAAATTTGCAATAGGCTTACAACTGATAGAACTTATGAAGCAAAGAACAAGGACCAGAACCTTTCCTAGCTTGTTCACACAAGCTAGAAAACACCACTAAGCCTTCCTGAATAGCTTGTTTCACCCAGAATAGTTTTTTGGAGCTTATGGTTGACTTTTCTTGACTTTCATGATTTCTTGAATTTAGAACAATGGATCTCTATATAAGCTTATAAAAAGCTATGATAAGCTAATATAAGCTTATAGCAAAGGTTTGGAGTGTTTGTTTGGTTCTTAATAACTTATACAATTAAATACGAATTACAGTAAACATGAAATTGTGAAGTAACTTAAAATTAAAGACAAGATATATTAAAATGAGATCAAACTGACTGAAATTAACTTATATTGATTACTGGAAATGAAAATTACAATAAGGAAAGACAAATAAGTAAAAACGATTTAATAAAAATTAACTACTCCTTTATTTCCTATTACATTGTTCTATATATACAAAATTGAAATGGGAAACCCTTAGTCGACATCTCTGAATCTTTTAGCACCCTTGATTTCTCCTGACATCATCTCTATCGTCCAATCTTACTTTTGGCGAGAAAACAGGACAAGTGGAATGGTCATCTGTTTTAGTTAGTGAGAGTGGGGAAGAAGCATTAATTGAGTTTGGCATGTTAGGTAGTGTGTTTGAGGAGGGGGAATGAGGTGGAGGATTAGAGTAGCCAGCTGGGGGGTGAGGTGGTGGTGATGACTGGTTTTGGCGGTTTAGGGGAAGGGATAAGAGTTTGACTGGGGTCAACTCTGGTTTAAATAAAAGGGATTGGGTCGGGTTTTATTGATTGGGCTTGGGTATTGTAGTTGGGCTGGGGTTGGGTTATTGTAGCAACTGGGTTTAGGATTAGAAAATGGGTTGGGGTGTTTTTTATTTAAGGGTCCGGTTTGGTTTGTAGTATAATCACAAGGACCAAAGTTGTAATTACTGAATTTATGAAGGGTTGAATAGACAATTTTCCAAAGTTATCAAAAGAGTTTATTTTGCCAATTATAAATAGCACAAGGGTAATATTTGATAAATTCCAATTTTTAAATACCCGAGGACTAGTTTTGCCAATTTTGAAACTTGAGGGGTAAAAGTTGTCATTTTTAGAAAACTTTCATCCAGGGATTAAAAGTGAATATGTTTGATATCCCATGGACTAAAGTTGACTTTTCTTTCATTTTAAACCTTCAGGGACTAAATCTGCCAATTTGTGAAACTCCAGGGACTGAAACTGACAATTATGCAAACTTTGTTCGTTTTTTCACTTGTTTTCAATCTTTTTGTTCCTGAGTCATATAAAAACACATTTTATGATATTTTCAGTATTTTGAAGCATATCTGCATGTTTTTAAATGTTTTTGCAGATAAAATGTGACAGAAATGATGAGTATTTAGACACTCATCAGTTGTTTTCCTTTGTTATGATGGGTTGTATTGTATTTTGGTGAAGATCAATAATCCCAGTAATCTTTTGTGAACTTCAACTGATGATTTATGATTCAGAAAGTAAGCGTTCTTGATATAGTTTATGAGCGAGTGAGAACCCAATGTTACTATTATAGTTTTTACATTTAACGTCATATGAGACAATCATGTTAGTTGTGGGTGATATTGAGTTAGCAGCTAAACTTAAACATTAATAATTTAGTGTTCAACATTTTGTTAAAAATGTAAAATTTCAATATTAATCTTGACCTACGGTTGGACATCACAGTTACTACCATAGTCATCATCCATTTGTTCATAATCTGAGCCATTGCCAGGATATATAATCTGCAACGGTGTAGGTTCATTTGTTGCGGATGGATCTGTTAACGCCAGTTCCAAATTCTTGGTTTTCCCTTTTTTGTATTTAGATTTGAATCACCTTTGTCTCAGCCTTTTCATGCTTTTGGCAAGTTCGAAATTAGGGTTTTCTTCTAGACATCTCTTTTCTTCCTTTAGCCTTCTAATTATTTCTAGGGTTTTTCCATCAGCGTTTGCCCCTCCATCTTCAGCCTATAATGCAATCAGCTTTGTAAGTAGCATGGCAGTCAAGATTTTACAACTCATTAAACATTAAATTTAAACATTCATAATTTAGTTTACTTAGACGGTTGTAACAAACAAATCTTAACATAGCCAGGACCTCTGAACTCCCTCTCAAATCCCTTTTGCTATCTAAACAGTCTTTGTTCAATGGTCTTGGTATGTGCTTAAACACATACCTTTTCTTAACCAAATTAAGACCAAAACAACCAAAAACTAACCAAAATGCCAAAGATATTTGTGTTTTTATGTTTATTAATATGCAGGTACGGATATCTTTGAAAAAAGGATAAAATCAATAAAAACCCGAAAAACACGAGCACGAGATTTGGAAGGAAAATATTTAAAGCCGGAACCGGGAAAGAAAAATTCGTCAAAGAAAATATTTTTGATAAACAACCCTTGGATCATTGTAAAATTACAAAATCGGTCCTTGGTGTGAATTTCAGCAAATGGCAAAACTAGTCCCTTAACATTAAATTCATTACACTACAAATCCTAAATCCTAAATACTAATAACTAAAAAATACTGGATTTGTAAAAACCCAACCCTTTAAATACACTAGCCCACTACCCTCAACCCGACTTCCATCTAAACCCCGAATCCAACCCGTATCCCATTTATTTAACCCAATTCAACACATTAATACCCGGTCAACTCCTCAAAAAACTAATTTACCCGCCATTCTTACCCCAAGTTACTATTCATCATCGTTCTCAATTATTACCCTGCTCTCACACATAATTACCTCACCTTAAAATCTTCTAGAAGACGCTGACAAGTCAGAGGAATGCCAGAGTGGCATTTCCCAGCAATCTTATTGGCTGTGTCTCCTCCATCTATGATCAAACGGCTGAAAATGAAGGATTGGAGGGCAAGATTGATCCAAGGGCTGAAGATGGAGTTCCTGAAGGTTCCTGTGAAACCCTAGAGGTTCCTGAAGCCTATAAATAGTGGCCTCTCCTCACAAAGTTGTGTGTTAGTTTTTAGAGTCTAATTTAGGGTAGTTTGTGGTCGAATTCTATGTAATTTCTAGTTATAATTTTCAATTAAGTATTTTTAAAGTTTTGAGGATCCTGTGTATTCAAGTTTGATTGATTAATGAAAGTTTGATTTGATTTTGGTCTATACTCCTTTGTTATATCCTTTGTTCTGTTCTCTTATTAGTATAGGATAACCTATTCTTAGCTTATTTTCTGCCTTATAAAACTTTTTATAATCTGTTTTAAAGCTCTTTACCAAAATATTTTCATAAGTTTTATTTTTAACTCAAAAATAAAATAAAAAAATTAGAAAAAATACTCAAAAATACAAAAAAATATTAAAACTCGGCTTTTATTAAGCTATTTTCCATTAGTATAAGCTCATTTAAGCTCTCTAGCTTATTGTGAGTTAAAGAATAGGTTTAAAACTGATTTTGTCTCAAATTTGCAAAAAGTCAACAAAAGTCAAACTCCACTCAAATAAGCTGTTGAAGGAAAAAGCTGTTCTGGATAAGCTTGGTTGGTATATTTTGGCTTGTGTTTACAAGCCTAGGTTGTTAGATTAGTGGTTCACTTCTGTTTTCAAGCAAAGGTCCTTTGTAAGTCTCATTTTTAATCCAAGTTTTTAAGCATTTACTGTTCATCTACTTATTTCTATCTACTTAGTGCTTATTTTGAATGTTAGTAGCTTATTTGATCATTATTGAGCTTATTTGATAATAGTAGTTGCTAGATTTCAATTTGCTCTTTAAAAAATCATAAAAAGCCTAAAATAGTCATATAGGAGTCAGCTTATTTAGTGCTTATTTAGGTATTGAAAACTGCTTATTAGTTGATAAGTAAGTTAGTTAATCATAGATTGAATCATTTTATAGCTTAATTAGGCTTGTTGTTGTTAAAATTTCAAAAACAGTTCATATAGAGGGTGTTTGGCACAAGCCAAGTTTTGATCAAATCAGCCACTATACTGTTCATTTGCCCTTTCATGAAATTTGATTGAGCTTATTTGAGGTCATATAAGCTGTGTTCATTAGGATTTAAGCAGTTTTGAAGCTTCTTTGAGATTTTGCATCAATAAGTAGAAAGATAGGATCTCAACTGCTCATACAAGCTCCTAAAAAGCTGAGGCTTAATTGGTCCATTTTTTGGCACTTTTAGGTGTAAGATAGTTGTCAAAGTAAAGGTGCAAAGTTTGGTTTAGATTCATTGATTTTTGAACAAGTTGAGGTCAAAAACCTCATACTGATGCATCAGTATGCATCAGCAACCATATTGCCATAATTAGCATCTGTTTTTCATTTTTAATTGCTTTAATATTAGTCCTTATAAGCTAAAATTTGATATTTATCATCATTGGTAGCTTATCTAGTCATTGCTTATTTTTGAGAATTTTAAGAACAGCTTTTTGATAGCTTTTTGAAGCCCTTATCAGCACCTCAGTACCTAGTTTTTAGGCCTGCACAGTTTAAAGCTTGTTGCTTATTGAGATTATTTTAAGCTTATTTGTTGTATTAGTGGCTTGTTCTGATCTATTTGGGGTTATTTAGAATAGAGTTTGGTTGAAATAGCTTAATCAAAGTCCTTGTTAGCTTATTATAGCTTATATTAGTTTTCACAATTGATTTTGGCTTGTTCCTTCTTTTAAGCTTGCTGATCAGTTTAATAAGCCTTTTCTGAGCTTATCATTAGGTTTCAAAAATATTTCTTTTTTAAAAAAGTGCTTATAATTAAGCACTTAAGCAGTTTCAAAAAGAAAATACAAAAAATAATTATAATAATAATAAATAAAAAGGAAAAAGTGCACTGCTGGGATTTGAACCCTGGCCACCCAGCTCACCACATACACACGTTTCCATCTGCCCTTGGGACTTTTTCAATACTATCTTTGCATCATTTTTCTTTTAAACCTCTATTCCTTAATTGCTTATTAACTGATTTGCTTAATATCAGCTTATCATTAATAGCTTTTCTAGTCTACTTATTTTTCCCAAACTTAGATTAGTTCAAAGTAATTTTCTTAAAATTTTCAGATTTTTCTCTTTTCATTTAATATTTTTAATCATTTATTTTCTTTTATTTAGTTTTTAATTCATAAAAATTAAAAGAAACATCAAAAAAATATAATTCTTTTTTCTAAAATTTTGCTTTGATATTTAGAACTTAGAAAAAATATTTTTGCATCCGTAGAGCTAGTATTTCATTAATTTCACTTTTAAACTCGGGATTAGCCCGGGTTTTACGCATTTTTAGATTTCTTTTGCGTTTATAGCTAAATTAGCCTTAGATTAATATTTCTCTTGCCTTTTTAATTGTTTTTAGATTATATTTCATCGCTTTAGTTTAAAAATCCAAAAATCTCACTCTTCCACTATTCACAACACGTTTCACGATCCCGAAATCACAATTCCATTCAATCTTCGTCGGGACTACGAACTCGGGGTTTTCACATTATTTCCCTTTTGTGATTCCCTTTTGAGATATAAATTGAAAACAAATCAGGTCTGCACCAGACTTATTGCTAGACAATTAAGATAAGAAAAGGAATCCAAGATGAAGATGAGAGTACGCAACTATGTTGAGCATCGTTTGTCAATATTAACAAACAAAAAAGGAGGTGGACAAAGTTCACAACATTTTTTATTTGTTAATATTGACATCCGATGCTCAATGTCTATCACATAAAATAGGGTCTGCTATATAAAATTGAGAATAAAAGGTTAGCTTTAATTGATTGTCAACCTCAAAATTGTTAATCATTCCTTGTAAACTGATAAGCTTATGATAGGGCCAACACTGAATTCTCATGTCTCGACAATGCCTTTTTAAAGCTGACAAACAAACATTAAGCTCTTTTGCAGCTTTGGCTATTGGTAAATGAAAGTACTCTGCAATCACCTCCCTGCTGAATGCCATAACTTTGGAATATGAGAAGTGGATATGTGTTTGTAAACAAACAACTGGATTGATCAAGCCTTTGAGCTTCCTTGTACTTACTAAAACGTATTATAACTTCTAATTACCCATAAAGTGAATTTAAAGTCCCTGTAGTAAATAAAAGGTTCTGTAACTTACTCATCCATAAAGTCAATTTATTACATATTTATAAGCAGTTTTGTTTATTATTCGTGCAGACATGAACAGATGATATATATGGAATTATCGAAACATGGTAACGTAGATGAAGATTCACTGGTGTGAATCAGAAACGAATCAGGATTGATAAACTTAGCATGCTTGAGAATAGTTTTTACACCTTTGGAAAACAACAACAATAATTTATAAGGAGTTTTGTTTATTATTTATGCAAACATGAACAGATGATATACATGTTTCTTGTAAAATTCTGTCAGAAGATAAACTTAGCATGCTTGAGAATAGTTTTTACGCCTTTGGAAAACAACAATTATGAGAGTATGTCTATTCATATGCATATCATTGATTAAAAGTTCCGTAAGTTAAAACTAATTGAGGAAGTTAAGGGTTTAGTTCTCAATTTTTATTGAATCTACGAATAATTTTTTTTTATTTTCCTTTAGGTAATTCATTTTTGTATTTGCGAAAGTGAAAGTAGCAATGTTTTCATTTAAATGTCCAGGATATAGGCACGTTATGGGCTTCTGTGCTGTTTTGACATATTATTTAAATGTTTCTTCTATTTTTAGTTTTTATTCCAAAATAATACAACCAAGTTGATGAAAACAGGAAATTTATTATTATCTTTGTACAAATGTATCAAAAACACTACTAAGGAATTATATATTTATCTGATTCTTAAATTCGTTACAGATATCCAAGTCAAGATTTAAATTACAATATGTTGAAATGTGAAGATGTTGTAACATATCCAAATTGAATCTAATTTTTGTTGTTGTAACAGGTCACTTCTTCCTGAACATAGCATGGCTATCCAAATTTGCTGCTGCATCAGGTGTGGCTTTTGGCAAATAAGTTAGTATTGCTCTCGCACATGCTTACTATTGCTTCTAGCGAATTAGTACTGTTGCCTTTCATGTTTGTACTGCTCATTATGGCAATTTGTACTGCTAGTTGATACTTTGTGCTGCTACCTAGCCTTTCATGTTTGTACTGCTCGTTATGGCATACCTATGAACTTAGTATTGCTCCTCATGTGTTATCAGTCTGTACGTAATGCTAGTTGATACTTTGTACTGCTACCTAACCTTTCATGTTTGTACTGCTCGTTATGGCAGTTTGTACTACTAGTTGATACTTTGTACTGCTACCTATGAACTTAGTACTGCTCCTCATGTGTTATCAGTCTGTACTGCTCGAAGTATTGCTATATCCTGTGTCAAAAACAATAAGAGCAACACAAATACAAAGCAAAGGACAGGCGCATAGCATATCTGAGTTATCTAAAAATCCAAGAACAAAACATCCGTCACAGCTTATTACTCAAACAATGTTCACCAACACTGTAACACCAAACAATTTAAAGTTCACCAAACAATTAGCATCAAACATATCAATTATTGTTTTTGAAACCCTTTCATTAGGTCGGGAAAACTATTGTCATTCAGCATCCCTACTCTGCGTGATCTTTCATATGTTTATCCTTCTGCGCTGCTTCATCAGGTATCTCCTCCACATCTGAATCATCTTCAATGTAATTGATAACTGAAACCATACCTCCTCTTCTTTTTGCTTTCAACAGGCTTGGATGGAGTGTTTATCTGTGGACCCTTTACCAGGCGTTTGAGAGGGGCTTTCGGCTCGCTGTTGCTGCTTTCCGGTGCTAAGTCATCAGAGACCACAGACACTTCCTGAACATCTGAATCGGCGGTATGGTCAACAGGGAACACGCCAGTACAGGTAAAGCTTTCAAACTCAGCATAATTGTAATATGTATGAGATTTGATCTCAAACACGTGTCTTGAACCATACGTGTTTGTCAGAGCAGCCGGGAGTGCGGGGGCATCGTCTTCATCCTCCTCAGCAAGACCATCGAGCAAAACTTTTGCACTCGACTTTATCATCTCGGTAGCTATTTCATCCCACATCACAATCACAACCTGGGTGGTTGCATCCCTCACAACAACTTCAAGCGACGGCATGCGCAAACATGACAATAGTAAGCATTAACGTTTTATACATGCTATACAAAGATTAAGGATGTATTATAACCTGGGTTTAGGGTAGTTAACAGATTTGTTGCACGCATCGCACCACAGTTGGCCATTGCTGCGGGTAACACCCTTTTTGCATTTCTGGCTTCCGCAAGCCGGGTAGTACCAGTTGTTCCTAGTATGGATGCTAATGATTTCAGCCTCGCAATGGAATGTAATAGAGTCCTGAAAAAGAGACGGTTAAAATCTTAACAGGTAATATTGCATCACTTATATATTTGAATGTTATAGATTAAAAACAAAGTACATCTTTGCCTCTGTCACGACCCAAAGTTAACAGCTCCTCGAGGGTCCCAATTTGTGATTTAGTCGATGTAATAGGCAAAGTTGGCTCATCACCATCAAGCCCACTGCGATTATTTGTTACCCTTAGTATTTTTAATTTTAAAACCATAAATGATGCATAACATATGATAATTGATACCTTATCTGAGACTTAAACACAACAATGGCGGGGATATCATCGCTATCCAGGATAAGGGTAGATGAACAGCTAGAAACGCCCAGTTGGCCTATAAGGTAAACACAGTTAAAAAGGTATGACAAACAGGGTTTTAACGCTAAACAAAGAGTTATGCTTTCATTTCTTTGTTGAGATTGAAATCAAGTTCTTTAAAAAGGGGAGAAAGCCAGGAAAAGACATACAAACTCACTCTCCCAGAGGAAGGCAAGATTGATTAGGAGGTCTATAAGGTAAACACAGTTAAAAAGGTATGACAAACAGGGTTTTAACGCTAAACGACACGGCCTTAAACTAACTATTAAAATATCTGGCTGTCAAGGAGGTTAGGATTATAGTGTACTTTCCAAAATGAGTAGACATCATCTTCAAGAATTGATCACCCAACTTTCCCCATAGGGTGACCCGTAAGGCGCGACCCCTGATCCATGCAAACATAGGATATTCAACCGGGTAACTTTAAAATGGGACCATAATAGCTTAGCATGCAAATATTATCAGAGGAAGGAGTCGATACCTTTCATTTATAAGGGAGAAATCAAGGTTCTTTGAGTCGGTTCTTGGCTGTGGAGATCTCCCAACGGTTATAACAAAACCAATTACATCTGCAACATGAATGCCATGAATATTAACCTACCAAATACAAATATATTTGACATTTTTCTTATTTAAATAGTAAACTATGTACCAATCAGATATTTTTTTTCCGTAGGTTGGATACTCTCAAACTCCATAAGCTGGAACGGATGCGTCAAAAAGCCACCGACTTTGTTGCAAACTTTGCGTACCGTTGTGGAACCATTAACCTCAATGGCGTAATCGTTCTCTCTGATTACACGGTACTCATCTCTCCGTTGCACTGAAAAATACCTCATAGAGACGACAGCACGGGGCTGGATCTTGTCAACAAAACAGTGAGAAATGTTACTTTTCATGGTACAATGCATGACATTTTCCTGGAAGAGAATTAACCCACATCACACATCAGTTTATCAAGACATACCTATCAGGACATTTAAAATGATGCAAGATAATGACATTAATTTCACCTTTTCATCTGAAACAACAAAGTCAGTGCTCAGGTATCGACCGTTGATATTATGAACATCCCACGTTCTGCATATCATCACCACAATGGGGCCATCGATGCCTTCTTTCAACTGATCAAGAGTGTAGTTTTTAACTTGTTTTTAGTTTGACTTAGACATGATGCTACAGAAGGTATAGCTGGAAAATGTGCATGGCTCATACCACCCAGAAGATCTATTTATACAGTTCAAGAACATGATAAACCTGCAACCATTCAATGAGCAGGAGTTGAAAGACCATCAGTTTAGGAAGATGGAAGGCAAGGTGTCTTAAACCACATCATCAATGAGGCTTTATACCTTTCATTATTATTATCAATTTATTTTGGGTTTAATGCGTAGAAGCTTCAAAATAAGCTCGAGCTGCACGAAATTTATGAGCTTATACTTCATATTTGATTTTCTTGGCTTATGACATTAATGCTCGCATTCAATATGGGAGCAACTTATGGCCTAAATTTTAAGTATAGTTAGATACATTTTAAAGTATGACTGTTGCTTAACAAGAAGATTTCAACCACTTTGTTTAATTTTATTCTTTTAACAACGAAGATCTACTATTAACACCAAGAGTTGGTAAAAAGCTAGAAAAGCGAAACAGGCTAAGACCACACAACACCTACACGACGAGCTTGCAAATTTTAAATGGACGGACTATCTGATCTAATCAGACTAAGCCCTCTTTTGTCCATCGACCATTAACCCAATGATAGATATAACTACTAGAAGTAAATGCAACGTTTACCATTTAACTCCATGAGTAGAAAGAGAGAGGGTTACCCAGCTATCCTTGAACAAGTCTCTACAGACGTATTATAATTCTAATAATATAATATAAAAAGTCTTCCATACAAATATATTATTGACTGATCCATGTGAATGCATTCAAATGCACAACTGCAGTAGGTGGGGAGCATATACATATAGGATTCCTTCACGTAAGAAAATAAAATATGATAACTGATGATTAAATAATGACCCAAGTCAATAACCACAGATCAAGACTTATTTTTATAGTCAAGCACATGGTAGGCCCCCAAGCTGAGCAAATAATTTTCTATTTTTTTCTTCTACAATGTAGCATTCTTTTCCATTAGACCGTTACTCATCTTAAAATCCTTCTTTTTTTCTTTGTAGAGACAGAGCAATGGCTGTTGAAGCTGTTGTCTCTGTGGTCATACGAAAACTAACAAACTTACTAACCGAAGAACCAGAAACTTTTGAAAAGGTTAAAGGACTAAAAGCTGAGGTAGAAAAGGTTATTATGGTGGACCTTAAGGAGATGCAGAACATTTTAAATGTTGCAGAAAGTAACAAGGTACTTCACGATCGGGTGGTTCAGTTTCTAGGTAAAGTCTACATTCTGGAAGACGCTATAGAATCTTTCGCCGTCTCACAAACCCGTTTGAAAAAAATGAGTTTTGTCAAGAAGCATATTTTTGTGATGGCAAACGAGTTAAAGCTTTGCAGAGAAGTTCCTGATGAGATGGACCATTCTGATGATGTTTACAGACTGAAAGCTATAATTAGAGGATTCAGCAAAGAGATACGAGAGTGGAATAATAGTATACCCGCATTGGCTTCGGCACGGCAACCGGGTTCTAGTACAACTCGTCGGATTGAACAAGCATGGCAAGAGCATTATACTTATTATGCACCAAAGAAAGAAGAAACGATCTTCAAGAAAGATGTTGAGAAGCTGGTGAAGCAGTTGACCAGCAATAGTAAACCACTTCAAATCATCTCGGTCTTTGGTGAGGTTGGTATAGGGAAAGCAGCTCATGTCAAGACAATCTACAACAAGTTAGAGGTGAATAAGAAGTTTGAATGTAATGCTATGGTATTCGTGCAAAAAAAGTGGTCAGTTAGAAACCTTATTATGGCTATAATGCAACAAGTTACCAGCTTGAAGGGTAAAGAGAAACTCAAAGATGAGGACTTGATAGGGAGGCTTCATGGGTTCTTAAAGGGTCAAAAGTACTTGATAGTCATCAATGATATTATGAATCTTGATCTATTAAAAAAACTAAGAGGTGCCTTACCCGATGCATACAATGGAAGTAGGGTGGTGATCGCAACTGCAGATGTAGAAGCTGCTTCATTTGCTGATGCATCAAGCTGTTATCACTTCAAGCCTCTAGACATGGAGGACGGCTTAAAGATTTTCAGGAGAAAGATGTGGGGTCCGGAAGGAAGCCCGTTCTCAAGCGAAAACATGGAGGATTTGAAGAACAAAATAGCAGAAAGCTGCAAAGGAACACCCCTGAGGATTGCAATGCTTGCTGGTTTGCTATCAACAAGGAAAATGGATTATGAAGACTGGTCGAGTGTTTTTCAGCAACACAGTTTTGCTACCAAATCCCCATCATTTGATATTTTATCCTTCTGTTATAATGATCTTCCACTCCACTTGAAGCCCTGCTTTCTCTATTTGGGGCTCTTCCGGAAAGGATTTGAAATACCTGTGAGAAGGTTGTTCCGGTTGTGGTTAGCTGAGGGTTTTGTGGAGCCATCAGAAGGACTTATTCTGGAGGATATAGTGGAGAGATATCTGGAAGAGCTTGTGAAGAGGAACATGGTGGAAATTTCAAAAAGACGATCCGATGAGAGTCCCAAAAAATGCCGAATGATTGGTTCCCTACATGACATCTTCTTGCCCAGGGCAGTAGAAATAGGTCTATTTCACCTCCATCAGAAGTCTGATGAAAATTCAAATGTAGCATCAGAATCTAGATTTGGAGTTCGTAGGGTGGTTGAATACACCAATATCAAGACCTGTCCAGTTTCAAAAGCAGGAAACCGGCACCTAAAGTCCTACATATCTTTTAATGGCAGAAAGAAAGATATGCCTGCAGAAGAAGTAGGGACATTTTTAGATAGAATCATTGGAAGCAGAGGCTTTGGATTACTAAGGGTGCTTGATTTGGAGGGTGTTTATCGCCCACGGTTACCAGAGAATCTTGGAAACCTATTTCACTTGAGGTATTTAGGCTTGAGATGGACTTTCTTAGACAGTCTTCCATCATCACTTGGTAGCCTGATCTACCTTGAAACACTGGACATCAAGCATACACATATAACCACTCTCCCAAGTTCTATATGGAACATGAAGCATCTTCGGCATCTTTGTTTGAACGGAGCTTGCCTAGACATACATGCGAAAGCAACCAAACATAAAGCACTAAGCCAGCTCCAGACTCTATGGGGTTTATTTGTAGATGAGAAGATTGCAAGAAAGATCGGTTTGACTCTCAGAAGAATGACCAACCTTCGGAAACTAGATCTCACAAGACAGTCTTCCTCAACAGTAATAACAACTACCATCACAACAGCAACAACTACCACAACTACAACAACAAGTCAGTCATCCTCCTACGAAGAAATTGGTTTGTGGATTTCAAAACTATCTAGCCTTCAATCTCTAAGATTAAGGTCAAAGGATAAAATGGGTCGGCCGTCAGAGCTCATTATTAAACCATTTTCAAGTCTTGGGAATCTCTCTCAACTATACTTACTAGGACATTTACGGGAACGTCTTGCTTGGTACCAAATGCCACCTGGACTTAAAGTCCTAACTTTATCAGTTTCAAAGCTACACGAAGATCCCATGGTAACACTATCTCAGCTGAAAAACTTGATGGTCCTGAGGCTTTTAGCTGATTCCTATGTGGGAGAAGAAATGCATTGTCCCGAAAATGGATTCCCTGCCCTTAGAGTTCTTAAGGTATGGAAACTGGAAAAGCTAAAAATTCTGACAGTACATGCAGGAGCAATGCAGAATCTACATACCTTAGAAATCAGGAGCTGTATAGAGCTAAGGGAGCTTACTGTAACCTTGCTGCAGATACAAAGTTTTGACAACTTGATCTTGACAAACATGCCAAAGTCATTTGTTTCTGCTATTAGAAAGAAAAAGAAGAAGCACACTAAGATTGTAGAAAACGAATAGAACTTCTGCATAATTTTGCATCTAGTTAA
Source organism: Artemisia tridentata subsp. tridentata (assembly GCA_021014915.2). Classification (NCBI taxonomy): domain Eukaryota; kingdom Viridiplantae; phylum Streptophyta; class Magnoliopsida; order Asterales; family Asteraceae; genus Artemisia; species Artemisia tridentata. Next base: position 291,059,110 of record CP139509.1, read on the forward strand.
CCTAGCCATTGTTTCTCTTGGCCCTTGTTAAAAAACTTTTACAATTTTGCAGTCATATTTCTACTTTCTAGTTTCTACTGTTATTATGTTTATTACTGCTCCTCTATGTTATAACTGAATGATAGCTTTGGCCCTGAAAAGCGAACAACTTTGTATAATCAGTCTAAACTGGTTGGAGACTGATTATATCTAGAACTCCTGTATTTCTGAAATAATAATGCTAGAAGTACCATTATAGCTAAACTGAAGGAACAATACGCTATTTTCGGGTAACCTATTTTATATAAGGTATCAGTACTCAAATGTTTGTATTCATGCTCTCTACTATGAGTTCTTTCTCATTTGCATTTCTATGATTCTATCTGACCAATATCTGTAAACAAAGAAAATAATTGTATTGTTTTGTTTGTGTAGACTTCTATTGTTGAAGGGTGTCATTCAATGTAAATGAAGTTGCTCATAATCTAATACTCATTATTTAAGAAGATTTTATTGCCTTTAATATCTCGTTTTTTCTAGTAATTTTTTTCTTTTACAATCCAAATGTGCCTCCTAAAAGTCTCTTAATGGTAGTTGACAATTAATATAAACAAACGCGAATAAGAAACTGTGAAAAAATTCATTAATAAAATACACATTTATCTCTCTGGATATCCATTAATCTCAAGGGTCTATCTGTGAAGACTTTTTGTCCATTTTCCAGTCTTTTGGTATCTAAGCACTCAAAGGGCCTTAAGGGGATTCATTTACCATCATCTAGTTAATCTTCAACATATTCATTTTCTACAAACCCATAATTATCTTCAGTTGTATTAATAAATTAAAAAAAGAGAAAAAGAAAAATGAAAAAAATATTACACCCAAAACACAATTGATCAGTAACAGAACATAAACCAATTTCTATAAATTTGGCTGAAGAACATATCTCAGCAACACTAGCCACTTAGTAAATAATTGGCTCTCCAGAATTTAAAATGATTTTGGTCCAAAGTAGGATCGAACTTAACAAGTTAGCTATCTCTATGGCAACTAACCGTACTTACCATAGGCAAACTCGGCAATGGAGAACTTATATCAGACATCTATAAACCAAAAGAACAAGATGAGACATCGTCAAGAAAATATTTCAGCTAAGAGTTTCCCTTGGAATCTGGAATCACATTAAGGGAGAGAGTGTTGGGTTAATGTGATGAACTGAAATGAAAAGTTACAGCAAGATTATCCTAGAAGTCTAAGGCTCTAAGCACATGGATAGTCTTCCAAAACCTTTTTACCATATATTTTTTTAATAGAACTTTAGGTGTTAATAATGTGTCATAGGCTTTGAGAAATAGTCTACATTGAGTTTGACCTCTCTTTACAAACGTCTTGTAATTTGAGCTTGAGATCCAATCAAGAAAGCCAATTGGAGATTATATCTTGTCCCTTCCTTCTCTAAAGAGGCCACCAACAAAAACACTGCCAAGTTCTTTGTTTAAAAAACAAATTCAAACAAAACTGAATAACTTATCTTAACACGTTGTCAAAGGATAATAATTAAATAAAGAGGGAATGTATCAGCAATAAATAAATTAGTTTTAAATTTATAAAGAATAAAATACTAACGGTGCCATGTTAAGAATCAATATTATGGAATGACTTTATAAAGGACGGATAGTGATAGATCAAAGGAAGACCAGGCAGCATGCAGGTCAACTTGTGAGTCTGCATCTAACTTCAAATTCACAGGACCAATTTCACCGGAGCAACGTTAAACTTAAGAGTCTAAAAAGTACGAACAATGGTGCTCAGCAGTAAGTTAATTTGTATTCAAAATCATATGCTCAATTCATTTGCTTCACAATTTATGTCAAGTTTGTAGTCTAATAGTCTTACCTATTCTTGGACAGTTCTTAGCAGTTTGATCCTTGTTGACCAAAAAAGGAGACTGGTTGAGGTTTTTCCAAATCCTGTGAGGAAAGAATGGAACAAATGGGAGCTAAGAGGATTGGTACTAATCAGCCTTGCACTGCAAATATCACTAATCTTCAGCGGTAACCGGAGAAAGTATATTGCCAAGAGAAGGATCAGAATTTTTATATGGTGTGCCTACTTGTTGGTGATTGGATAGCTACAGCCGCCCTTGGCCTCCTTGTTGACCGACAAGGAAATTTTGGAAGCTCTGGTAACATCAATAAAGAGTTTGGAGATCTAACATTGATGGCATTCTGGGCGCCATTTCTGTTGCTCCACCTAGGTGGACCTGACACCATCACTGCTTATGCGTTGGCTGATAATGAATTATGGTTAAGACATTTGCTTGGACTTCTAGTCCAAACAGCTGCAGCTATCTACATCACTCTTCTGGCATGGGAAGACGCTCTTCTCTCCTTCCTCACCATCCCTATGCTTCTGTGTGGCATCATCAAGTATGGTGAGAGAACATGGGTTCTGATGTCTGCCAACAGAGACCAGTTTCGGGATTCAGTTCTCACGGACAGGGATCCAGGCCCAAGTTACGCCAACTTCATGGAGGAATTCTGCTTAAAAGAGGCAGAGGGGTACTATGTTACCGCTGCTCAAGTGGAAGAAGGACAATCCCCAGGACATGATGTTGAGAACACCACAAGTACTCCATCTACACCTGATCCTAATGCCAGAAGAATTCTGCAAATAGCGGATTACTTCTTTGAAACTTTAAAGTTCAAGCGTCTTTTTTTGGATCTCATTCTTGGCTTCCACCCACGAGATGAGAGCCAAGCTTTTTTTGAGAAACAGGAATGCAAGACCGCATTTGAGGTGATTGAAATTGAACTTGGATTTGCATATGATGTATTGTACACCAAAGCACCCATCATATATACTCCTTTCGGTTTATTTTTCCGTCTTATGACTTCCTTCATCACACTTTCTGTGTTTTTAATTTTCCTTATATCCATAGGAATTGGTACACATGATCATCTTTTCTTTGATGTTGTGGTTAGTTACATATTGCTCATAGGTGCTATTTTGCTAGAAGTGTATGCAGCCAGATCACTCCTATCATCTGACTGGGCAAATCTATGGTTTAGTGAACATTCTTCCAAGATTCCAATATTTTTCTACTTGGTCTTGTCACTCCAATCTGATCAGAAAATAAAAAGATGGTCAAACTCTATGTATCAGTACAGCTTGTTAGATTATTGCCTCAACCAGAAATCAGCTTTTCAAAAAATCTCGAGGTTCATCCCATTGCATAGAATGCTTAATAAGTTATTGGAAAAATGGGAGAATTTTCGCCAGTTGAAACATCTTGACATAACTCCTGAGCTGAAGTTGTTTATTTTTAAGCATTTTAGGGAAAAATCTACTGACACAGAGCTGGATCTTAAGATGTTGTTCACCTGTCGCGGAGCCGTTTCCCTACAAACCCACAAAAGCTATGGCACGTTCAAATGGACATGGGTAAGGAAGTTCAAATAACAAAGAGGAATGGGATCTTCACATGATACATAGCAAGCAATTAGCAGACTATATGCTATACATCCTGGTCATGTGTCCTTTCATGTTGCCTATAGGGATTGGAATAATTAGGTTCAGAGACACATGTGCAGAGGCCCTGGTATTTTTCGAAGAGAAAAACAGCGCAAGTAAACTTGAGGCCTATGAGATGTTGGGGCAAGTGAGCACCAAAGTCTTTCCATCAACGGTGAAGGGAGATAGAAGTAAGTCGGTACTGTTTGAGGCTTGCAAGCTTGCAGCTTCGCTTAACGAGATGGGTGATCCTGGAAAGATGTGGAAGATGGTGGGTGATGTGTGGGTGGAAATTCTTGGTTATGCAGCTAGTCAGTGCAGAGGATTTGACCATGCTCAACAGCTTGAAAAGGGTGGAGAGCTTCTTACTCATGTCTGGCTTCTGATGGCACATCTTGGCATCACTGAACACTTCAAAATTATAGAAGGTCATGGAAGAGTTAAGTTGGCTGTTACCTAGAGTTTTTCCACTGTAACAATATGTTTCCTTCTTTTTGTTGTTACCTCACATTTTCATAATTGTACCGTACTGTACATTGTAGATCCCCAATAATTTCTTTTCATGTGGCAAACGCCTTAAGTGCCTTGTTGCGATGCTATGCAACAATGTATTAGATTTTTATATTACACATGATTAGCCTCACTATATTTCTTCAAAAAAAAGTATAGGTTCTTTCTGTTTTGGGTTCAGGAACTATCTCCACAATCTTGTGATGTCCATATTAACGAGTGGTGGCATAAGTCACTGTGACATTGGTGTTGGTGCTGGTGCTGGTGCTGGTGCTGGTGCTGGTGTTGGTGTTAGTGGTGCTAGGGCACGAGATGTAATCTACTATTCATTTAGATATAAATATACAACTAAATGACATAAATGACAGTTTTTAACAACTGAATTTAATGTGCACACAGGCAGAAGGGGTGATAAACCTTGCTACCCTTTCAAAATTCCAACGGGCAACCAGTAAGTTATTTATTGTGATCTGAATACTCAACAAACCAGCTGACCAACTCAATTAATTGCCATTCACTTCTCCTCCAAAACTTTGGCTTAATTTCTTGACAAAGGTAAGATGTTAGTTTTGGTGCAATGTACTAATATAGAACTCATTAAGTGCACACAGAACGAAAGGAGTTCCAAAAGGGGGATCTGGATTCCTAGAGTTACTCCAAGGGTGAGTTCCCATCCAGACCATACTTTCGGCTTTTAGAAAAACAACGATGCATTTAGATTTTAGTAAAGCATGGTCCCTAGGGTGATTCCATAGATTCCATATTAGATATATGCCCGCGCACGAGCGGGGTTTTTCTAATCTTAAATAAATTATTATTTTAATTTCGGGTTTTAATTATTATAACAGACCTTCAAAACCATTGTACTTTGATTGAGGTATTGAATTAGCGTTATTTACGAATGTAGTGGGTTTTAATATTAATTAGATTTGGAGGAGATGTTCTTGTGTCATAGATTGTGCGTGAATGAATGATAAGAGATCGAGTTTGATTGATGGAGGAGGAATTTGGGAATGTTGGGACTTCAAATATTTAGTGGGAATGATACTGAATTTTAAGTTTCAGCCCAAATCTTTGAAAAACTTGCTCCACCGTTTTCAAGTTTTAATTTTTTATATTTTGACACATATATTTTTGTAAGTTTTTATTGAATGATTACAAATCACATTCGTTTTTTTGTAGAATATGGATAAATTTAGAAATATTTAGGCTTTTCTATTTAATATTTAAGAAAATAATAATAATAATAATTTGATTATTACTTAATAAGGTATGATTTGATTTTTTTGAAATGTAAAAGTCCCCACTAGGGGTTTTGTTTTATTATATAAATTCCAGATTAGTTAAACTTTGCAGAATGAAATGGTTGGCTGCAAAGCTGAATATTTATAATATACTTGCTTTCATTCTTCACCTATTAGTAGTTGGTTGCACAAAGGTTTTGGCCACTGACATGAATCATGCATGAACTGGTTGTACTGTGTAACATGAGTTTATTTTTACAACATGTACAATGGATGCTGAACACATCCAACTTGCAGAGGCCCATCTGACTCTTTAACCAAAGTTTATAAAAAAGGGATGCAATTAAAAAAGTTGTTGAGTCAATACCCAAGGTGAAGAATCCACAAAATGTAAAACAGAATACAATCATTGATGATTACTAGAGGCCATTTAAACGAATATTAGTCAAACTATATGTTATCCTTACATTATCACAAGAAACAATAATCTTGTTAGCTAAGATAGATCACATCAATTTATAATGTAACACTGACGACGATAGATTATAATAACTAACAGTATGAACTTTCAAGGAAGCATTTGCTTTACCTGGAGAGATATAGGATCATCCTCGGTGTCTCCACGTGACAGTGATATACATATAACATTGTCTGCATCACCAAGAAAACACACCTGCAACAAAATGCAGATGTAAACCCAGTTGATTGGCTAACTGTATTTTATGTGTTGTTGTAATTGTTTATTTTCCCAGTTTAAGTGTGTACTACAATTCTAAAATTATAACCAAAAATTTAATTATATCTCTGCAGATATGAAGACATGTGGTTTAATGGCCTAGGGTAAATGTATTGGTTATTGATGATTAACAGTAGATCTTGACAAAAGGAAAGGTAGCACAGTATTTGTTTTGACATGGATTAGTGTGGGATCAATCTTTCACGTCACAAAACCTACCTGCGACTTCAGATTTTTTTACAATGTAAAAAAATGTGCAACTCTTCCTGTGAAGGGGAGGGGTAAGGACGGTTTTCAAATTATTGGTAATTAATCAAGACCCAAAGTCAATGATAATAATTGTTTATTTATTCAGCAAGAGATGGTAGGCCACAAACTAAGCAGCATATTCTTAATTCTTTTATTGTCATCTTGTAACTGATCTTTGATTGACCAACAATTGTTTATTTATTCAGCAAGAGATGGTAGGCCTCAAACTAAGCAGCATATTCTTAATTCTTTTATTGTGACCTTGTAACTGATCTTTGATTGACCAACAATATGGTCTTAGAACTCGACCTTATGAAAGATAAGCATGTACTGCCTGTTCACAGCGTGTTTCTTTACCAAGAGATAAAACACATAGAAGTCTTGGCCACCCAAACTTCACCCTTGTATCTGCAAGAGAGAGAAACTTCTTTACTGGTTTTTCCTTTTGCATACATCCAACAATTTCTTATTGCTTTTGTATAGAAAGAAAGAAAGAGAAATGGCTGTTGAGGTAGTCGTGTCTGTGGTAATACACAAACTCGCAAACTTAATAACCGAGGAATCACAAACCTTTGAAAAGGTTATAGATGAAGTACAAAGCGTTGTGGCAAAACTTAGGGATATGCAAAGCATTTTAAATCATGCAGAGCACCAAGAGCAAACAAATAAGGTGATTACAGACTGGGTGATGCAGTCTCTAAGCAAAGTCTACCGTGTAGTTGATGCCATAGAAACTTTCGCCCTCGCAGAAACCCGTTTGAAGAGAATGGGTTTTTTCAAGAAGCATAGTTTCGCCATTGCAAACGAGTTCAAGCTTTGCAGGGAAGTTCCAGAAGAGATGGACTGTTGTGAAAACCTGTCCCGTCTGAAATCTAGGTTGAAAAGAATCAGCAAAGAAATTCAAAAATGGAAAGATGGCATCCCCTCATTGGCTCTGGCACAACACCGGGATCCTCAAACAAGACGTCAGCATGAACCAACATGGCAAAAGAGTAATTCTTTTGATCCACCAAAGAGAGAAAAAGCCATATTCAAGAAAGATGTAGACAAGTTGATGAGACAGATAACCAGTGATAACGAACCACTTGAAATTATTTGTGTCTATGGAGAGGATGGCATAGGTAAAACAGCTCATGTAAAGAAGATATACAACAAATTAGAAGTGAAGAAGAAGTTTGCATGTCGTTCTCTGGTTGTCGTGCAAAGTAAGTGGTCAATTAGACATCTTTTAATGGCTATACTGCAACAGGTAACCAGCATGCCGGGCAAAGAGAAACTAAAAGATGAGGACCTGATAGTGCGGTTGAACAACTTCTTGTCGGTTCGAAATTACCTGATAGTCATCAATGATGTCAAAAGTCTTGATCTCTTGATACAACTAAAAAGGGCTTTACCGAATGCAAAAAATGGAAGTAGAGTGGTGATCACCACCTCTGATGAACATGCCGCTTCATTTGAAGATGTATCAAGCCATTATCACTTCAAGCCTCTAGATATGGAGGACGGCTTCAAATTTTTCATTAGTAAAATATGGGGTCAAGAAGAAATTCCGTTCTCGCCAGATAGCATAGAGGATTTGAAAAACAAGGTAGCAGAAAGCTGCAAAGGAACACTCCTGAGGATCGCAATGCTTGCTGGTTTGCTATCCACAAGGAAGCCTATCTACGAAGATTGGAAGAGTGTTTTTGAGCAACAAAATTTTGCTACCAAATCCCCATCATTTGATCTTGTAAACTTCTGTTATAATGATGTTCCAATCCACTTAAAGCCATGCTTTCTTTATTTAGCACTCTTTCGAAGAGGATTTGAAATACCTGTCAGAAGGTTATTTCGCCTGTGGCTAGCTGAGGGATTTGTGAAGCTGTCAAGAGACATTATTCCAGAGGACATAGTGGAGGAATGTCTGGAAGAGCTTGTGAAGAGAAACATGGTAGAAATTACAAAAAGGAGATCTGATGGAAGTCCCAAAAAATGCCGAATGATCGGACTACTACATGACATCTTCTTGCCAAGGGCTGTAGAATTAGGCCTCTTCCACCTCCACCAGAAGCCGGACGGACATTCAAATGCAACAGCAGAACATCGATTCAAAATTCGTCGGGTGGTTGAATACACTAATATCAAGGACTACTCCGAGTCAAAAGACTTCAACCAGAATCTACAATCATACATATCCTTCAATGGCCGAAAGAAAGATATGCCTGCAGAAGAAGTAGGAAGATTTTTAGAAAAAATCATTGGAGCCAGAGGGTTTGGCTTACTCAAGGTGCTCGATTTGGAGGGAGTTTATCGACCACGACTGCCAGAGAATCTGGGGAACCTATTTCACTTGAGATATCTAGGCTTGAGATGGACTTTCTTGGACACTCTTCCTTCTTCACTTGGTGATCTCCTCTACCTTGAAACACTGGACATCAAGCATACACATATCACCACTCTCCCAAGTTCTATTTGGAACATGAAGCATCTTCATCATCTTTGTCTGAATGGAGCTCGTCTAGACATATCTGCTCAATCAAACAAACATAGAGGTCCAAGCCAACTTCACACCCTATGGGGTTTGTTTGTAGATGAAAATATTGCACAAAATATTGGTTCGAGTTTGAGCAGAATGACCAACCTCCGGAAACTTGATCTAACAAGACAGGCATCCTCAACAATAACAACCATGACCACCACCACCACAGCAACAACAACAACCACCACCACAACAAGCCAATTGTCTACCTACGATGAAATCGGTTCATGGATTTCATTGCTGTCTAGCCTTCAATCTCTAAGGTTAAGGTCCAAGGACAAAATGGGCCGGCCTTCAGAGCTCATTATTAAACCTTTTACACGTCTCCAGAATCTCTCTCAACTATACTTACTAGGACATTTACGCGAATCTCTTGGTTGGTACCAGATCCCAATTGGACTCAAAGTCCTAACACTATCAATCTCACAGCTAGACAAAGATCCCATGCCAACACTATCTCAGCTGCCGAACTTGTTGGTCCTAAGGCTCTTAGCTGCATCCTATGTTGGACAAAAAATGCATTGTCCCAAAAATGGGTTTCTTGCCCTCCGAGTTCTTAAGCTATGGAAGCTGGAGAAGCTAAAAATCTTTAGTGTGGATGAAGGAACAATGCAGAATCTACATACCCTAGAAATTAGGTGTTGTAAAGAACTAGAGGAGCTTCCTGTTACCCTGCTACAGATACAGAGTTTTGAGAACTTAATCTTAACAAACATGCCAAAATCATTTGTTTCTGCTATTAGAGAGAAAAAGAAGAAGCACACTAAGATTGTGGAAAATGAATGGGACTTGTGAACACTCATGCATCTTGCAGTCATCTTCCTACCTTCAATTTAAATTTATAGTTGTTCCCTGACTTCCCTCTACTTTATAACTTAAAGATAACTTCGAACTACAGCAATGAATAAATATGAGATCGAATCATGAGCTCCTAAATTTCATAAGCAGCACGGCCAGGAGTCCACTATAAAAGTTAAGGCGCAGAGAAGATCACACCACAGGTGGATGAACATCTTTTATTCAAGCCTTCAAGGTGTTAGCCCTCAATTGTTTGTATTAATGCTCTCTACTAAATAATGGGTTGCCTATGCAATTTTTTTTATCAATATTGGTATAATATAGAAAATGCTTGTTATGTTTATGTAACTTTTCACCTATTTCAATAAAATATTTCAGCTTTGTGTATCCATTCTTCCACATGATTTTACAGACCTTCTTCACTCCAAACGAAGTGATTTGTTTAGATGTGCATTCCATGCCCCTAGATAAAGACTTCTGTAGAATATGGATTCAGTTTCCGCTACGGTCTTGTTTAGTTTTGTGGTTTTCATATAATTTTCCCTCCAAAAACACAAAGAAGTCATTAGCTAAGCTAATTTGGTACGTCTTACATTATCTACTTCAAAAATAAACAGGCAAAGAGGAGAACCTTTATAACAGACCAACATGTATGAGATAGTACTCCAGCATATGTTCAAACATATATTGCAGGCACATACAGACAATTGGTACAAGGTTAACGATTGATGTTTTTAGGGTCCTTTTATTCATCATTGCAAATCACAGAAATCAAAAGAAAAATAGTTAGCTAAAAAACAACAAAGAGCAATAATCATTTTTTTATCAGTCAAATTATTTAGTTTACCTACAGACATATGGTTCTGTGTGTCCACGTGACATTAATAAACTATTCTGCAGCTATCTTCATCCTCAAAAAAACACTCGCCTACAACTTGCAATTTATGAATAAAACATACCAGAAGTCAGCGCAAGTCTTTCTATTATCGTTTACGAAATTATATACATCTTAAGATTTTAACCAAAAAAATCCAATGTTTAACCAGTTATTTCTTACATGATAGCGTGCATGTTATCTTTTTCTAGTACAAACATGCTTCCTAAAATTCTATCAACTATTGGTATTCCACAGTGCCACAGTGGATACAGCTAACAGAAGGAAATGAGGAATAAAAAACATCAAGAGACTAAATTGACATTATGTACATCACTAAAATAAATATAGAATACAATTGGCTATTCATCCTTATCAAGGATTAGTCAATCAAGAACTTTTTGCACACGGTCATTTACGAAACTTTAGGTCTCTATAACTGAAAGGGCATATTTACCACCATGATTCTGTCCTTGGTGTCTATTCAATAATCTTATGAATTAGTCAATTAAGAATTTTTTTTTTTTTACAGTTTTTTTGTCACTGTCTTTTGCCTTTTTGGTTTCTGAGCACTTAAGTGGCCATACGTGATGAGCATTTCTATTCATTTACCATCTTCTTCTTTTTCATATTCAAAGTTCAAACACATATTGACATATATACCGTCAAATGTTACGAAAAATGTGTGGTGTTTTGATTGCTTGTTTTTTCCGCTTATCTGCTTAGGCACGTTGGAGTGTTTGAATAATCCAGACTAGTATGCTGATCCGTTTATTATGAGGTAAACTAATCGGTTGTTCGAAAGTAGGTTAGGGCCAGCTTAATTCAAAATGCTTATTTAAGATAGAACTTTTTAAATAAATAAATAAAAAATATACCCTTAGGGGGCGTTTGGGATTGCTTATTTTTTCTGCTTATCTGCTAAAAATAAGCATATGATTGCAAAAATCTTGTGTGAGATTAGTTTAAAATTACTCTTTACCATGATACTTTGACCTGAAACCTTCTTAAACGGATTTGATTGAATTTTTTCATAAATTATTATTTTTTCGAGTATATTCAAATTATACAAAACAAGCAAATCCAGACACTAGCAATTTCCTAAAGTACTTTATTTCAAGCAGCATACAAATACTTATTTATTAGCAGAAGCAATCCCAAAAAACCTCCTTATATCTAACCGAAAACCCCTTAAAACATATATGCAACCCTGTAATGTTCTTCTTTCTACTCATTGATAAACTAAACTAAGATAATCATTTAATAAGCAAACCCAAACACTATTTTCCAAACTACTTATCTCTTAAGCTGCTTATCTACGTATTTTGCGGTAAATGAGCAGTTATCAAAGTGCTTACTTGAGATGAACCATAATAACACTTCTACCCTTATATCTAACCTACACTTTGTTCTCGAGTTTATTTTACATGCAAACCTCGAACATTCTTCTTTCTACTCCTTGAGAAATTATTCTAGATAATCGTTAAATAAGTGAATCCGAACACTATTTTCCTAACTAGTTATCTTTTAAGCTGCATAAATAAGCCGAATATACAATAAACAACCTCAAAAACCACCACCGGATGGCCTAGTTGTAAAGCACCTAACCTCCTCACAACAAGTCTAAAGTTCAAACCTCACTAGTTACATATTTGGGGGTGGCCACGGAAAAGGTCGGACAGGGACGGACTGAGGGGGCATGGATTTTTCTTGCGTAATGTAAAACTTTGTCAAATATACCGAATTTACTAAAATACACCTGATCCCAAATATTTGAGTTACGAGTTATCTTTAGTTTTAATAAAATGAACCTCATGTTAGTCTGAGTCAAAGACTCGCCTTACACGGGGAAAAACCTCATTTGTTCACGTTTGCAATAAGCAACCTCAAACACCCTAAAAAAACATTTAATCAAAACAAAAGGCTAAATAAGATAATCATCAAATATTATAGTACAAATTAGCTTCTTTTCTTTTTTTTAACTATCTCACAACATTTTCACCACAAATTGTCTCACATGTCCTAAGCACGACTTGAACCCACAACCATTTGGTTGGGAAGCTTCTTACACAACATGGGTACCATTGGAACACAAGCCATTTGGTACAAATTAGGTTAATAAAGTAGCAGTAGTAATTTTCTAATTGATTATTAGCTTTGTAATAATGAAGCAATAGTTGTGTATTTCAAAATGTAACCCCCAAATATGCAAACTGAATATTCTTCAAAACGTTATGCATTATGTGATATAGGATTGATAAATGATAAGAGAGGTTAAACAACCGTTATACCTGCCTGACATTCATTGATGACGTGTGATTGTGCGTTGAGTTTGTTAAGGTGGAAGCAAAATGGCGTCTATAGATGTGCCGATCTGTGTCCAAACCTGAAAATAGGCTAATTGCAAATTTTATAAAGATGGGCGCATATGGTCTCTTTATGAAATGGGCATATATGCCTATTTAAAAAGTTAAATGGGCACAAATGGGAGAAATATTACAATTGTTTAAAGAAAAATTATAGATAAACATAATTAATTTTTTAAATAAAATAAGGTTTACGTTGAGAATTTAATTTCGTCGTTTTTGTCTAATCTAAAGCGTTTGTATAACATTGCCCGGATGTTAGCCCCGCGCCCTTTGACCGCGCACCTTTAGCCCTTAGCCGTGTCTGCACGCCGCCCGTTTTGCCACCTCTACAAATGCAGTCTGAACAGTCATTTATCAGCCATTTTGGAGCGGTTTCAAGTTAGTATAAGTCCCATTTAAATAACAATAGATGACTTGATGCAAAAAAACTTTAATTTTATCGCTTTATATTTTCTTTGTTAAGTTATTAAAAAACAATTTTTATAGACTAATTTAGTTTTTTTTCTTTTCATATTAAGTCAAATTCAAACATCGCCAAAATTAGTTTAATAAAGATCTTCATATTTTTTGTCATCTCAGTTTTCTCTCTCCAAAATTACTTTGTGACCAACTTAGTGTAACAAGTAAACTGAAACCAAAAAAAACATACCCCCAAAAAATACATTTAAATAACACCACACACAAACAAGCACACCGAATCGGTCGGCTAGCCGACCCACATCTCGTTTTCCCTTGTGCGACCAACATCAGGCGACCTTGTGTAATACGACCAACTGAGTGGGGCTAGTCCATGATGGGTAAACCGACCGAGTATATATGCCTTATTACAACCAGCCTTATGTCTCATTGTTAGAGAGGAATAAAAATTATGTCAATAACGACGCTAGTCCAGTATTTCTACTATCTTGTTACTTTTAATTACCGTTTTTATTGATTTTGACGAACTAATGCCATTGCCATTGGCGCTTATTTCAAAACGAATTTTGTGGCAATAAGCTGCGGATTTTTTAACCTGTTGAGATAACATAGAAAACGGTTAGCCTCGTCACCAGGTTAAGTAGATAAATCAATAGAGAATATTCAATGTCCGAACATGTAATTACTGTTTAGAATTAATTAATTATAATCTAGGTCTTGTAAATACCTTATGCTTGGCATCCTTGCCTTTTTACTGTTGCTTGCCGATGGTCATGTCTTCTACGATGAGGATCATCCTAACAATGGTTCTTTTACAACGAGGATCATCCTAAGAATGGTTCGGATGTTAGGAAGCTTCATTTTGTTCCATAAATTCTTTGGGTGTGCATTATTTTCATATTAAAGGATTCATAAATTCTGAATACGCAAGTTCTTCAATGTGTTCTACTTTCTCAAAATTTTATCTAGTTCCAAATTGGAGTTTGAACCACCCCGTACTACACAATAATTGATGTTGTAACACATAATGCGCCAAACAGAAACTACGGATTGGCCTTTTACAACAGTGGAAACCATCGAAAGAAAATAACAGAAAGTGTTGCTAGCTTAAGAGAAATTGCAACTTTATAGGACATGACGTGACATAGAAACCCAAATTTATACCAACTTCCTCTAATCCTAAAACTTGTCCAGGTTTATTTTTCGCATAAACAAATCCGTTGAGATCAAAAGCATACAAGCAACTAAGCAACTCCCGTCAAATAACAATACAAAATGGTCGAAAATTCAGGACCCAACCCAAGAAACTCATTAATAATAAACATAAAGATGCATTAGCCAAAGGAGATAATAAACATAAAGATGCATTAGCCAAAGGAGAATATCTTTTAACAGAAATCACCCAGCAGGGCAAGATTTGGAAGATACAAAAGCTAACGATAAAGCAGCCGAAGTTAACTTCTTTTCCTGTGCATCATAAGCGCTACGATCTATTATACGCACTTCCGTAACTAAAAACAAGAGCGTAAACATAACTATTACCCAACTGTCTAAATTCCATTAACAGTAATTAGAAACTACATAGTAGTAGGATAACTTTCAAAACACCAACATGCATATCCTTTTTCAAGGCTTTTTAAATCATTCAGCCTCTTCGTCACTGTCCTCATCGTCTTCCTCATCATTAACCTCTGACTTAGATTTGTCAGAATCCTCAGCCACTTCATCCTCTTCCTCGTCCTTACCTCCCGCATCCTATTTGCATTTAAACAAACTCATAGTCAATGAAACAGATATTTAAAATAGTTAGAGAATTATCCAATATACATAACATATATTACCTGCTTTTTGTTGTAGGCTGCAATAGTCTTCTCATATTCCTTCTTCCTTTTGTCAGCTTTTGCTTGAAAAGGTGCTTTCTCCTATGTTTATATCACCCAAACAACCAAAAGTAAATCTCTTAAAACACTCAAAACTGATGATTCTAATTTGAATGTATCAATAAACACAGATACAATAAAATAGTACTCTATCAATAGATGTCAATAGTTGAAGGGATGTTTAGAAATGCTGAGAAAACATCTTATTAGCTTGCTGCTTTTTATAATGACCAAGTTATAATAAATAACTCCAATCAGCTTATTCAGTGTGGCATATTTCACTTGCATATATTCAGAAGTAATCTGATTCCCAAAGACACTCGTTATTTACTCTTATGAAAACATAATAAGCATTCAAACATATTTTTATGATAGCTTATGCTTATAGACTCTATCGTAAGAGCTAGTGACAAACTGTTTAACAAAATAAGCTAATAAGTTGCTTCACTAAGCTTACGAAAACACCCCCTTATATGCAATCCCAAACACACCCTCAGATTACATATCGTCAACTCCTACAACACAAAACCAATCCATTCTACATAACACCACACTTATCCAACCATCTAACACATATCACCAACCTCACACCATAAACAAAAAAACTAAGCATATGAAATCAAATACTACTTACAGACTCTGACATCGCCTTCCACTTGGCCCCACCGGCTTTCCCAACCTGTTAATCATTCACCACTTTATCAAAACCCAATATACTTTATAGACTACGCAATAAGAAACATTACTAATTACAATCTCACTTACTTGAGCAACAGACTTGACATTAGGGTTCTCCTCCTTAAACTGCGTCCTAAAGTCCTCCCTTCATTAATTAATCAACAATCAAACTATTAAAAATCACTTCAAAAACCATATAATTGAAGAGTGTTTGTTTACGCTTTTTTTCTATAAACTTATTTTTCATTTTTGATGTCATGATAATAAGATCATAAGCCGAAATCATATAAGCCTAAACAAACACCCCCAAAATATATAAAAATAATAAATAAATTTATTAAAAAAAAAAAAAATTATACATAAAAACAAAGAAGGCACTAGCAGGCCTCTTAGGCTTGTTTGGATCCTTAGCAGCTTTTCCTTTCGCCGCTGTTTTCTTCACAGCCAACCTAATTTTATTTTTATAAAAAATCAACAATTATTAAATCAATTCATAAAAAAAAATATAAAAAATGAACATAAAATTATATAAATCATATCCATACTTAGCATCGGAGTTTCTGGTAGCACCGCTTGGTTTCTTCATCCTGTAAAATTAAAACAGTAAAAATTAGGTTAAAATGACATGATTAGGGTTTTGATTAAGTGATATTGATAAAAACTGGGTTAAAAAAAAGTGAAATTAAAGGGAAAATAGTTAAAAATACGTACGTAGTTAAGAGAGTGTGTGAAAATGTATTTAGGGTTAGGGTTTGTGAATGAATGAATTGGGGAAAATGAGGGGAAGTTGGTTTATAAAGGGACGAGATCTCGGCATGTGAGATATTTGGGCGGGAGATCTTTTTTCTCTTAATAAGCCTTTTCATGTCTTTCATATTATTTTCAGCCCATTTGTGATTTTTTTTTTTTTACTTGTACTTTGTAATGTGCAATTTTTTTAATTTTGTTTCTTCTTCTATAACACTTTGTAAATTTTGGTCATATATGTTAGAAAGTTTTACTATGTTCGAGCTTTGTTACATAAATATTCATAAACAGTTATGAAGATACTGATAAAGTCACATATATCATATCTAAAAAAATGTTTAAACTCGTCGGATAATCTAAAGTAGGATGTTTCTCGTTTACCTATTTTTGTGTTATAGAGTTAGAGATTAAAGACCGAACCTTTCTGCGAAAGCGTTACGGAAATGATCTACCTTTCGAATTTTGATCTTGACATGTCGATGGTTTTTAACTGTAGCCTTCTTGCCCTAACCTAAGTCCAGGAACGAATCTTTTTGCCTGTCTCATTTATGTTAAATTAGTATTGTTAACTAGTACGTTATTGTATTTAATTAGTATTGTTAACTAGTACGTTATGGTGTTTCGAAACGTACTTTTTCTAGTGCAAGTAAAGATCTAGTTAAGATCAGCAATGATTTATCGGGTGTTGAGCGGTTAGAGCGGCAACCGAAAACATACACATTTTGATGGATGCTCAGCATCCTAATCCCCAAATATAAAAAGATAGGCTACAGATATATGTATGGTAACTTAGATCCATGTATTACTAAGAGTTTCTAAAAACATGCATTTTTTGTGAATAATATCAATCGTAAAATATAAAAGTTACTTTTCCGGTCACATACTTAATTTCTATCTTTCATTTTGGGTCCTTTCAAAACTACTGTGTACTTTTAATTTCAAATGATCAAGAAGATACTAAGAAAGAAAAAATAAAATTTTATTGGTAGCGGGAGATCTTTTTTCTCTTAATAAGCATTTTCATGTCTTTCATACAGTATTATTTTTCAGCCCATATGTGTGAGATTTTGTTACTTGCACTTTGTAATGTGCAATTTTTTGAATTCTGATTCTTCGTCTAATATAATACTTTGTAAATTTTGGTCATGTTAAACGGTTATGAAGATACTGCTAAAGTCACATATATCAGATCTGAAAAAAGTTTAAACTCGTCATATAATCTAAAGTAGGATGTTTCTCGTTTACCTATTTTGTGTTATAGAGTTAGAGATTAAAGACCGAACCTTTCTGCGAAAGCGTTACGGAAATGATCTACCTTTCGAATTTTGATCTTGACATGTTGATGGTTTTTAAATGTAGCCTTCTTGCCCTAACTTAAGTCCAGGAACGGATCCTTTTGCCTGTCTCATTTATGTTAAATTAGTATTGTTAACTAGTACGTTATTGTATTTAATTAGTATTGTTAACTAGTACGTTATGGTGTTTCGAAACGTACTTTTTCTAGTGCAAGTAAAGATCTAGTTAAGATCAGCAATGATTTATCGGGTGTTGAGCGGTTAGAGCGGCAACCGAAAACATACACATTTTGATGGATGCTCAGCATCCTAATCCCTAAATATAAAAAGATAGGCTACAGATATATGTATGGTAACTTAGATCCATGTATTACTAAGAGTTTCTAAAAACATACATTTTATGTGAATAATATCAATCGTAAAATATAAAAGTTACTTTTCCGGTCACATACTTAATTTCTATCTTTCATTTTGGGTCCTTTCAAAACTACTGTGTACTTTTAATTTCAAATGATCAAGAAGATACTAAGAAAGAAAAAATAAAATTTTATTGGTAGCGGGAGATCTTTTTTCTCTTAATAAGCATTTTCATGTCTTTCATACAGTATTATTTTTCAGCCCATATGTGTGAGATTTTGTTACTTGCACTTTGTAATGTGCAATTTTTTGAATTCTGATTCTTCGTCTAATATAATACTTTGTAAATTTTGGTCATGTTAAACGGTTATGAAGATACTGCTAAAGTCACATATATCAGATCTGAAAAAAGTTTAAACTCGTCATATAATCTAAAGTAGGATGTTTCTCGTTTACCTATTTTGTGTTATAGAGTTAAAGATTAAAGACCGAACCTTTCTGCGAAAGCGTTACGGAAATGATCTACCTTTCGAATTTTGATCTTGACATGTCGATGGTTTTTAAATGTAGCCTTCTTGCCCTAACTTAAGTCCAGGAACGGATCCTTTTGCCTGTCTCATTTATGTTAAATTAGTATTGTTAACTAGTACGTTATTGTATTTAATTAGTATTGTTAACTAGTACGTTATGGTGTTTCGAAACGTACTTTTTCTAGTGCAAGTAAAGATCTAGTTAAGATCGGCAATGATTTATCGGGTGTTGAGCGGTTAGAGCGGCAACCAAAAACATACACATTTTGATGGATGCTCAGCATCCTAATCCCCAAATATAAAAAGATGGGCTACAGATATATGTATGGTAACTTAGATTCATGTATTACTATGAGTTTCTAAAAACATACATTTTTTGCGAATAATATCATCGTAAAATATAAAAGTTACTTTTCCGGTCACATACTTCATTTCTATCTTTCATTTTGGGTCCTTTCAAAACTACTGTGTACTTTTAATTTCAAATGATCAAAAAGATACTAAGAAAGAAAAAATAAAATTTTATTGGTAGCGAAATATAATGATAACAATTTTTTTAAAGTTGAAGATATAATTTTATATGCGTGCAATAACATTAAATGATAAAATGACAAAAATATCTAATTTTTCAATCCTTGTTCACAAAATACCTATTTTTTTATCAAAAATAACCAAAATAACTATTAAATCCACAAATCTTCCGGAGCATCTACGAATTTTCAAACACCCGCAAAGTTGACCTTGTTGTTTTAGACCTTGTGAATTTTTACACATGGTGGTGCGAATTTTTACAAATGGTGGTGCGATTTTAGACCTTAGGAATTTTTACACAAGATGGCCAAATCATGAAAGAACTAGATACAAATGCGGTATGTTTACATGTTTAAGTCATTATATTATGTATTTATTGTATCGAATTGACAAAATTCGAATTAGGTTTTTAGGGTTTTCTAAATTGGGAATTTTTTGAATGGATGATTATTCTATGATTATATACTTGTTTATTTGCTATATTCTTGAGTTAATTGTAAAAAAGCAAGATTTAGGTGAAAGTTTTGATTTGGGGTTTCGAATTGGGGCTTTTTCTATCTGTCTTTTTTTGAAAATCTGCAAGGTTTGGAAACTCGCAAGTTGAAACTTGCGAGTTTTTAAAATTCTCAAATACTTTGCAAATCTTGAGGAACTCATGGGTACTTTGATTTTTTTGATGAAAATTAGGTATTTGATGAAGAAGATTTATGAAATTGGGTATTTTTGTGATTCCCTTATATTAAAACATGTTGCATGTTTTAATATGAGGAAGTCAATAGAAAAACATAAATACTTAAAAGGTAACTAAAAATAAGTAAAGAGGTCGACTTGAAAACCTTTTACCTTGTTACACACATACTATTTTTGCATCGTTACGTTTTTTCGTTATATACTCATTTGGATGCAAGACATAATGCATGTTTAATTCATCTGTAACATACAATTTATTTCTTTCGCTTTACGAGGCGTCAAATAGTATTACAGTCATACCCTTTTTAGGATGTGAGATGACGCGACTCGTGCATCTCATGGGGTATGGATCCTTGTTATGTTTACGCCTGACGTAGACGTCCGTTATTTAGGCGGAGGAGATTGTAACAATTTGAGTAGTTTATTACATTTGGTTTGAGTGGCGTTACACCAAAACCTCGGTTATTCAATACAAATAACATCCAAGCGTAAAATCAGCTAAATATTTTACGATTATATAATTAATATCAGTATCATACATAATATCATGTTCCTACATACATATTATCAATGATGAAAACATTTATGGTAAGTTATTTCATAAAATTTCAATATTAAAATTGCAATCTTAATAGCTTAAATATTTTGTTACTCATGAGAAGCTAAATAAATGATACTATTAAAAGTTTATGATCGGATGTGATATGCACACCATCATGTTGATGTGGATATCATAAAATTACATTTGTAATGTACATGATATAACACTATACACACATATTTGTGATGTGGACATCATTTAGTATCTGCATATCATATCCTTATGCATACGCCTTGCCTTTATATAGCCCGTATTCCGTATTAACTATCATCACAGTGAATTTACCATGCTAGTGGTAAAGACAATGTGTCACTATTGCTTCTTGGTTGTAAACGATAATAACAAAACAAAAATAGTAAAATAGCCCGCGCGATGCTGCGGTGTGGCTGTTTTATTGCTATGTACTTTTTGAGTTACCAAAAAGCACAACGGGGCTGAACTTGACCTTTAAGCCTATTGTAGTGCTTCATAATCTTGGGTCTCAAATTGTCTTTTTTCTTGTTGCCTGATATTTCCTGCTGCTGCTGTTCCTTGTTCATTGGAGGTTGTTTCTGCAGGGATTGGTGACGCTCCTGTTGAAAGAATGATCAGCATAAGAAGATTTGTATTTGAGGGAAGTTAAAAAGTTAATAAAATAGTAATTAGAAAACAGTTAATTATTGGAAAAAATAATGTGTATTATATCAAAAAAGTTGATGTTTTTGTATTTGTCAGGTATCTATGTGGATAAAGCTGCTGAATTAAGTAACTCCTATGCGATGTGTATTTGCTAGAAGAGAAGCTTCTCAACTTGATGTTTAAAAACCATAATAAATCATTATGAAGTTATTCAAATCCGCTTATAGCAGCAACCAATGTTGGCGTTAATATGAGTTTTTACAGTTTCATTTTCAGCACATGTGTATCAAATTTTGGATATTTTAGGCATGAAAGTGAAAAAATTGCCATGAATAATCAGACTGATAGTTTTGTGGCAGATGGTTTTTGGGATTGCCTGATCGTGTCTATGTGCAAGTTTTTCAAGAAGGTAATCAGTACTAATAAAAGGGATGGACACATTGAAAGACTAAATTTAACAGAGTTGCTGCAATGTGTTTAAGAAAACGTGCATCAGCCACTGAAGGTGAATTAATGTTGGGCTATATGGTTAGTTGGATATGGCATCAGATCCGCACAACATCATAATTTGTAAGCACACCAACATTTCAAAAAGATATACGTACTCACCTTGGCCCATGTACGTCCACCGCCTTGTTGAGGCCTGCCGCCTTGACCTATTTGTGGATACATGCGCTGTTGATACGTTGCAACTCCCTGATTCCCATATCCAGAATCCTGTGGGCTTAGAGCATCAAGTCTTCTTAAAAGGTTACCAATCCAACAGCTTTCTGAGATGCAAGTACCACAGTCAACATCTTATCAAAACACTAAAATGAACTTCTTTTTAGTAAACATGGTAATAAGCCAGCAAAATAAGTTAAACCAAGCACATCTTTAATCCTACCAATAAATATAAAAACACAATTATTAGAGAGTTGCCTGTGTTACCTCATAATACCCTACCATGAAACTTGTATACATTATTTTGTTGAACTTTTAAACAAATCAAAACCCAAATACTATAACTTGACTCGGCGAGTTTAGCATATATACTCAACAATCAATTAAACAACACACAATTGCCCACTATAATAAATTCATCAAAGTAAAGCTTTATGCCTATAACTGCAATCAATTTTTTCCACACTAACTTATATCTGCGGCAACTTAAGGACTCTCAGTTGTATCTTTCTATAGTGCAAGCATCATTTTAGTACATCATTTATCTATTCACAATCAAAATTGAGGCTTAAAATACCTTATCACATAAGCTAAATCCAGAGGCAAACTCTCCACCTTCCTCCCAACTCCAGGCAACACCATCATTGCTTCCCTTTCATTCTCATTCTCGCCACTATGACCATCAACACCACCACCTTCACCTCAAGTATCAATTTTTATAAATATGAAAAATTTAATGTGAGAGAAAAAAAATAAAAAATGACAAAGATTAAGAGCCGAAAACACTTAACTTTTTAATTGTTTTTGTGAAAATCATTTGGTTTCGTTTATGCTTAAACCCATAAAAACAGAATCTTGGTTTCTTGAAGAATGACATCTTTTTATAATTTCTTGTACGGATGACGAATCTAAGGTTGGCCCAACATTTGTTAAGATTTGTTCTATGTTTTTTGGGTTGCTTTTTTGTAAGTGGTTCCAGTATTTTTCAACTGCGGGTGTTTCGGTTAGTGTTGTATATAGGAATTTGGGGTGTTTGGATATGAGTTTAGATGAGATTAATCGAGATATGAAAGATAGTGTGATTGAAATAAGATATACAAAATGGGATTCTTTTATACCTTTTTATGACGGCGGAGATACGGTGGCCGGAAATTAGGTCCGGCGAGAATAAGGAGGATGATGGGTTTTGTGTTTGAAGAAATAACAATTTTTTTTTTCTTTCTTCAAGAGTTCGATTTGTTTTGGTTGTAAGATGTGGTTGTTTGCAGTATTCTTTATGTTTTCAATCTTTTGGTAACTTGTGGAATGGTAGTTCGAGAAGGTTACACAACAGTTATGGGCATGCTCATGGTCAAGTATAGCCATGCTCAAGTACAATGTTTGTTAACACATGGCAACTGAATATGAAGTTGTTGAATGGTTAGGTCTGCAACATCTTATTATTATAGTTAGTAACTGCAATCAAGAGTATTAGTGCACATAAAAGTTACACAGTAAAGTTGCAAATGTTTCACATCCAATGAGATTTTTACAACACATGAATCCAACACTGTTACGTGTATAATATCACTTTTCCAACCAATAGGGATGCACATTACAAAATGATAAAGGATTTAAGAATACTCATTAGTGTCACATCATAAACCATCCTTAGTATATATATAATACGATAATAACAAAACAAAAAAATAAAAATAATAAAAATAATAAAAATAAAAATAAAAAATCTGTTAGGGGTAACTTATTGATAAGAGACATTTGGAAATTACAACCCTTTGAAATAACTTTATTATCTGAGTAATCTCACTTTCGACAATCCATATAAAAAATGTTGTGTTTGTATTGTGATATTACGAGTTATAATTAATAGAGTAAATTACACTGTTCGTCTTTGTAGTTTGCGTTAACCGCAGCCGTTAGTCATTTGATCAAAACAATTGCACCGTTTGACCTTAAGTAGCAAACGTTATGCACCGCTTGTCCCTCCCTCTAACGGAGACCACTAACGCTAGTTAACTCTTGTTAACTTGTTTTCCCATTAGGGTATACTCGTCATTTCGCAACCATAAGGACGAACGGTGTAATTTACTCTTTTTGTCAATTTTTATCCATTTTTATCCATTTTTTTACGCTTTCGTCCGTTTTTCTTATGTTTTCATACATTTTTATCCGTTTTTATACGTTTTCATCCGTTTTTATACGTTTTCCCCCGTTTTTATAGGATTTCGTCCGTTTTCATCTGTTTTAATACGTTTTCTTCCGTTTTCATACGTTTTTAACCACATTTATACGTTTTTGTCCGTTTTTATACGTTTTCATCCGTTTTTATACGCTTTCGTCCGTTTTATACGTTTTTCTTACGTTTTATCTATTTGAATACGTTTTATTAGTTTTTATACGTTTTCATCCGTTTTTATACGTTTTCGTCCGTTTTTATAGGTTTTCGTATGTTTTTTACAATTTTATTACGTTTTTATCTGTTTTAATACGTTTTATTTCGTTTTCATATGTTTTTAACCATATTTATACGTTTTTGTTTCTTTTATACGTTTTCATCCGTTTTTATACGCTTTCGTCCGTTTTATATGCTTTCATCTGTTTTTATACGTTTTCGTCCGTTTTTATATGTTTTTATTACATTTTTATCTGTTTTAATACGTATCCTTGCGTTTTATACCGTTTTTATACGTTTTCATCCATTTTTATACGCCTTCGTCCGTTTTTATACGTTTTCATCCGTTTTTATACGTTTTCGTCTGTTTTTATAGGTTTTCACCCGTTTTTATACGTTTTTATACGTTTTCGTCCGTTTTTTACGTTTTTATTACGTTTTTATCTGTTTTAATACGTTTTCTTCCGTTTTCATGCGTTTTTAACCATATTTATACGTTTTTGTCTGTTTTATAACGTTTTCATCCGTTTTTATACGCTTTCGTTCGTTTTTATATGCTTTCATCCGTTTTTGTCCGTTTTTATCCGTTTTTATACTTTTTCTTACATTTTTATGTGTTTTAATACGTTTTCTTACGTTTTAAAACCGTTTTTATACGTTTTTGTATGTTCTTATACGTTTTCATCCATTTTTATACGCCTTCGTCCGTTTTTATACGTTTTCATCCGTTTTTATACGTTTTCGTCTGTCTTTATAGGTTTTCATCCGTTTTCATACGTTTTTATCTGTTTTAATACGTTTAACCGTTTTTATACGTCATTATCAATTTTCATCCATTTTTATACATTTTCATCCGTTTTTATACGTTTTCGTCTGTTTTTATTGGTTTTCGTTCGTTTTTATTTGTTTTTCTTACGTTTTTGTCTGTTTTAATATGTTTCATATGTTTTTAACCGTTTTTATACGCTTTCGTCCGTTTTATCTGTTTTTATACGTTTTCGTCCGTTTTAATACGTTTTCATTCATTTTTATAAGTTTTCGTCCGTTTTTATAGGATTTCGTCGGTTTCTAATGCGGGTAAAAACGGATAAACGTATGAAACGTATAAAAACCTATAAAAACATATAAAAGAGACAAAAACGCATAAAAAATGGACAAAAACGTAAAAAAACCTAAAAAAAAATGGACGAAAACGTAAGGGCTAAAATGCTACATTATGGTGACAAATCAGAACGTACAACGCAAGCGGAAAACTTATAAACATAAAAGTTACAAAGGTATTCTAATGATAGCTACACTATACAAAATAATTTCCAAAACTGAAATACAACTAACTGAAGATAAATCAAAATCTAATCCAAAAGCAAACGGGTATCTATCATCAGGGTAGTCCACTAAGAGCTCCTACGCACTCTTCACTCAAACCCAGCTTCCAACCTAAAACCTGCCGCAGGAAAAGAAATGCGGCTGAGCTTAAAAAGCCCAGTGAACAGATATATATAACAACGAATAATCAAACATATATATGTAAAGAGAAAAAGAGAAACACAAGCTCCTACTGAAACGAATATCATCTGTCAAAAGAATGAGAGATCAAGATCATCTGAACAAATATCATAAGTCAACTAAAATGGAGGAAACAGAATATGGTGCAATGGGGGATAACAGAAGGTATATCAAAATGTATCAAAGGTGTAAAGGTTGTCAGAAATCTACCACGAGCCCAGAAACATATCATATCATAAACATCATAATCATGGTCTTCATCAATACATAAGTAACATAATGGAGTAGCTAGCTCCCAGAAATGTGAAAGGCGTGTATTGCACACAGCACCAGTCACCAGAAATATATCATATAACATAACAGATCAGATCTATGATGCATCCATACGCCCCTGCAGAAATCATAATCATCGTGGCCATACATATTACATAACAAAAGGGACGGGGTGGAACATCACTTAACCACCCTAGAGTCATGCCATTGGTGCATCAATGACATGGTCATAGAACCCCCATGACTAGTGATAGCTCGGGTATCAAACTGAAGGGTCAAACAGAATGTCATAGTAATGACGCAGAATCTAAGGTCATCAGAAATATCATAGGTTCATGTCAAAGGGTGCATAGCAAAGGCTCATATCAAAGGGTACATAGCAAAGTAAACAAATCAAAGTCAAGGATCGAGAAGTCATGAGATCAGAACCCTTACTGATAAAGGGTAGAATATTTGTACCTTAGCAAATGAACGGAAATGAAACGATCACAAGAACAAGAGTCACTCCCTCCTCTGAGAATCTACATGAATTAGGGATCATGTATTACTTATTAGCTTATAGTTAATCAGATTACACATTTAGGAATTCTTTCTATTTTTAGTAACTTGCCATATTTAGTAAGTTCTCATATTTAGTAACTTTCCCAAATTAGTAACTTTCCAAATTTTAGGGTTACAAATGACAATTAAGTACACTGATAGGTTATGACCAATATCATACTTTAGGTTTTAATATGTCATTTTAGCAAAGTATAGGGTTTAAAGGCGACAATTACCAAAGTTTAGGGTTAAATGTGTAAATTACCAAAGTTTTAAGGTTTATCATAACAATTATCAGAGTTTAAGGTTTAAAGTGTAACTTTAAGTTTTAAGGCTCTTTATTACTGAAATTGAAAATCAAAATGAACTAAAATAATTGTTCAAATCTTTTAACAAACTTAGAATTTACGTATCATATCAAAACAAAACAGACCACATCCTCATGACATTAATCTTTTGTTCGACTAACTATACGACATATACCGACACACGATTTAACGCCCATAATCCACACACACATCCTACGACACATGACAAGATAATAACGAAGCACTAATATGTTTAACAAGGCAACGAGCCTTAGTACTTAACCCTTATTCAGATTTGATTCACAACTCCTAAACCGACTCAATACGACACCAACTTGTACGTTTAAAATCCTTTACACCCGATTAGCATGCCAATATACCTACGTAGTTTTATACACCAGATTCGACCCTATGTAAAAGCAATATTAATGATATAATTATCATATTTTTGAAGTCTATAAGATTATATGTATTTAATAAATTAATACACCACTTTTAGATAACAATTTTTTTATTATCAAGTATGTGTCCATTTTAATAACAATTTGTAGATATTTGCTTATGCTAACTAATTATACCATTATAAAGTGAACATTGCCCTTCAAGTATTTAATATTTACAAAATATTAATTCACAAAGGTATCGTGCAATGTCGTGCAATCTCAAGGTTATATTATCTTTGCGTCAATAGTTACTAATATATATGCCCATTGGTTTACATGATGGTTAGGAGCGACATCAATGTATATGAACGTATATGTGTGTGTACAAATTTTGCTTGTATCATCACAAACAAACATACAAATATCCCATATTACGTGTGGACTAATATGACATACACCCATGTTTCATAACGCACCAACACCACACGAGACCTGTTCAATTGACATATAACTAATTCCAAACTTAAACTCTCGTTAAATATACACAACTATCCCACACACATGGAAAATTAAATGACAAAACCATGAACGTAATCTCACACATAACTAATCTCTTATCCAATATGTATTTGTCATGTAGCTCCTACGTATCATATTATATATAGCTAGGATGATTTAAAATGATGCATGATGTTGTATTAGGATAATAGTTCGAAAGATATATCAGATCAAAAATGGAACAAAGATCGAACTCAAAAGTTAGATCGAGGTTGGAACAAGATTACAAGTTGATGAACTCAAATAATTACATTTTATTACCATCATTTATCCTATTTATTTGACTTGTTTTATTATATTATCTGTGAGAATTGATACGTTAATGTTTACTTTTGTAATTCTCAGGTCAAAACAAGTATTATGTGAAACTTGGCGATTTTGGACTAATTATGGAGCAAAACAAGCAAGAAGTTAAGAGTCTACTAAAATGTACAAGATCAAGATCATTCTGCTCCAGATGCGCCGCAACACACTTTTTACATACGGCGCATCACTATCAAGATTCACTACTAGAAAAAGGTTTATCCTTGACTCGCATTTTATGACGCACGCTACAAGATGACGCGCAAAGAACAAAGTCATAAAATAAGAGTCACAACGAGTAAATTTTCTATTGTGGATGACTCGTTTTCAGAAGCGTCATAACATATGGGTCATAATCAGTTAAAATTTAACCTGCTAGATGACGCTCGTTTTGCTTCGTCATAAACAGGGTCATCTATGTTTTTTTTTAGCATCTGATTGTTTAATTTTTGGCCAAAAACACTTCCCGCTCTCAAGTCCCTACAACTAATAAAACCCTACCTATCATCTTCTCTTCTTCATTATCACTTAAACTCACATACTCTCTTTCTCTCTTCTCTGCGCCGCCAACTGCCA
The DNA here is from genome assembly GCA_021014915.2 of Artemisia tridentata subsp. tridentata. Lineage (NCBI taxonomy): Eukaryota > Viridiplantae > Streptophyta > Magnoliopsida > Asterales > Asteraceae > Artemisia > Artemisia tridentata. Next base: position 291,087,746 of record CP139509.1, read on the forward strand.
CCACCCAAGACACCATCACCGCCACCCGAACAAGCACACCACCACCACCAAAACACTCACCACCATCTCCCCTTCCATTTGACGTGACTCACGCGCTCAAACACCACCTCACCGTCACTCTAGCACCACAACGCGTATCGTGTATTCGCACCATGATTCAGCACCACACAAAAAACAATCAGCACCACACACATACATCTTTTTCGTTATCGATCCATCAAGTATCGTGTATTCGCACCGCCCCGATCTCTAATTTCACCAATTCATGGAAGGTATATTCAATTCCTGATCGTTATTTGCTTATTTAGGGTTTTGATTTTATATATATTTTGTGTAATTGATGTTTAATTGCTGTGTTTTTTTCTTCAGATAAATTGAAAGAAGTGGAAACCCTAACGGAGAATATGAAGGCTTTGAATCTTGATACAGGTATTATTTTATCTTTTACTGAAATGTGTTTTTTTGGGCGTAAATGTGTTATGTGCTACTTGAATGTTATTAATAAGATATTAGAAGAGTTTATGTTTTGGTTTCGGATTTTACTGGTGAAATTGTAGAAGAGTCTATGGTTTCGTTAGGAAATAATAGTTGGTTTTCCGGGAATGTAATGCGGATTCTGGTTAAATTCTTAATATAGGTGTTATGTCATATGTGATACTAGTTAATAATAAGGGTCTAGCTTTGTTGACCTGAGAGTTGGTTTAGTGAATGCGTTTTACTACTCATTAGGTTACAGCAAATCCATGGGACCTTGAATGTGTACCAGGGGGGTCATCAGGAGGCTCAGCTGCAGCTGTTTTCGCTAGGCAGTGTGTAGTATCATTGGGAAGTGATACTGGTGGAAGTGTAAGACAACCGGCGTCTTTTTGTGGTGTTGTAGGATTAAAGCCGATATATGGCCGTGTCTCACGATATGGGCTGATGGCGTATGCATCTTCACTGGATGTTATTGGGTGCTTTGGCACAACGGTTGCTGATGCTGGCATTCTTCTTCAAGCCATTTCTGGTCATGATACACTTGACGCCATTAGTAGCAAACGGGTATGTTTTTTTCTGCATTAGTTGTAGGTTCATTCTGCAACCAATACTTTTTGCGAATGCTTGCAATGATTGGTAGGGGCCATTTTGATGCTGCGCCTGATGCAGGTAGTTCATTTTTTCCAACCTAGGGAAAGATTTCATGAGTAAAGCTTGTTTGTTTTAAAAGCGAAATGAGTTTGAGAAGTTGTTTGATTTAATGAAATGGCGGCAGCTATTGTGAAGTTACTAATGATAAACTGGCAAATGTGTATATTTGATCAGATTCAGTTGTAGCTCAAATGGAAGCTTTGTTTTCCAGAGCTGCTTCAACGGTTGTGCTGAACGTTGAAATTGATGGTCTAGACGATCTTGATACTCTTGAGGTATGGTTTCATTTCTCGCGCATTATGTGTTCATGGAAACTTAGGTTTATTCTATATTCATGATTTCAGGTTTCCCTTGTCATAAACTTTACAAATTTGTGACTTGAGTTAAATATCCTTTATCCATATTTCTCTTACATAAATACCTTATTGTACTTTATATTTTTCTACATATATCTAGATATGTAATGTAATTGTCTTCTATTTCATCAGGTTTATCCATCAGTTGTACCTGATGAGTGTCTAAATACTCATCATTTCTGTCACATTTAGACTACAAAAACAGTCAAAAACACTTTAAAATGCTTCAAAATACAGAAAATATCATTAGATTGTGTTTTTATATGTTTCAGATGCAAAATGATTAAAAACAGATAAAAAAATGAATAAAGTTTGCAAAAATGGCAAGTCTAGTCCCTCGAGTTTAAAAATTGGCAAAAATAGTCCTTGGAAGTTTAAAATGGAAATTAATCAATTTTGATCCTTGTACTATTGAAACTTGACAAGAATGGTCCTTGGGATAATTTTCAGAAGTTGCATAAAGGGCCCCTCAAATTTCAGGGAATTACACTTTTGGTCCCTATACTTAAACCTAAATAACCTAAACCCCTAAACCTTAAACAACTAAACCCGGCCACTAATCCTAACCCATAACCCTTATCCTAAATCCTAAGCCCAACTATCTCACACAGCCCAACAAATAACCAAAATAAAAACCCACACCCCATCCGTTTCTTATTTTTAGATAAACACTCAGTCAAACCCACAAAAGTCAAAACCTTACCCTCTTCCCAAAACCGCCAAAAACAAAACCTGGATACCACACTCAACCACCCTGACAAATCACCCACTCTCCCCTGTTAGCTACTCCATCCCACCCTTTTTCTGATTCACGTTTCCCCTCACTTAGCTTAGCTACTCCCTAGTACTTCCCACGTGCTCAAGAAAAGATAAATATCATTTCCCGCCAAAACTGAAACCGACGGTTGGGATTGATTAAAGAAAATTGGACGGCTGGGATTTGGAGAGAAGACAGAGTAGAAGCTATTGGAGTGGTATTTAAGAAGAAAGAAGCCAAGAAGAAAGATGTCACAGTATTAGACCACTTCGTAGTGTAGAGGTTGATTATTGTTCTAAGTTTCAGTTTCAAAGTTAGTTTTAATTTGTAATTCATGTTCTTGTAAGAATTTGTACTTTAATTCCTCATCATTGTTCGAATTTTAAATTTAAGCAAATTTCCATTTTCAGTTAAAAGCAGTGTGTTAAGTTGTTATTGTGCAAAAATCCTTTAAGCTTTTATTTCTTGTTTCAATAAGCTCTTATGAGCTTATGATAGTTTCTGATTTAGGATTAGTTCAAGTCACTCAGCTTTAATTTTCAAAGTCAATATTGGTCAACTCTTACTGTTCCGTAGCTTATTCTGGTGCTTTTTGCTTTTCTGTGTCTTTAGTATTCCATTTTAAGTTAATATAAGTTAGTTGGGTAGTTAGTATTAGCTTAAGTTTCAATTTCGCTAAAGAAACCAAAAACAGTCAACAAAGTCAATCTTATAGTCTTTAGCTTATTAGGGCTTATTTTTAATTGCTATCTGTTTTTTCTCAGCTTCAATAAGTTAATTAGTTATTAAAGAAACAAAAGTTTAAGATAATTCAGTCATTACTAGTTTTAATCACCAAAGAGTCTTACTAAAGGGTGTTTGTTTTAATTGTCAAACTGGGTCAAAAGTGGAAAATACTGTTCCATTGCCATTGGGTCAGTTTTGATTGAGCTAATCACAGCCCTTTTAAGATGTTTCAGTTTCTGTTTTGCTGTTTTGAGTCATTTTGCAGGTCTTGAGTTTGAAAGTGCAGGGAAGAAGCCTAGACTGTTCCAAATAAGCTCATAATAAGCTCTCTTTAATTTGGAGCTATTTTCCCATTTCTCAGGTTCATATCTCTCCATATTCAGTTAGTAATAAGATGCCATAGGCCTAGTTATTAGTTTCACCCATATCTGTCCATTTTAGAATTAACAGCCTAGTATTTTCAGATTTCATGCTTTTTTGAGGTCCTTTGTAGAATTTTAAGTCAGTCCATACAAGCTTTCATAAGCTGTGCTTTTGGGATCTTAAACTTGGCCAGCTTAGTCGTTGATTCCCCATTTTTAGTTGATTTTAAGATTTTTCTTTAGTAGCTTTTATAGGCCTTGAAAAGGCATAGTTTTGCCCTGCGCACTAGATAGTTCAGCAGACATAGCAGCCTTTTGTCCCCACCTCAGTGCTTATTTAGCTTTTCCACACTGCTTATTAGAGTTCCTTATAGCTTATAGGTCTTCCCTCGTTCCCACAGTTCACCTTCAGCATCCCCTAGCTTATTTCCTAGCTTACTCAGTCCTTACTTGTCCTAGTTTCTAATTGTTTTCTTATTTAGCCAACTGTCATCTTTTACAGCTTATTTTCGCAGTTTATTTTTGGTTTTAAAAACATTTTCTTTTCACAAGTTGCTTAGAGTCACTAGCTTATTAAGTTTTAACAATAAAAATAAAAAAAATAAAAAGTTTGAAAATAGTGATACAAGTGAGATTCGAACCTGGGCTTCCCTGGTTCATAAGACCACAGACCAACCATCTGCTCTAAGTCCTTTTGTTATCAAATCTTTGCAACCACCTTTATTTAACCTTGTTTCTTTTATTTTCAATTTAGCTTGTTATAAGCTGTTGGCTTATTTTCAGCTTATTCCACAAGCATTTTCAAGTTTCTTATTTTTCTTATGTTTGTCTCAGTCTAAAGTTGCTTCTCAAAAATTTCCAGATTTTTATTTACAGTTTAAATAATTTTAATCTTTTATTTTCTTAAAATTAGTTTTTAATTCATATTAAATAAAAAAAAAATGTAATTCTTTTTTTTATAAAATTTTCTTTTATTAAATAGGACTTAGGAAAAATAAATTTGTACCAGTAGAGTTTTTATTTCTTTATTTTGACGTTTTTAGCTTCGTTCTCAGTCCCGTTTTCGTTAAATCGCGTTTTTAAGTTTTCCTTTCACTTTTTTAATTCCGTATCTTTTAGATTATTGTTTTTCTCGCTTTTTAAATCGTTTTTAATTTATGCTCATCAATCGTAGTTTAAAAACCCAAAAATCACACCTTTTATTCACCATTCAAACACGTGCACGATTCGAGATCACAAAATTCCATTCAGCCTTCGTTGGGGATAACGACCTCGGGTTACATATTTCTTTTGTAATCCTTGGAGAAAATATGTGTTGATTTTAACGAATCAAAATTTTGGCGCCGCTGCCGGGGAAGGCTGACGCGAATTTTTAAATCTTGTTTATCGTTGTGTGTTTTGAATCTCGTAAATATTCTCTTATCAAAAACCCAAAAAGATTTTCTTTTCAAAAATTATTTTTCCTTTTTCCTTTGTGTTTTCATAAAATGTATTTCAAAAATCCAAAAATATTCATCTTTACCCTCTTACCCTTTTTGATTCTTCCTCCCTTTACCCTCTATCCTTTTGATTCTAACCTCTTCTATCTTTTTTCTGTTTGATGGCATCTCTCGACGATGATTTCTTTGAACTTATGGCCTTAAACAACATTGAAAAACTTCAGGCCTTGTCAAAAATGTCGAGAATTCGTGTTGATCGTGATGATCCATCGATTCCTAATCCCTCTCCGGTGAGGGAAATGGAACGAGAAACCGGGGTGACAAAGGACCATGTACTTCCCTCTGACATTGGAAGTGCTAACTACGTCCAACCCGCGGTTGTCCAAAAATCTGAGCCCACAATTGCTCACAAACCGTCAAGATTTGATCCAACCCTTTCACAATTTACGGTTAGGAGAAATCATGCAGAGCTTAGGGCGGTGACTAAAAAGAATGACTTGCCTATTCTATGTGTTTCTCAAGAACAAAACCCGGAGACCATAACGGAAGTAGAGGAAATTCCTAGCTCTCAGAGCACTCCACTTGTCCCACCTCCGGATGTTTCGAAATGTTCTTTGAGACTTAATAGTCATTCTGGTTACCATGTTAGTTTTGTTGATTCTTTGAACGATCCGATTCCTTCTCATCCCTCTCAAATGGAATCGTTTATTCCCTGTGTCGGTTGTGGTGAGCCGCTTTTCGGTTCACCATGTCGCTGGTGTACGTGTGTACGGTGTGGTAATGATATCCGGGACGGAAGTTGTTTGTTTTGTGGTTCGAGGAATTCATTTGATTATGATCCTAATCTGACCTCATTTCACGACTCCTCAAATTTTTCCTACTACCCACCACAGCCCGACCTATCTTCGTATAATCAACATAACTCGTGTGAATTTTGTGGAGGTCCTCACCAAGGATTTGAGTGTCAAGCTGGAAACACTTTTGACACTCAGAATTACCAGACTCCATATTATTCACCATGCCAGTCACAACAATCATATTGTTGTGAGTACTGTGGAGGTCCCCATTTCAGCTCTGATTGTCAAGCAGGGAATCCAATTCCTTGTAACAATTATGACTATCCGTATCAAGACCTACCTCCACAGTACCAGATGGATCAGGCACCTCAGCCTCAGCCACCTCCTCAAAATCTTCTCCTAGATCTTCTAAATTTAGTGAAAGATTTGAGACATTCCCATGATAATCCAAAAGAAAAATCCATGAGAGAATTGTTAGCCGAAGAACGGGCTGCTAAGATAGATTCCCAAAATGCTTTTGAAAAATCTGTTAAGGAATCAATTCAAAGAGAAAAAGCAGCCAGATCTAGCTCTCAATTCCGTTTCATTCATGATGACGATGATGATGAGGATTCTATTCAAATGATGGAATATTACAAAGAATCATCCAGTTCATCAGTTGAGACTCCTTCCGTGGATGCACAGGGAGATAAGAGTATGCAAGAATTGCTAGCAGAAGAACACATGAAAAATATAAACTCTATGTGTGCTAGTCTTTCTTATCTCCCTCAGTCTGAACTTATCGCACCCGAGATTCACACTCACTCTCTAAGTATGGGGGATGAGCATCTTGACACAATTCCTGCAAAGGAATCAGACGTATTCATAAAGTCTAGTGTCGAGAACCTTGTCCCAATCCCAAGAGAGTCACAGGGAATTCTCGAGCATTTGTGTGATATCCCTCCTCCTCTTATCTTCCCAAAAGATCATGTTGAGATGTTCTCCGATTCTAATGATGACGATTCGTTATCTTGTGGAGACATCATTTATGTGGAAGAATTACCTTCTAAGCTAGTCAGCTTAGAAGAAGAGAATGATGAAGAAATTGACACTGAAATCAAAGATGAAGCTCTTCGAGCAACATTATTGAATGTCAGTCTTCTCATTTCTAAAATCGAGGCTTTCAAAGAGAAACCTATTTCATCTCCTATCCCCATAAAGGATAGTGACATATTTTCCGATGATTCTATTCCGGAAATGGAAGCCTTCTGTTTTAATCAGATGGGAGAGAAAATTAGTGGCAATACCACTTCTCATTCTCATAATTCTCTCCCCGATTATGAATCATTTACATTTGAGGAGTTCACTGATGAACTCACTCACATCAAATCTGAATATGATTCATTCACTTTTGAAGAGTTCTCCGATGAACTCACTCATATCATACCTCCGCCGGAGTATGATAACTTTTATTTTGATCTTGACAAAGAAAATCTTTGTGTTCCGGAGGGAGATGTTCTCAACACTGAGAATTTGATTGATATCAAAATCCCATCCCTCCCACCCAGAATATGTCTTGATCAAATGAGCTTAAATGACGAGATTCATGATCCTAAAATCATGAATTCTCCTTCTGATGATGATGAGTTAGTCATGATTTTTATCATGACTTTCTTTCTTTTCTTCACCTACACGGTGACTTCTCCTGTTCTTCACTCCTTCGGGAATGAAGACTCTATCTTTGACCCCGGCATTTTCATTTATCATTTATGAGCCGGGTCTGTGTATATCTCATCGGTGTGGAACTTTCACGTACTTCAATGTTTGTCCAAACATCTTGAATGAAAGTCCGATGGAGAATGTTTCTTTTCCACTTGCTTCCCCATGAACAAATGAATTCGGGGTCGAGTCAAGCTAGTGACTCGGTGATCAAAAACTCAAAACTTAAGCACGCCATATGGGTTTTCACCCATATTTCTGTCTTCTTTCTCTTTTCTAACACCTAAGTGTGGGGGAGATGCCCCACATGTTGTATATATGTAAAATTCAAAAAAAAAAAAAAAAAAAAAAAAAAAAAAAAAAAAAAAAAAAAAGTGTGAGTGTATATAAAATAAAGGCTATTAATATTACCTTTTTACGTTCTAAGTGTTGGTTTAACAGCCGGTACTTTGAATATTGAGGGCAATATTCAGTTCTAAGTGTGGGGGGAATTCTCGCGAATTTGATCACATATTTACCCTATTTCCCCCATTTTGGCCAAAATTAAATTTTTTTTTCTCACTTAGAACGTAATAAATGGTTATCAGTCCACCATGTCTAACACACAAAAGGATTGGCTAATCCCGGAGCAAACGGCTCTGGGTAAAGATAACTCAAATCCGTTTATGGCTTGCAATTTGCCCAAAATTGTATGGTATTCGACTCACCATATCTTTAAAAGTGAAGAGTTGGCTAGCCCGCAAGGTTATGGCTTGTGGTAAAGGCAGTGGAAAAACCATAATTGGTAATCAGCTCACCAAAGATAATATTGATAATTTATCTAAGAGTTGGCTAGTCCAGAAGCAAACGGCTTCTGGTAAAGACAAATCAAACCCGTTTACAGCTGATGATTTGCTCAAAATCATTTGGTTATCATTGTACCAAAGTTCTTACTTGAACTAAAACAATTGGCTACTCCAGAAGTAATGGCTTTTGGTAAAGAGACTTAAAATCCATTAAATTTTCATAAAAGATTGCTAGGGACTAGCAATAGTTTAGTGTGGGGGATTGATGAGTGTCTAAATACTCATCATTTCTGTCACATTTAGACTACAAAAACAGTCAAAAACACTTTAAAATGCTTCAAAATACAGAAAATATCATTAGATTGTGTTTTTATATGTTTCAGATGCAAAATGATTAAAAACAGATAAAAAAATGAATAAAGTTTGCAAAAATGGCAAGTCTAGTCCCTCGAGTTTAAAAATTGGCAAAAATAGTCCTTGGAAGTTTAAAATGGAAATTAATCAATTTTGATCCTTGTACTATTGAAACTTGACAAGAATGGTCCTTGGGATAATTTTCAGAAGTTGCATAAAGGGCCCCTCAAATTTCAGGGAATTACACTTTTGGTCCCTATACTTAAACCTAAATAACCTAAACCCCTAAACCTTAAACAACTAAACCCGGCCACTAATCCTAATCCATAACCCTTATCCTAAATCCTAAGCCCAACTATCTCACACAGCCCAACAAATAACCAAAATAAAAACCCACACCCCATCCGTTTCTTATTTTTAGATAAACACTCAGTCAAACCCACAAAAGTCAAAACCTTACCCTCTTCCCAAAACCGCCAAAAACAAAACCTGGATACCACACTCAACCACCCTGACAAATCACCCACTCTCCCCTGTTAGCTACTCCATCCCACCCTTTTTCTGATTCACGTTTCCCCTCACTTAGCTTAGCTACTCCCTAGTACTTCCCACGTGCTCAAGAAAAGATAAATATCATTTCCCGCCAAAACTGAAACCGACGGTTGGGATTGATTAAAGAAAATTGGACGGCTGGGATTTGGAGAGAAGACAGAGTAGAAGCTATTGGAGTGGTATTTAAGAAGAAAGAAGCCAAGAAGAAAGATGTCACAGTATTAGACCACTTCGTAGTGTAGAGGTTGATTATTGTTCTAAGTTTCAGTTTCAAAGTTAGTTTTAATTTGTAATTCATGTTCTTGTAAGAATTTGTACTTTAATTCCTCATCATTGTTCGAATTTTAAATTTAAGCAAATTTCCATTTTCAGTTAAAAGCAGTGTGTTAAGTTGTTATTGTGCAAAAATCCTTTAAGCTTTTATTTCTTGTTTCAATAAGCTCTTATGAGCTTATGATAGTTTCTGATTTAGGATTAGTTCAAGTCACTCAGCTTTAATTTTCAAAGTCAATATTGGTCAACTCTTACTGTTCCGTAGCTTATTCTGGTGCTTTTTGCTTTTCTGTGTCTTTAGTATTCCATTTTAAGTTAATATAAGTTAGTTGGGTAGTTAGTATTAGCTTAAGTTTCAATTTCGCTAAAGAAACCAAAAACAGTCAACAAAGTCAATCTTATAGTCTTTAGCTTATTAGGGCTTATTTTTAATTGCTATCTGTTTTTTCTCAGCTTCAATAAGTTAATTAGTTATTAAAGAAACAAAAGTTTAAGATAATTCAGTCATTACTAGTTTTAATCACCAAAGAGTCTTACTAAAGGGGTGTTTGTTTTAATTGTCAAACTGGGTCAAAAGTGGAAAATACTGTTCCATTGCCATTGGGTCAGTTTTGATTGAGCTAATCACAGCCCTTTTAAGATGTTTCAGTTTCTGTTTTGCTGTTTTGAGTCATTTTGCAGGTCTTGAGTTTGAAAGTGCAGGGAAGAAGCCTAGACTGTTCCAAATAAGCTCATAATAAGCTCTCTTTAATTTGGAGCTATTTTCCCATTTCTCAGGTTCATATCTCTCCATATTCAGTTAGTAATAAGATGCCATAGGCCTAGTTATTAGTTTCACCCATATCTGTCCATTTTAGAATTAACAGCCTAGTATTTTCAGATTTCATGCTTTTTTGAGGTCCTTTGTAGAATTTTAAGTCAGTCCATACAAGCTTTCATAAGTTGTGCTTTTGGGATCTTAAACTTGGCCAGCTTAGTCGTTGATTCCCCATTTTTAGTTGATTTTAAGATTTTTCTTTAGTAGCTTTTATAGGCCTTGAAAAGGCATAGTTTTGCCCTGCGCACTAGATAGTTCAGCAGACATAGCAGCCTTTTGTCCCCACCTCAGTGCTTATTTAGCTTTTCCACACTGCTTATTAGAGTTCCTTATAGCTTATAGGTCTTCCCTCGTTCCCACAGTTCACCTTCAGCATCCCCTAGCTTATTTCCTAGCTTACTCAGTCCTTACTTGTCCTAGTTTCTAATTGTTTTCTTATTTAGCCAACTGTCATCTTTTACAGCTTATTTTTGCAGCTTATTTTTGGTTTTAAAAACATTTTCTTTTCACAAGTTGCTTAGAGTCACTAGCTTATTAAGTTTTAACAATAAAAATAGAAAAAATAAAAAGTTTGAAAATAGTGATACAAGTGAGATTCGAACCTGGGCTTCCCTGGTTCATAAGACCACAGACCAACCATCTGCTCTAAGTCCTTTTGTTATCAAATCTTTGCAACCACCTTTATTTAACCTTGTTTCTTTTATTTTCAATTTAGCTTGTTATAAGCTGTTGGCTTATTTTCAGCTTATTCCACAAGCATTTTCAAGTTTCTTATTTTTCTTATGTTTGTCGCAGTCTAAAGTTGCTTCTCAAAAATTTCCAGATTTTTATTTACAGTTTAAATAATTTTAATCTTTTATTTTCTTAAAATTAGTTTTTAATTCATATTAAATAAAAAAAAATGTAATTCTTTTTTTTATAAAATTTTCTTTTATTAAATAGGACTTAGGAAAAATAAATTTGTACCAGTAGAGTTTTTATTTCTTTATTTTGACGTTTTTAGCTTCGTTCTCAGTCCCGTTTTCGTTAAATCGCGTTTTTAAGTTTTTCTTTGACGTTTTTAATTCCGTATCTTTTAGATTATTGTTTTTCTCGCCTTTTAAATCATTTTTAATTTATGCTCATCAATCGTAGATTAGAAACCCAAAAATCACTTTTATTCACCATTCAAACACGTGCACGATTCGAGATCACAAAATTCCATTCAGCCTTCGTTGGGGATAACGACCTCGGGTTACATATTTCTTTTGTAATCCTTGGAGAAAATATGTGTTGATTTTAACGAATCAGGTTTATCCATCAGTTGTACCAGATGTATGTTCGGAAGGGCCATTAATACTATTTGGGCAGTACAGGGTGGTTTTCCTGAAACTCTGAAAGTAAGGGGGTCCGTGCCAATATGAGTAGCTTCACCATTGACCTGAAAGTCCAGCGGCCAAAGGACATACCTCTTGACAAGGTAAAGCTACCTCATCTGAACAAATGCTTTGAGGTTTTCATTATATTAGTGTGTAAATATTTATACCAATTGCATGTATATATCAGAACTGCACTTATTGTACTAGGTTTATCTTTGTTGTCTTTTTTTTTTCTTATGTTTTCTTTTTCCTTCTTTGGGTTGGCTCATTGTTTATTTGATTTCCTTCTGGTCACCAGGTCCTCGCGAAGCAACAAATTGAGCAATACACGATACAAGCATGGTTTTCACAAGATAAAAAGCTTGAGGAAAAGGTCAATATACTTTGCTTATATATACTGGGCTACCTTAAGTGCTTGTCTTAATAAACTCCCTCGCTTTGATAACTTTCTCGTGAAATTCTTTTAAGAAGTGAGAAAAATTGGCTGTTCTGCGTTCTTTTGTTGACAGGTGGCAAAACTGAGCATGCAGACTGGTGTTGTAAGTGAGTATACTCGTATGATCTTGTTGGAGACGGTACAAGATACACATGCTACCGCATCATCATCTGCCACAAAACATGTAAGCTATTTTTGCCTTAGATTTGTCAGTTTTCGGCTTTCATTACCCATATCTATGTTATCATTATGCCTAATTTAAACAACAGCCTGACCTCTGGTGATTATAGTGCAAGTATTTCTCTCAAGATAGTACTGTGTGGCGAGCCAAAAGTACTCATTTTCCGAATTATGAATGCAGGGTAAAAAAGAAGCTAGCTCTAAAAAAACGGAAATAACTTAGATGTTAGGAGCTGATATTGTGGATTATTAGAGTCACTCAAATTATATCTATTAATAGTAATTTTTTTCAGGATTTCTTGTTTAGTGATGAACTCAAATAAGTACATTTTATTACTATCATTTATCCTATTAATTTGACTTGTTTTATTATATTATGTATGAGGATTGATACTTAATCGTTTACTTTTGTAATTCTCAGTTGAAAACAAGCATTTGGTGAAACTTGGCGATTTTGGACTAATTATGGAGCAAAACATGCAAGAAGTTAAGAGTCTACCGAAATGTACAAGATCAAGACTAATCTGCTCCAAATGCGCCGCATCTCACTTATCACATACGGCGCATCACTATCAATATTTCACCAGATACGATCCAAGATACAAGAGGACATGCGCCGCATCCAAAGATAGAGATACGCCACATCTTCTGGCGGTGTACGAATATTCCTGAATATTATAATCTTGGACCCCACGCGAAGTTAAGTAAATGCGCCGCATCTACTTACTAGATGCGCCGCATCTTACCCTCAGACAGAAACTATAAATACCCCAAAGACCAGACGAATTAAGAGTTCCGAGGCATATATTATATCCGAAGACCGAAGAACAGAAACCAAGGACGAATTCAATCGAATAGCGAGCACAAAACACACTCAAATCAAAGATACAAGAGCTGTAAGAAGGTGCTGCATGTGTTTAATTCATTAAGTAGTTTTGTTTTATTGTGTTAGTAAACTTTAATTCATCAAGATTGGTGGCTTGTGTAATGTGACAACGGAAAGATTGCACTCCCTTAAAACTGCTTTCTCATTAATTAAAGTTTATATGTTGATGTCTTTGGTGACTTTTATTAGTGCATTGATAACCTCTGTGTCTAGCTGAGCGTTGATCGGGTCGCCATGCCTCTGCCCTCACCTATTTATTAGATCGCCTATGCATTCTATGGTCTGTAGAAAAGTAGGAGAAAGATAAATAGGATAGTCATAAGTAATCATTAAGGGTTTACTCGCCGATAAGATTAGAACCAACGAGAAAGGACTTAATCTCGGTGCGTTGCATCGAACTATACACTTCATATAACACTAGCAATAAAACAAGTGACAAACTACTTATCATAAGGACAGCCCTCTTATTGTCTCGAGTATTTATCTGTGTACGTGTGTGCTATTCGCTGATTCGTGCCTATTGGTTTAGTTTATTATTTAATTGCAACCAAATCGTGCCAGTCTCTCAGGCTGAAACCCCCTTGCGTTAGATTAGGTTGTATAGCTAACTTAATATATTAAAATACTGATTAGAATAACTAGATAATACGTTCCACTCTTAGTGATCGACACTCTACTTACCATTATATTCATACTGACCGGGTACACTGCTCGTTAAGGGTGTGTGTTATTGATAAGTCGGCTAAATATAAATTTAAAACTTGAGTAGGCATTAAAACTGCTAAACCGCAACGACACATCGCACGCATCAAGTTTTTGGCGCCGCTGCCGGGGAGTGAATTGTTATTATCTGTTAATTTGATTAGTATTTTAATTAGGTTTTAATTTTTTTCTAATTTTTTTTATCTAACCGCTAATTCTGTTGTGTATTAGTTTAATTTGCATTCATTGTACTATTTTGCATATTTTCTGTTTTTGTGTGTTATTTGTTTGCTTTTGTTTGTGTTTATTTTCGTGTGTTTTTTATTTGTTTTAATTTTTCGTGTTTTTTGTGTTCTGCTATCGTTGTACTGAGCTAAATCAAACGATACAGCGCATCTGATTTCTCAGATACGGCGTATTGCGTTTAATTTTTATAAAATACAACGCGTTTAAATAATTCGATACGACGCATCTTTTCCCCAAGATACGGCGTATCTGTTTTTGATAAAAAATTTTTCTAAACGTTAACGATATACGACGCATCTGCTTTAGCAGATACGGCGTATCTATTATTTTAATTAAAAACAGTTTTTGAATTATTAAACAGATACGGCGTATCGATTTTTTTCGATACGGCGCATCTTCTGAATCAAAAATCTTATATTTCGAAACGTAACGAAAATACGGCGCATTAACTTTTGTTAATACGACGCATTTAATTTTAATAAGTATATCGATTTTTGATAATTAAAATTGATACGGCGCATTCTAATTTATAAGCGGCGTATCTATTTTCTGAATAAAGTCTGATTTAATTTTAACGATTATAAGATACGGCGTATCCAACTTTTTGGATACGGCGCATCGTCTGCAGATATCAGTAACTTTAATTTTTCGTATTCCGTTTTCGTTGTTAGTTTTCTGATATATTACTTTCTTGAGCATACCCTACTGATAGTTTTGTGTTGATTTCAGGAAGTGCATGACCAAGAGCTCTACAAAGAACTTGATTCAACCTTTCGAAGATCCTGAACGAGTATTTCCTTCGCTTAAAAGGCTTTTCAACACAAAAAGCTTTGATACTTCAAGTTCATTCGAGCTTGATTATTTTTCTGAAGAAAAAGAGGAAGAAGAAACAGAAACAATGGGCGAAAACAAAACTATGGAGGAATACATGAACAAAACCCGTGCTGATTACACTTCAGGAGTTGCTAGACCAAAGTTTGATGATAAGTCAAAGTTTGAATTGAATGGTCAGTTTCTCAAGGAGCTAAGAGAGAATGCTTTCAGTGGATCGGAACATGAGGATGCTAATGAGCATGTTGAAAAGGTCCTCGAGATTGCGGATTTGTTTACTTCAGAAGGAGTCACTGACGATCAACTCATGCTAAGAATCTTTCCACTCTCGCTAAAAGGAGCTGCTAACAAGTGGCTAAGGAATGAACCTGCTAGTTCAATCACTACATGGGAAGATTTGAAGAGCAAATTCCTGAAGAGATATTGTCCACCTGCTAGGACTGCTAAAAAGATGGAGGCTATCAACAGTTTCAAGCAAGAGCCTGATGAAACTCTTTATCAAGCTTGGGAAAGATTTAAAGATTTACTGGTAAAATGTCCTCAACACTATCTAACCCCTATGCAGGAGATAATATTGTTTTATCAAGGATTGGACGTGCCTACTAGACAAATCTTGGACGCTAAGGGAGCTGTGCCTCAAATGAGTGCAACCAATGCTAGGAAAGCGATCCAAGAAGCTGCTGATCATTCTCAAAAATGGCACGATGGGACCTCTACTAGATCTAAGAGCAGCACTAATTTTGACGGGATTGCTGCTATTCAAGCTCAATTGGATAAAATTAGTAGAGAGATGAAGAAGCGTGATGAAAGAGTGTATGCTGCCCAAGTTGGATGTGAAAAGTGCGAAGGACCTCACTACACTAAAGATTGCCCGAATAAGAATGAAAGTGAGACGTTTGAAGAAGCATATTACACCCAATTTGGACAACCATTCCGACCTTCAGGAAGATTTAGGGAAGCCACCCCGGGATTCTATCAAAAGAACAACTTTAATCCCGCTTATCAAGAAAGGAGGCAGACTTTAGATGACACTCTAAAGCAAATTATGGCCGATGCTGCTAAAAGACATGAAGAGAATACTGCTATGATCAAAGAAATCCGAGCTTCAACGGACACTACTACAAGAAATCAAGGAGCTTCGATCAAAGCATTGGAACAACAAATGGTAATGATGGTGCAAGACCCGAATTTTTCTTTAATTCTTCAATCAGTTTAAGGAGACTACTCAAAGAGAAGACAAAGATTGAAGAGGAGATCAAGGCTACAATGAAAGAAGAGAGCTCTGCAACCGACTTAAATGCCTTGCCTCATAAAGAAAAAGACCCAGGAAGTTTTACTCTACCTTGTTCAATTAATAATATATCTTTCAATAATGTGTTAGCTGACTTAGGAGCTAGTGTTAGTGTTATGCCTCTTAAGACATTCACTACCCTAGGACTAGGAAAATTAGCACCAACTAAGTTACTTATTGAATTGGCTGATAAAACGGTAAAACGACCTGAAGGGATTGCTAATAATGTGCTAGTTAAGATTGAGAAGTTTATTTTCCCTGTAGACTTTGTTATTTTAGATATGCCCGAGGATGTTAAGATTCCTTTAATCCTTGGTCGACCTTTCTTGTCTACTGCCCATGCTAAGATTGATGTGTTTAAAAGAAAAATCTCATTAAGGGTAGGGAATAATAAACTAGTCTATAAGTGCCAAGATCCTGTTAAAAGCATAATAAGAGGAGTCTATGTGCTAGGATTAAGAGAGCGTATGGACCTCGATCTTGAAGCTAGGCTCATGGGAGAAACATTGATTCAAAACAACTCAACTAATCCTAATCATGAGAACTTTGAGGAATTTATTGACCTAAATGTACCTACCGAACTTAGACGCGATGTTGTCAATGATTCTGATGATGAGTGGTATGATTGTGTAGTAATTAACAAACGTAGGAGAATAGTTGAGAAAACAAATTTGAATAATGATGTGTTTATTGAACTACCACCCTACCTTGCTTATTTATGCTTATATGATAATAAGAATTTCCCGTCTATCATTTTGTCATCTCTGCCTGAAAGGGACAGAACTTTGTTTATACAGATATTAAAGAAGAACGGCGTGGAAATTAAGGACGAGCAAGGAATGTTCAATATTACTGAATTGGGAATGAGGGAGCGCGATGTTTCCGACTCCTTCAATGATCGATATTAAAGAGCTGAACGTGAGTCTAACTTGAAGACTCTGGAATAAAGACAAGTGCTTACCGGGAGACAACCCGGATTTATCTTTTATTATTCTGTTTTTGTGTCGAGTCAGTCAGGCCGCAGAGGATACGGCGCATCTCAATTCTGAGATGCGACGCATCTCCTGCAATGGTCATATCTTACTTTATTTTACTTTTCTGCATTTTTATTTTCGAATTTAAAACTTTTTATCAGTTTATTTTAATGCGGCGCATCCCTGGTTAAGGATGCGGCGCATCTTTTATTCTGATCCGTATTTATTCCATGCTCGATACGGCGTATCTTCTTCCATAAGATACGGCGCATCGACTGACCTGATGATTTTCATTTTTATTTTTATGTTTTATTTTTACCTAACTACTAATGTATTATGCAAGTTTGAACCTTTCTTACCTTAGGTGTGTTTTGAAGCCTTGGTGGTATTATAGATTTATGCATTTCCTGTAGATACATCGAATATGAAGCTTAAACGTTCTAATCCACAAGAAAGATGATTTTTGCTCTAATACTAATGGAGGATCATACCGAGCAAATCTCAGGGGAGTTTTTCTGTTCTAATTCTTTTATTTTCCAGTTTTTAACCTTTAATACAAACAACGAGGACGTTGTTTAACTTAAGTGGGGGGATTGGAGAATTAGAACACTTAACATTTACTTGTCCTAAACTTTTCAAAATATGCTTAAAATGTGCTTAATATATCAAAACTTAAAATTTTTTTTAGCATGTTTTTGTTTAAAGTCTAAGTTGCATAGCTGCACACATGACGTTATTTTCAAAAATTGTGATTTTTCAAAATTCACAAATCTATGAGTGTGCCGGTGACTTGTAAACTTTAGAACTTGGCTTGTATACTATTCGAGACCACCATAATAAGTATTATTTATATAATTGGAATGACTTGTCTAAATTGGTAAAATTTCTAGGATTACACCCAAAAAGCCTTATATGTTATGTGATATTAGCTAACTACACTGGTTAGTTAACCCCCGTATAAACCCTTTTGTTACTCTCAATTTTAGAGTAAGATACCCCTAGAAAAACACTCAGAGCCATTCCTTTCGTTTCTTACACCTTGGTTAAAATGTTTCGTTACACCTTAAACCTTAGCCTACCATGTAGATTAAAATCCGTGGTTGGTTAATTGCTATAGGCAAAGTGTGTTTCCTTACAATACCTGTGTTCGCGTGCGTAATTCATTATCTATGGTTAGGTCGGGAAATTGCACAATGCGATTGGAGTGAAAGTAAATATTGTATATCTTTGAGTTTATTTTTCGTGTGTTTACTACTTTCACTATTACCGTTATTTCTGAAGTCATGAAAAGTATGGAATAATTATCCAGAATTATCATTATAGTGATTTGGTGAAATTTTGCACATCTATGTTTATGTTTCAAGTTAAAAAAAAAAAAAAAAAAAAAAAAAAAAAAAAAAAAAAAAAAAAAAAAAATCGAAAAAAAAATAAGAAAAGAAAAAAAAAAGTTGGATGTTTGATTTAAACCAACTTATGTAAAGTTATGTAAGTGGTCGATATCACCACTATTTGTTATATATCTATGGATTGAATGGGAATTGGCAGTTATGGGAACGCCAATTAAGGTTTATTCTTTGATTAAGATCTTGTTGAGTATAATTCGTGTCTACCTAAAGCGTGTGTTTCAAGTGTTAAAGCGTGAGTTATTCAATGATATGAGTCTTATTCATGGGATGGTTGGGATAGTGATTAACCACACTTAGGATTTTAATTTATTTGTTTTGTTTATTTTTCATTTTACACCAATTTATATCCCAAATATTATCCATACCCTTTATTATTCTTTATCCAACCAAACCTTTGATTTATTGAGATTAGGGATTTGAGCAATCTTAAGTATCGTAGTCGTGGATTCGGCTATGTATTTATGATTTTGTCGCCCTTTTTGATATATTATTATTGGTGAAGTTTGGACCTATCTTTAGCCTATTCGAGTTAAGGATTTGAGCAATTGCAAGTATCGTGTTCGTGGATTCGATCATGTATTTGTGATTTTGTCGCCTTTTCTGGAATTTGAGATCGATAGAGATTAAGAATAATTAACCCTTAAGCCTAAAAACCCTTTTTACCGCTTTAGACTTGTTATTCCTTGGCTTTAGTGGGGGAGATGTGTATACTTGCCAAGCTTATGATAGAATATTCGTCGCGACTGGACAGTTAAACGATTAGATTTGCTTTTATCAAAATATTTTATTTTACTTCTAATTCGTTAAGTGTTTAGTTGTGTGATTATGACAAAAATGAATACATGCTTAAATATAAAAATAAATCCTAATATCTTTTAGGATACATTTTCATAAGATTAATTCTAAGGTTTACTTGGGGACAAGTAAAGCTCAAGTGGGGGGATATTTGATGAACTCAAATAAGTACATTTTATTACTATCATTTATCCTATTAATTTGACTTGTTTTATTATATTATATATGAGGATTGATACTTAATTGTTTACTTTTGTAATTCTCAGTTGAAAACAAGCATTTGGTGAAACTTGGCGATTTTGGACTAATTATGGAGCAAAACATGCAAGAAGTTAAGAGTCTACCAAAATGTACAAGATCAAGACTAATCTGCTCCAGATGCGCCGCATCTCACTTATCACATACGGCGCATCACTATCAATATTTCACCAGATACGATCCAAGATACAAGAGGACATGCGCCGCATCCAAAGATAGAGATACGCCGCATCTTCTGGCGGTGTACGAATATTCCTGAATATTATAATCTTGGACCCCACGCGAAGTTAAGTAAATGCGCCGCATCTACTTACTAGATGCGCCGCATCTTACCCTCAGACAGAAACTATAAATACCCCAAAGACCAGACGAATTAAGAGTTCCGAGGCATATATTATATCCGAAGACCGAAGAACAGAAACCAAGGACGAATTCAGTCGAATAGCGAGCACAAGACACACTCAAATCAAAGATACAAGAGCTGTAAGAAGGTGCTGCATGTGTTTAATTCATTAAGTAGTTTTGTTTTATTGTGTTAGTAAACTTTAATTCATCAAGATTGGTGGCTTGTGTAATGTGACAACGGAAAGATTGCACTCCCTTAAAACTGCTTTCTCATTAATTAAAGTTTATATGTTGATGTCTTTGGTGACTTTTATTAGTGCATTGATAACCTCTGTGTCTAGCTGAGCGTTGATTGGGTCGCCATGCCTCTGCCCTCGCCTATTTATTAGATCGCCTATGCATTCTATGGTCTGTAGAAAAGTAGGAGAAAGATAAATAGGATAGTCATAAGTAATCATTAAGGGTTTACTCGCCGATAAGATTAGAACCAACGAGAAAGGACTTAATCTCGGTGCATTGCATCGAACTATACACTTCATATAACACTAGCAATAAAACAAGTGACAAACTACTTATCATAAGGACAGCCCTCTTATTGTCTCGAGTATTTATCTGTGTACGTGTGTGCTATTCGCTGATTCGTGCCTATTGGTTTAGTTTATTATTTAATTGCAACCAAATCATGCCAGTCTCTCATGCTGAAACCCCCTTGCGTTAGATTAGGTTGTATAGCTAACTTAATATATTAAAATACTAATTAGAATAACTAGATAATACGTTCCACTCTTAGTGATCGACACTCTACTTACCATTATATTCATACTGACCGGGTACACTGCTCGTTAAGTGTGTGTGTTATTGATAAGTCGGCTAAATATAAATTTAAAACTTGAGTAGGCATTAAAACTGCTAAACCGCAACGACACATCGCACGCATCATTTAGCTTATTACAGCTTTTCACAGCCTTCAAATAAGCTGAAGTTGCCCTGCACCCTGGCATATTTGTAGACTGTTTCAGCAGTCCTATAGAGTGGAATTCAGTGCTTATTTGCCATTTTTTGTGGCTTATTTAGTCTCTATCTAGCTTATCTCAATCTGCTTAATTAATTTTTAGTTGCCTCCAGCTTATTCATAGCTTAATCTGCCCTTTAAGCTTCTAGTCCTAGTTGGTTTTTACTAATTAGTTAACTGCCCAGTTTTGGGAACAGGTGGCTAGCAACTCGTCCCAAAATGTCGAACTACTGCTTCAGGAGAGCTGCACGGATGACTCGGGTAGTCTTATTGTATACTCGGTGGTCGATGTGGAAGCTGTCAAACTAACTTGTGAATTACTATCGATATGTAATTTTTGTCGTTAATTAACTTGTGACTTATCGTGAATTAGTACTTGAATTAACCTCATTGTTTTTATATATATATATATATATATATATATATATATATATATATATATATATATATATATATATATATATATATATATATATATATATATATATATATATGAAATGCGTTATTTTCATATTTGTGTTTTTAATTTTGTATTATCAGGTTTTTAATTGTCATTTAATAGAAAATTAGGAACTGGAAAAAATTAATTTTTTAAAAAAAAAAAATAGGTTATGACACGCAAAAAGGAGAGTCATAAAACGTGGGTCATAATTAATTTTTTTAAAAAAAAAATTAGGTTATGACACGCAAAAAGGAGAGTCATAAAACGTGGGTCATAATTGCGCGTCATAGAGGGATGACGCACAAATGCGAGTCATGAAGCTTTATGACGGGTCCATCCTTGACTCGCATTTGTGCGTCATAAAGCCTCTTCTTGACTCGCATTTGGAGTCAAGAATAACCCTTTTTCTAGTAGTGATTTCACAAGTTACGATCCAAGACATCAAAGGACATGTGCCGCATAGAGAAATGGAGTTACGCCGCATCTTCTGGCGGTGTACGAATATTCCTGAATATATTAATCTTGGACCCCACGCGAAGTTAAGTCGATGCGCCGCATCTACTTATCCTATGCGCCGCATCTAACCCTCAGACAGAAACTATAAATACCCCAAGGCCAGACGAATTTCGAGGGCCTAATACACAAGAAGACCGAAGACCACAAAACCCTAAGGCCGAATTCAGACGTGTTAGCAGCACAAGACACACTCTAAACGAAGATACAAGAGCTGTAAGAAGGTCTTGCATGTATTCAATTCATTAAGTAGTTTTGTTTTATTGTATTAGTACACTTTAATTCATCAGGATTGATGGGCCGATTCCATGTGACTACGGAAAACCATGGGCACCCCTTAAAATTGCTTTCCCATTAATTAAAGTTTATATGTTGATGTCTTTGGTGACTTTTATTAGTGCATTGATAACCTCTGTGTCTAGCTGAGCATTGATCGGGTCGCCATGCCTCTGTCCTCGCCTATTTATTCTATCGCCTATGCATTCTATCGTCTGTAGAAAAGTAGGAAGAAAGGGTAAGTAGGATAGACATAAGTGATCATTAAGGGTTTACTCGCCGATAAGATTAGAGCCAACGAGAAAGGTTTAACTCTCGGTGCGTCGCATCGAACTATACACTTCATATAAAACTAGCAATAAAACAAGTGACAAGCTACTTAATTATCAGGACAGGCCTTCTTATTTGTCTCAAGTATCTATCTGTGTACGTGTGTGCTAATCGCTGATTCGTGCCTATTAGTTTAGTTTATTATTTAATCATAACCATACCGTGCCAGTCTCTCAGGCTGAACCCCCTTGCGTTAGATTAGGTTGTATAGCTAACTTAAGATATTAAAATACTGATTAGAATAACTAGATAATACGTTCCACTCTTAGTGATCGACACTCTACTTACCATTATATTCATACTGACCGGGTACACTGCTCGTTAAAGTGTGTGTGATTGATAAGTCGGCTAAATATAAATTTAAAACTTGAATACTGCTAAAACCACAACGACATACCGTGGGTATAAATTAGAGCAACACATGCACACACACACATCAAGTTTTTGGCGCCGTTGCCGGGGATATAAAAGAATTAGAACTAAAAAACACCCACGCCAAGTTTTTGGCGCTGCTGCCGGGGAGTGAATTGTTATTATCTGTTAATTTGATTAGTATTTTAATTAGGTTTTAATTTTTAGATTCTAACCGCTAACTCTGTTATATATTAGTTAAATTGCATTCATTGTATTATTTGCATATTTTCTGTTTTTGTGTGCTTTTATTTTCTTTAATTTTTGTTTCTTTTTGTTTTTTTTTTATTTTTGTTTTTATTTTCCGTATTTTCTTGCATTCTGCTATCGTTGTACTGTGCTGATATAAACGATACGGCGCATCTATTTTCATAGATACGGCGTATTGCGTTTAATTTTTATAAAATACAACGCGTTTAATAAATTCGATACGACGCATCTTTCCCCAAGATACGGCGTATTCAGTTTTTAATAAGAAATTTTTCTAAACCCTAACGCCATACGACGCATCTGTTTTTGCAGATACGGCGTATCTATTATTTAAATTAAAAACAGTTTTTCGAATTATTAAACAGATACGACGCATCGATTTTTATCGATACGGCGCATATACTGAATCAAAAATCTTGTATTTTGAAACGTAACGAAAATACGGCGCATTAGCTTTTGTTAATACGACGCATTTAATTTTAATAAATATAATTGATTTTTGATAAATTAAAACTGATACGGCGCATTCTAATTTATAAGCGGCGTATCTGCTTTCTGAATAAAAGTCTGATTAAATTTTAACGATTATAAGATACGGCGTATCCAACTTTTTGGATACGGCGCATCGTCTGCAGATATCAGTAATTTTTATTTTTCGTATTCCGTTTTTCGTTGTTAATTTTATGATATACTACTTTCTTGAACATACCCTACTGATGCTTTTGTGATAGTTTCAGGGAGTGCATGACCAGGAGTTCTACTAAGAACTTGATTATACCTTTCGAAGATCCTGAACGAGCCTTTTCATTCGCTTAAAAGGCTTTTCAACACAAAAAGCTTTGAAATCTCAAGTTCGTTCGAGCTTGATTATTTTTCTGAAGAGAAAGAGGAAGAAGAAACAGAAACAATGACGGAAAACACTACTATGGAGGAATACATGAACAAAACCCGTGCTGATTACACTTCAGGAGTTGCTAGACCAAAGTTTGATGAAAAGTCTAAGTTTGAGTTGAAGGGTCAGTTTCTCAAGGAGCTAAGAGAAAATGCTTTCAGTGGATCGGAGCATGAAGATGCTAATGAACACGTTGAAAAGGTCCTCGAGATTGCATATTTGTTTACTACAGAAGGAGTCTCTGACGATCAACTTATGCTAAGAATCTTTCCAATTTCGCTTAAAGGAGCTGCTAATAAGTGGCTAAGGAATGAACCTGCTAGTTCAATCACAACGTGGGAAGATTTGAAGAGCAAATTCCTGAAAAGATATTGTCCACCTGCTAAAACCGCTAAAAAGATGGAGGCTATCAACAGTTTCAAGCAAGAGCCTGATGAAACTCTTTATCAAGCTTGGGAACGATTTAAAGACCTATTGATGAAATGCCCTCAACATTATCTAAGTGAAATGCAGGAGATAATATTGTTCTATCAAGGATTGGACGTGCCTACTAGACAAATTTTGGATGCTAAGGGAGCTGTGCCTCAAATGAGTGCAGCCAATGCTAGAAAAGCTATCCAAGAAGCTACTGATCATTCTCAAAAATGGCACGATGGGACCTCTACTAGATCTAAGAGCAGCACTAATTTTGACGGGTTTGCTGCTATTCAAGCTCAATTGGATAAAATTAGTAGAGAGATGAAGAAGCGTGATGAGAAAGTTTATGCTGCCCAAGTTGGATGTGAAAAATGCGAAGGACCTCACTACACTAAAGATTGCCCTAATAAGAATGAAAGCGAGACTTTTGAAGAAGCATACTACACACAATTTGGACAACCATTCCGACCTTCAGGAAGATTTAGGGAAGCTACTCCGGGATACTATCAAAAGAACAACTTTAATCCCACTTATCAAGAAAGGAGGCAGACTTTAGATGACACTTTAAAGCAAATTATGGCCGATGCTGCCAAAAGACATGAAGAAAACACTGCTATGATCAAAGAGATCCGAGCCTCAACAGATACTATTACAAGAAATCAAGGAGCTTCGATCAAAGCATTGGAACAACAAATTGGGCAAATGAGCAAAGTTCTTCAAGAAAGGGGATACGGAAGTTTACCTAGCTCAACTGAAACCAACCCAAGAGATCATGTCAAGGCCATAAGCACAACCGAGGAAGTCACGCCTAACATACCTAGAAGGTTGATGAATGGTAATGATGCTGCAAAGCTTGAATTTTTCTTTAATTCTTCAATCAGTTTAAGGAGGCTACTCAAAGAAAAGACAAAGATTGAAGAGGAGATCAAGGCTACAATGAAAGAAGAGAGCTCTGCAACCGACTTACATGCCTTGCCTCATAAAGAAAAAGACCCAGGAAATTTTACTTTACCTTGTTCAATTAATGATATATCTTTCAATAATGTGTTAGCTGACTTAGGAGTTAGCGTTAGTGTTATGCCCTTTAAGACATTCACTACCCTAGGACTAGGAAAATTTGCACCAACTAAGTTGCTTATTGAATTGGCTGATAAAACGGTAAAACGACCTGAAGGGATTGCTAAAAATGTGCTAGTTAAGATTGAGAAGTTTGTTTTCCCCGTAGACTTTGTTATATTAGATATGCCCGAGGATGTTAAGATTCCTTTAATCCTTGGAAGACCTTTCTTATCTACCGCCCATGCTAAGATTGATGTGTTTAAAAGAAAAATCTCATTAAGGGTAGGGAATAATAAACTAGTCTATAAGTGCCAAAATCCTGTTAAAAGCATAATTAGAGGCGTCTATGTGATAGGATTAAGAGAACGTATGGACCTCGATCTTGAAGCTAGGCTTATGGGAGAAACATTGATTCAAAACAACTCAACTAATCCTAATAATGAGAACTTCGAG
The DNA here is from genome assembly GCA_021014915.2 of Artemisia tridentata subsp. tridentata. Taxonomy (NCBI): domain Eukaryota; kingdom Viridiplantae; phylum Streptophyta; class Magnoliopsida; order Asterales; family Asteraceae; genus Artemisia; species Artemisia tridentata. Next base: position 291,113,513 of record CP139509.1, read on the forward strand.
GAATTTATTGACCTTAATGTACCTACCGAACTTAGGCGCGATATTGTTAATGATTCTGATGATGAGTGGTATGATTGCGTAGTGATTAACAAACGCAGGAGAATAGTTGAGAATACGAATTTGAATAATGATGTGTTTATTGAACTACCAACCCACCTTGCATATTTATGCCTTTATAATAATAAGAATTTCCCGTCTATCATTTTGTCATCTCTGCCCGAAAGGGACAGAACTTTGTTTGTACAGATATTAAAGAAGAATGGCGTGGAAATTAAGGACGAGCAAGGAGTGTTCAATATTACTGGACTGGCGATGAGGGAGCGCGATGCTTCCGACTCTTTCAATGATCGGTATTAAAGAGCTGAACGTGAGTCTAACTTGAAGACTCTGGAATAAAGACAAGTGCTGACCGGGAGACAACCCAGAAAATTTTTACTATTTTGTTCTGTGTCGAGTCAGTCAGGCCCGCAAAAGATACGGCGCATCTCAATCCTAATATGCGACGCATCTCCTGAAATGGTCATATCTTATTTAATTTTCTGCATTTTTATTTTTGACTTTAAAAACCTTCTGTCAGTATTTTAATGCGGCGCATCCCTGGTTAAGGATGCGACGCATCTTCTATTTTGATTCGTACTTATTCCAGGCTCGATACGGCGTATCTTCTTCCATAAGATACGGCGTATCGACTGACCTGATGATTTTCAGTTTAATTTTTAAGTTTTATTTTTACTAACTACTAATGTATTATGCAAGTTTGAACCTTTTTAACTCAGGTGTGTTAAAGTCTTGATGGTATTATAGATTCCTGCATTTCTGTGGATACATCAAATATGAAGCTTAAACGTTCTCATCCACAAGAAAGTTGATTTTTGCTCTTATACAAAAAATGGAGGATCATACCGAGCAAATCTCAGGGGAGTTTTTTCTGTTCTAATTCTTTTATTTTCCAGTTTTTAACCTTTGATACAAACAACGAGGACGTTGTTTAACTTAAGGGGGGGATTGGAGAATTAGAACACTTACTTGTCCTAAACTTTTTCAAAATATGCTTAAAATGCGCTTAATATATCAAAATTTAAAATTTTTTAGCATGTTTTTGTTTAAAGTCTAAATTACATAGCTGCACACATAACATTATTTTCAAAAATTCTGAACTTTTCAAAATTCACAAATCTATGAGTGTGCCGGTGACTTGTAAACTTTAGAACTTGGCTTGTATACTATTCGAGACCACCATAATAAGTATTATCTTTATAATTGGAATGACTTGTCTAAATTGGTAAATTTCTATGATTACACCCAAATAGCCTTTATATGTTATGTGATATTAACTAACTACACTGGTTTGTTAACCCCCGTATAAACCTTTTGTTACTCTCACTTTTAGAGTAAGATACCCCTAGAAAAACACTCAGAGCCATTCCTTTCAATCTTTACACCTTTGTTATAATGTTTCGTTACACCCTTACACCTTAGCCTACCCTGTAGATTAAAATCCGTGGTTAATTGCTTTAGGCAAAGTGTGTTTCCTTACATTACCTGTGTTCGCGTGCGTAATTCATTATCTTTGGTTGAGTCAGGAAATTGCACAATGCAATTGGTATGAAAGTAAATATTGTATATCTTTGAGTTTATTTTTCGTGTGTTTACTACTTTCGCTATTACAGTTATTTCTGAAGTCATGAAAAGTATGAAAAAATTATCCAGAGTTATCATTATAGTGATGTGGTGAAATTTTACACATCTATGTTTATATATGTTGATGTAAAAAAAAAAAAAAAAAAAAAAAAAAAAAGTCGAAAAAATAGAAAAGAAAAAGAAAAGAAAGAAAAAGTTGGATGTTTGCTTTAACCAACTTATGTAAAGTTTTGTACTAAGTGGTCGATATCACCACTACTTGTTATATATTATATTTATGGATTGAATGGGAGTTGGCCGTTATGGGAACGCCAACTGAGGTTTATTCTTTGTTTGAGATCTTGTTGAGTATAATTCGTGTCTACCTAAAGCGTGTGTTTCAAGTGTTAAAGCGTGAGTTATTCAATGATATGAGTCTTATTCATGGGATGGTTGGGAAAGTGATTTACCACACTTAGGATTTTAATTTATCTGTTTTGTTTATTTTTCATTTTACACCAATTTGTATCCCAAATATTATCCATACCCTATATTATTCTTTATCCAAACCTTTGATTTATTGAGATTAGGGATTTGAGCAATCTTAAGTATCGTAGTCGTGGATTCGGCTATGTATTTATGATTTTGTCGCCCTTTTTGATATAATATTATTGGTGAAGATTACTTGGTCCTATCTTTAGCCCATTCGAGTTAAGGATTTGAGCAATTGCAAGTGTCGTGTTCGTGGATTCGATCATGTATTTGTGATTTTGTCGCCTTTTCTGGAATTTGAGATCGATAGAGATTAAGAAGAATGATTAACCCTTAACCTACAAACCTTTTTTTTACCGCTTCAGACTTGTTATTCCTTGGCTTTAGTGGAGGAGATGCGTATACTTGCCAAGCTTATGATAGAATATTCATCACGACTGGACAGTTAAACGATTAGATTTGCTTTTATCAAAATATTTTATTTTATTTCTAATTCGTTAAGTGTTTGGTTGTGCGATTATGACAAAACGAATACATGCTTAAATATAAAAATAAATCCTAATATCTTTTAGGATACATTTTCATAAGATTAATTCTAAGGTTTACTTGGGGACAAGTAAAGTTCAAGTGGGGGGGATATTTGATGAACTCAAATAAGTACATTTTATTACCATCATTTATCCTATTTATTTGACTTTTTTTATTATATTATCTGTGAGAATTGATACGTTAATGTTTACTTTTGTAATTCTCAGGTAAAAACAAGTATTATGTGAAACTTGGCGATTTTGGACTAATTATGGAGCAAAACAAGCAAGAAGTTAAGAGTCTACTGAAATGTACAAGATCAAGATCATTCTGCTCCAGATACGCCGCAACATACTTCTTACATACGGCGCATCACTATCAAGATTTCACAAGTTACGATCCAAGACAGCAAAGGACATGCGCCGCATAGAGAAATGGAGTTACGCCGCATCTTCAGGCGGTGTACGAATATTCCTGAATATATTAATCTTGGACCCCACGCGAAGTTAAGTCAATGCGCCGCATCTAACCCTCAGACAGAAACTATAAATACCCCAAGGCCAGACGAATTTCGAGAGCCTAATACACAAGAAGACCGAAGACCACAAAACCCTAAGGCCGAATTCAGACGTGTTAGCAGCACAAGACACACCCTAAACGAAGATACAAGAGCTGTAAGAAGGTCCTGCATGTATTCAATTCATTAAGTAGTTTTGTTTTATTGTATTAGTACACTTTAATTCATCAGGATTGATGGGCCGATTCCATGTGACTACGGAAAACCATGGGCACCCCTTAAAATTGCTTTCCCATTAATTAAAGTTTATATGTTGATGTCTTTGGTGACTTTTATTAGTGCATTGATAACCTCTGTGTCTAGCTGAGCATTGATCGGGTCGCCATGCCTCTGTCCTCGCCTATTTATTCTATCGCCTATGCATTCTATCATCTGTAGAAAAGTAGGAAGAAAGGGTAAGTAGGATAGACATAAGTGATCATTAAGGGTTTACTCGCCGATAAGATTAGAGCCAACAAGAAAGGTTTAACTCTCGGTGCGTCGCATCGAACTATACACTTCATATAAAACTAGCAATAAAACAAGTGACAAGCTACTTAATTATCAGGACAGACCTTCTTATTTGTCTCAAGTATCTATCTGTGTACGTGTGTGCTAATCGCTGATTCGTGCCTATTAGTTTAGTTTATTATTTAATCATAACCTTACCGTGCCAGTCTCTCAGGCTGAACCCCCTTGCGTTAGATTAGGTTGTATAGCTAACTTAAGATATTAAAATACTGATTAGAATAACTAGATAATACGTTCCACTCTTAGTGATCGACACTCTACTTACCATTATATTCATACTGACCGGGTACACTGCTCGTTAAAGTGTGTGTGATTGATAAGTCGGCTAAATATAAATTTAAAACTTGAATACTGCTAAAACCACAACGACATACCGTGGGTATAAATTAGAGCAACACATGCACACGCACATCACAAGTGCGGAACCGAAACAATACACGAACACAAGACTCAATGAGAATAGGTCGAACCCACATCCTATGCGAGCACAACCACAATACGTATAAAATTACACCTCATCACAAACTTAACGATCGGTTATCACTAAACAGGTACCACTTTCATGTCATCATAATCCATAATTACTAAATATATCTCTTATATAATAAGAGATTTTCCAAAAGTGGAAAAAATACTTGTGTAATTGAACTTAAACAAATGAGAGTGCACCATTTTGCCACGTAACAAAATTGAGCCATATCATTAGCTAATTGAAAGTCAAAATTGAACTTACTTGGTCAAACTTAAAAAAAAGTTGTGCATGACACAAAAAAAGTATAAAACTATATGTGTCAATTTTGTTAAAAAAACAAAAAGAAAGAGTAATAAATAAAATTTTAGTGGTTGAATTCTAAATAAATTATAAAATTGACGCCTTTTCATGTATTTTAATTAATTTTTAAATTTAACAAATACCCTTTAGACTTTGTTAGTTTTCTTAAAAAAACCTAATCTATATATTGTTGTTAACTTGTTACTTATAAATATTATTTCATTATATATTAGATTAATATATATGCACGAGATTATAAATATCAAATAACAACACAAGTTACTGTGATATGTAAATTAATACACAAGATTGTACATATACGAACGACTCAAGTTATTCCTTTTTATGAGTTTAAGTAAGGATATTATGATTTTTTCAATATCCCTGTTTAATAACGACTCATATTATTCATCTTTTAAAGTTTAACATGTGCGTACACGAGTTTAAAGTTTAAATACGTCTATAATTATTATTAACGGAAAAATAAATATTAATTTAAAGCAAATGTATTAATCGATATTAATGCATAGTGAAAATTTTATGTTAAAACTCGTGCGTACACGAGTATTATATAAATATTCAATGTTTACATAAGTTTATAGAAAAGTATGTACGGGTTTAAAAACTAATATGACTAAAATTATTATTAACGGGACAATTGATATCAAAATCAAAACACGGGTTACTATGATATGAAAATAAATGGACTTAATAAACTACTTATTAATAGAAGTTTCAGAAGATGATAAATATTAATCAATATTATCATAATAAAATTTTGGGATATTTACGTCTATATCCTTGCAAAATTCTTAAATTACATCAACTTGTTAATTTTATAATAATTTCAATATTACTTTAAAAAACTTCAAAATACATACAAATATCCAAAAATGAATTTTCATCGTATTTTCTGGATTTAATATTGAAAATTTTTATATAAATATTATTTTACATATTATATTACCTTATTGCCCTTATCTTCAAAAAAAGAAAAAAAGAAAAAAAGAAAAAAAAAAAAAAAAACTAAAGAGTTCAACAATTAGCCAAACTACTTTTTAATATGATTTATCAAAATCATTTAACTGCTCACACATAAAAATATACTTTTTATCAAATCATAGTTTGCTTCTAGTAATTAATTTCACTCTCTTTGTTTACCACTTGCAGTAAATCAACAAACACAATGAGAATCAAAACTTCACCTATATGCTTACATAATTGCTTAAAAAATATTGATATAGACCCTTTACAGCATGTTTGTTTAATGAATAAACAATTTTATTATACCACATAAGAGGCACCCTCACGAATAAACAATTTATACAGTAATTTATAAAGATTGTGTGCTATTTAGTTCAATCTCAGCTGCAACAACCCTTTAAAGCTGTGTTTGTTTAATGAATAGATAAGGGTAAGAAATTAATGTGACATGCTAAATAATATTTGTATAAAAGTTTTTAATAATATATCTATTAAGAAATGGTAAAAATGTGGTTTTATATATTCATGTCAATTTTGTTGTTTTGAAAGGATAGGTAAGTAATTACGAAATTAGCAAAGATATTTACGTAATTTAAAGCTTTTGTAAAGATATAAACGTAAATGCCCTTAAATATTTTATGTAAAACATTGTACGTGCACAAGATATTATCACTAGTTAAGCTAAAAATTGATGTAAAACCTACGTAGTGTTTTGTATGTTGTAATCAAAGTGGGAATAGAAAGAATTATTACGATGGAATGAAAAATTTTTGTTTGTTTACAATTATGCTATGTAATAATTCATTACAAGGAATGTTCCATTACATCCAAAACTACTATTTTCATTCTTTAAGGGTTCCCTCATTTTTTTTTCATTCCACCTTGTAATGGAATTAAAAATACATAAAAGTCCATCATTAACTAACCACATTAAATAAACTCTCTATCATTAATGGGCATTTTAGTCTTTTTCTTACCGGTTACATTACGTCTTATCATACCAACCAATCATGATTAATAACGGTAATGAATCATTGCATTACGTCATTTATTCAATTCATTTGACATTTCATATCGTGCTGCCAAACGAACCCCTAGTGCTTGCCACGGGGTATTATCACTAGTTTTTTTTTTTTTTTTTTTTGAACGGCGACTTTCATTTTTTGGAATAGAGTCGCGTCCGCCACATCGGCAGACCCTCATCCACCACATACCCAGACTATGTTGTCTTAACCGGGCCCACGCTGGCGTAGTGGGGATTGTTTAACGGCGTCCGCCCGGAAACCGTATCGCCTCCACACGAGTTTTCTCGCTGGAGTAACGGTCGGATAAAAACCAGGGCCGGCTTGGATTCGAACCTGCGCAACATTGGCTCACAGGCTCTCCTCTTCATTGCCTAATACCAACAGAGCATTGTGGTCCACAAGTGAGGACTTCCCGGTAGGTCACTGTCACAACTCGTAATTTTAAGTCTTTTTTCAAGCTTCAAATATCACTATTCATCTCGAAGATTACTATTCACAGGTTACTATTCATCATTTCACTATTCATCATTTTTTGAAGTCAGTTTGAGACTTTGAGAAGTTTTCAAAAATTTTACTATTTACATAACACTATTCATTCCCGGAGGGAAATCACTATTCATGAGTTTCATCCATCATTTCGTAAACTAGGTTTACGAGTATTCAAATTCGCGTAACCAGTAAGGTTTAGCTGCGTATTCATGCATCATCAGTTAAGGCACATCATGCAGACTAGAGTAGTCTGCATATCATCAGTAACATCATTATCATATCAGTTCATGCACGGGTTTGTGTGATTTTCATTAACGTATGCTTAATTGTTTAATTAACGTTACCACTCAGTCATTACTACTAGCATTATACCCAATACTCCCGACTATGATCCTAATACATTTTCAAACTGATTATAATGATATAGAGATTATATTATTACTTTACTTGGTATTTTTAAACCAATTGCTATATTTTCCGTTAGGAGCTTATAACTCCGTCGGTTTGCGATATTTCAACCCAATAATCATTCTAACACCCGATTCATGCAAGGAATATGATTTTACAATTTTTACAACTTCGTCGTATTTTATTCTACCTCGTCATGATTTATTTCTAGTTAACACGGTACCCGATAACACCTAATGTATACCCTAAACTAAGCTAATTCTAATTAAATGGAGACAAGAACATTAATTAACATCAAATCTCTTCCTTTTATCCCACATGTGCCGCCCCCTAGCCCTCCCCTAATTCTCCATGGCACTTGATTAATAAGTACAACTCATTTAATGTTGCTAGCATATATGTTTCCTAATTATTTTCACTAACACATGCAAACATAATTCAACTAGCTAAAAACCACCATATTCTCTCTTCTTCCTCCTTGTTGGATCGGCCAAGAACACTACACCAACACAAATCCATAATTTTTCCAAGATCAAGTCATAATCAAGTCTCATTTACCTTCCTTGTTAGTGTATTGTGATAAAATCTCAAGATTTCTTATACATTTCACTCCAAACTATCTCGAATCATCAAGTAAGCTTCAAAATCATCTTTCTAATCTTTTCATACTTTCATTTGATTGTTTTTCAAGTTATATTAGTAGTTGATCATGCAAATATATATGTTATATACACCACTTTGTTCAATAATAATCTTTAACACTAGATCTATAAGTTTCACTAGTGATCTCATGAAATCCACCAAGGTTGGTGATGTTTAGGACCCCATGACACCCTAAGAAGGTGTATGGTAGGATTTGCGAACTTGTGTAGTTGATTTGGAGTGGTATGATCAAGTTTAGAACCAAGAAAATGAGTTTTTAACAATCTAAATAACCTACTGTCCAAAAACGTGTAAACTGGAAAACTCAGAAACTTTTGAACTATTTTGGCCTTCATATTCAGAAATTTCTTTCAAAAACGAAACCGTGGCCGCTTGAATCACTAAAAACCGACTTACGATGAGAAAGTTATGATTTTTCAAAGTTAGACGACGAAAACTAAAATTATGAAAATTTAGTTGCTGATCGGCGAGATTCAAAGGGCAAAACGAGGCGTTAGACGTGATCTAGACGACCCGACCTACTGAGATTATGTTAGTTCATGTTAATACGAATCCGTGGATATAAAGAACGTAGAAAACGAGCTCATAACGACCGAGATATACGCATTTAAAGCCCGGCGAACATTAATTATTTTGACAGCCCACTAATAGAAAAATAATCCAAGTATAAAAACTAGTGTTTTTACAAGACATAACATTGATAGCCGATTTTCTAATTGATCGAGGCGCGTATGATCAAAAGTTAAATAACACGACATCAAGACATGGTTACAAGGTTTTCAAAAACGTCGAGTTTGATCACTAACACTTAACGTACAATATTTCACGACTAGTTTTACGAGGCCATTTTGGGCATATTTTCACAAGTTAAAGAAAATATTAAATTGCGACGAAAACATTATATTTTTTCGATAGAACACCAAACAAGGGTCATGGAGTACCGTTTCAACATATTTACGCGAAAAGTAGTTTATAACTTAACGAGACGTCAAAAATATATTTTTCGACGATAAACATTATTTTCAAAATTTACAAGTGGTATCGTTAACATACGTGTTTGCATGTGTTGCGTAAATTCATTGCTTACATTAGATCATATCATCATAATAGGTCACGGTTAGAGACCGAGCCTCATTTCATCATTGTCATTGTTGCTATCATAGCACGTGAGTTTTCATAGTCCCGTTAAATTTATTATTTGATTTCTAAATTCTCGGGGGAGAATACATTGCACCATTTTTATACGGATCAAAGTATCAAACTCATTTACATTGCTTAAGTTACCACCATTGCCAATTTAAAGTCCCCTTTTGTTTATCATGGACCGTTAATTGTGAGTAAGCGAAGGTGAGTGGATAGATCTATTGAGGGTGACGCCTCCGTTCGGGTTGGTAGCGCCAACTTGTCAAACGAACGCATTTCATTTCATACATTCAAAGTGTTTGGCAAAGCACTCCCATTTGGGGCATTTATTTCAGTCTAGCTTCGGGGTCATGAGCTTAAGAGCTAATGTATTATTTTTATGTGACATTTTGTCATACATTTTATACTTATGGTTTCCGTAGAAGCATTTCATTTACATAAACCTATGAACTCACCAACATTTTTGTTGACTATTTTTAGCAATGTATTTTCAGGTAATTAAGGCATCGCATGTTGGCTTGTTTAAGGACATGCATGGAGTCGCGGAGTCGACGCGTCTCACTTTATATTTTTATGCACTTATCTATCGTTTGAATTGTATGAACTTGTTTTTCCGCAAACATGTTTCACCTTTTGGGACCTAAACTTTTGTAACTCTGATTGTTTTAAATGATCAAACGATGTATTTTCTAAACGACACCTTAGGTCGTTCAATATAACTGTAACTGTGATGCTATGACCGGTCACGCCCTCGGATGTTCTATTCCGCTGCAAGTCACGAAATTTGAGGGTGTGACAGTCACCCATACCGGTACTACTCTCACCCGAGAACGCTTAACTAACTAAGCATTCCCCAGCGGGCCACAAGCTTGTTGGTAGTATTATCACTAGTTAGACGCTTAGACTAGTTAATTTTGGTATCATGCTTAAAACAAATTAGCTTGTCAAAAAAAAAAAAAAGCTTGTCAACTATAACATGTATCATTTTAATCTCCATGCTATATATAAAAGGCGGATGACTTTCCTTTAATTTTAAAACTTGAAAAACTTAAAAATGATAACAAAATCACAAATTTTTAAACTTTTAAATTTTATTCAAATCTTCAAACTTTTATTAATTTTTCATTTATAACTCATAGATTATTTTTCTCACAATGACTATAAATTAAAAATGTAAGTATTGCATTAAAGGTAACATTAAAGCCATAAATTAGCATATATAATTATTTGACGTAGTCGTCGTACCTTTGCGCAGTTATTATCATATATATAATTTACCATCAACATTTAGCTACAGTTGTTAGCTACAGTTGACGCAATAGTGTTGGGCTATGCCTTGCCTTCTGGGCTCCCGCTCCTTTTATCCTTTATTCGTTACCTTCGGGGTGATAGAATACCCTGTAGCTTTATACGTGTCTCTTCCCTGTGGTTTCCATCGGTAGTTGCGCAGATCTTCTCCGGAGGCTTTCGATCGGTTGCTGTAACAGTCTACCCTTACCGGACTCCGGTACGTTTGTGGTTTGTGTGTCCACTACTTATGATTTACGTTCTACTGCCTTATTAATTTGTTTATTTATTTGTTTGAGGATATTAGGTCTCTATATTGGTTTTTTTTGGTCGATTTTTTCCCGTTCCCTTTGTTCTTGCGATTAAATGGTTGTGGTGATTTGTGTTAATTGTTTCATTTGTGGTGTCTTGCCCTTCCTTCGTGGTTATTTGTGATCATCTGTCTAATTTGCGCTTTGTTTGATTCGTAACGGCCAGGTCTAGCCGATAAGAATAGTCTTATGTGTATAAGTAGTGTTATTGATTTACGTGATTTGTTCTTTGTTTAATTTGTGGTAAGAATAAAAACCAAAAAAAATTAGCACTACGCCTGTTCATCATACCTAAAAGAAGTAGTTATTAGCTAAGTATGGGCCGTAAGCCTAAACCTGTCCGTAAAAATTGTTACCAACAACCGTTGGGAGGATACGGGTCTGTTAGAAATGATCTTGGTGAAGGACTGGTCCGTGGTGGTGTTATGGATGTGCCTGATCCTTCATATGCTAGCAACGGTTCCAGTTTTCTTATGATTGATGCGCCTACTTCGGTTTGTGAAAGTATGATGATTCCTACATGTGACATTGCCGAATTCATGTCTGTCGATGGTCCCTTACATTGTGACGACTATTTGGACCATGATTCGGTTCCCATTGACAATGTCCAACCTTTGCCTACAAAATCTTCGAATGGTATATCGATTAATGACCTTTGCCTGGGTAACGTTCGTGCCTTCCCACCTTCCACAAGTTCTGCCAGAAAAGGGAAACAGATTATAGATGATATACCGCTGTCAACAGCAACTGGTACTTTGATTCCTTTTGTTGTTCTTTGTTTATTTCTGTATTTTTTTCATGCCTGTAATCTTTATTTCTGTATTTGCAGGCCCATGCCATGCCAGTGTGTCTGTTCCAATGCATTCAGAAACTATCCGATCTTCTGGTAATGCTCTGTATCTTTTATTTCTCAGTTCCCTTTTCCATTGTTCCTTTCTGTTTGCTTATATAGTCTTTTTCCTGTGCACGTTCCCCAAGCAGATATACCGCCACATTCGGGTTCTGATACTGGTGCCTCTTTTCTAACGGTCAATATGCCAAATTCGTTCTGTGAAAGTATGATGATTCCTCCGTGTGATATTGCTGGATTCATGGATAGTGACAGTTCATTATGCTATACCACCAACAGTCCTTTAACCGCAATTCCTGGCAGATATTCTAATGGTATATCGATTAATGAGCCGCATGAAGCTTATCAGTGTAGTGCCCCAGGTCAAACTGCTGTTGCTGAAAAAGGGAAACAGAAGGTAGATGATGTATCACTGTCGGCAAGAACCGGTGCTGTACACTTTCCTATTGTCATTCGTTTTCGTCTTTATTTTGTTTCTTATTGCATCTTTTTTTACGCTTCTGCTTTCGTCTTCTGTCACTAACTTTCGCCATTGGTTTTTTCAGTTGGACCTCATCCTCCTCCTACTACATCTTTTGGTTGTACCAGTCACTTTGAGCATGCATCTTCCACTCCCATTATTGTTTCTCAGGGACGTACAAGTCCTGTATCAAGACCTCGCCGTCCCACCAGGAGACAAAGGACTGCTACACCATCCTCTGGTAATATTCTCCATCCTCTGCTTTTGATTTTTTTTTATTGTTTCTGTCTTACTCTTTTCTTATGTAAAGTTTTTTTCTTTCCTTAATGCCTGCGTACACCACCTTTGCTTTCTTATGTCACTAACTTTCGCCATTGGTTTTTTCAGTTGGACCTCATCCTCCTCCTACTACATCTTTTGGTTGTACCAGTGACTTTGAGCATGCATCTTCCACTCCCGTTATTGTTTCTCGGGAGCGTCCAAATCCTGTATCAAGACCTCGCCGTTCCACCAGGAGAGAAAGGCTTCCTACACCATCCTCTGGTAATATTCTCCATCCTCTGCTTTTGATTTCTTTTTATTGTTTCTGTCTTACTCTTTTCTTATGTGAAGTTTTTTCCTTTCCTTAACGGCTGCATGCACCAGCTTTGCTTTCTTATATGTCTGTAACATTTGTTGTTCTTTTCGTACCTCAATCTGACCCTGCTCCTACTACAGGTTCTGACTATAATGCGCACTTTCAAGATGCGCCGTCCACTCCTGCTACCGTTTCTCACCCGCCTACAGATCCTATATCAAGTGCTAGCCAAGCAGCTAGAAGACAAAGAACTGGTATTAACCGTCAACGTGCGCGTACTATTAATTATGCAAATCCTGTATCAACCACTACCTCTGCTTCTGATTTTTCTTATTCTTTCTTTCTTACTGTCTTCTTATGTAGAGTTGTTTGCTTTTCTTAACGCGTACATACACCAGTTTTTTTTTTTTTTTTTTTTTTTTTTTTTTTTTTTTTTTTTTTTTTTTATCTATGTGTAACATTTGTTGTTCTTTTTTTTTAGCTGGATGTGAACCACATCCTACTGCATCTTCTGACTATAATGCGCGCTTTCAAAATGCAACCTATGCTCCTGCTAACATTTCTCGCCCGCTTCCAAATCCTATTTCAAGTGCTAGGCGAACAGCTAGAAGACAAAGGGCTGGTATTAACTGCAATGACTGCATACTATTAATTATCTTTTCTTGCTATATGCCATGTTTTTCCTGTTTCTTTTATCCCTTCTAATCCTTTTTTTTACTTTTTTTTTTTAAACTACTTTGCAGGCCCACCAGACACATACGTCTCTTTGGGACCATGTAACAGAGTCTGTCGTCATTGCAAGGCTCTTTTTTGGTTTCAAGAAAGGGTCAAACATGGAAGCCGTGTATTTCCTGCCTATCATAGATGCTGCATGGGAGGTCAAGTGGTTTTGCGCCGGCAGTCTGAATATCCTGCATACATAAAACAACTATTCACAAACCGCCATTTCATGGAAAATGTCAGAGCTTATAACTCGATGTTTGCTATGACATCGTTAGGAGCTCAGACTGATGAATCAGTTAACAGGGGCCGTGGGCCATATGTTTTCAAAGTATCGGGACAGATTTATCATTGGATAGGTTCTCTCTGTCCACCTGATGAAACTGAACCGCGCTTCTTGCAGTTGTATATCTTTGACACACAAAATGAAATACAGAATCGTTTAAACCATTTTGAAGATGGTGGTCAAAATTTGAACCCAGAAATTGTTAATGGTCTAATTCATGTTCTAGATGAACACAATGAGCTGGTTCGTTTGTTTAGGACGGCAAGAAACCTCCTGAACACTCAAGACATCCCTGACTTCAAGATACGCTTATTTGCAGTCAAGGGTTCGCGTCAGCATGAATTGCCTACGGGTGATTCTATTGGAGCTATTGTTTATGAAGGAGGCCCTGATACAGGGACTGAATTTGATATGGTTATTCAGCAACGTTCCACTCAACCGCAAAGAGTTAGCAAATTACATCCATGCTATATGTCATTTCAGTTTCCTCTACTTTTCATTTTTGGAGAAGATGGGTTCCACACCGGCTTACGCTTATGCAACCCAAATACTCAAACACTCGAAGAAACCAAAAAACTGTCAATGAAGATGTATTACGCGTATCAATTGCATGACCGTTTTCAAGAATATAATCTACTCACACGATCCGGTAGGCTCTTTCAGCAATATGTTGTAACAGCTTATTGTAGTGTAGAGCAATATCGATTAGATTACATTCGGGAACACCAAAACGATATCAGAAACGACTACCTTTCAGGGGTATATGATGCAATCGCACGCGGTGATCGGAATGGTTCTGATGTAGGAATGCGGACAATCCTTCCTGCATCATTTGTTGGTGGGCCACGCTATATGTACAGCCACTACCTTGATGCACTCGCAATTTGCCGGGTTTATGGAAACCCATCTTTCTTCATCACATTCACCTGCAATGTAAAATGGCCAGAAATTACAGAATATATGGAACAGTTTCCAGACGTGAATGTTGCTGATAGACCAGATGTTATTGACCGAGTTTTCGAGCAGAAAATCCATCTTCTGATTGCGTATCTGCGTGACGGAAGACCTTTTGGACCAGTTGCAGCGAGTGAGTTTCAGTCTCTGTTAATACCTACCTTTACATAAACTATTTCCATTATATCTTATTCAATTTTTATGTTTACCTTTTCAGTTTTGTACACGGTTGAATTTCAAAAGCGTGGGCTACCACATTGTCATCTGTTGTTATGGATAAAGGAAACTTCAAGAATACGCTCACATGCAGATATCGATCGATATATATCAGCTGAATTACCTGCTAGGCACGTTGACCCAGAAGGCTATCGAATAGTTACCGAGTTTATGATGCATGGTCCATGTGGCATTGCAAATACATCAGCACCATGTATGAAGGGAACTGATACGTGTACAAAAGGGTTTCCTAAACCGTATGCTGATGCTACTACTGTCGACAAAAACGGGTACGTACATTATCGCAGGCGTTTTTCACAAGACATTACCACCATTCAAAACGTTGAGCTAGATAATAGCTATGTTGTGCCATACAATATGATGCTTCTTAGAAGGTTTTATGCACACATCAATGTAGAATATTGTGAATGGACGATGTTGATCAAGTATTTATTCAAGTATATTTCAAAAGGCACAGACCGGGTAGTAACGCAGATAACAAGAACCGCTAGAAACACGGCTTCAACTAGCCAAACACCTGCAATTAGAATTGATGAGATAGCGAATTATCTAGATGCAAGATACATTGGTCCACACGAGGCGTGTTGGCGGTTACTAGGACTCGATATTCATTACAGAGACCCGGCTGTTCAAATATTGGCTGTCCATCTTGAAAACATGCAGCGTGTAACTTTCAGAACAAATGAAAGTTTAGACTCGGTCGTTGAAAATCCCAGTAACAAGAAAACCACCCTAACACAATGGTTAGAATTTAATGCTCAGTCTACGCTCGGTCACCACCTGACATATCTAGACTTTCCTTCTGAATTTGTTTGGAATAACGCTCAAAAGTTTTGGTCGCCTAGGCGAAACCTTAACAAGCCTTCAATTGGTAGGTTAGCATACATACATCCTAGCGCTGGTGATTTGTATTACCAAAGGCTTTTACTTTGTCATCAGAAGGGCTGTGCATCGTTCTCTGCTATACGTACAGTTGAAGGCCGCCTTTATCCAACTAATAGAACAGCATGTGAAGCAATGGGTTTATTAGCAGACGACGGAGAATGGTCACTTGCTCTTTTAGAAGCAGCCTTAACCGCTACAACATCAGAAATACGCCAACTGTTCTCTCAGATTCTTATCTTTTGTGATGTTAGCAATCCAGCATCTCTTTGGAATAAGCATTGGAAGCTTATGAGTGACGATATACCTATAATCTTATCACAAGTGTTCCAAATGCGCCAAATTAGCTTGACTGATGAAGAGCTGCAGAATGGGATTCTGTACGAGCTGGAACCTATTCTTAGGTCTCATGGGAAATCGGTTACAGATTTTGGTATCCAACTCCCTGCACGACGCCTGCTACAGATTCTGCGAAACAGAACAGTTATGGAAGAACGAAGCTATGATACCGAAGCCATGAGCATTCAGAGAGATCGTTTAGTCCCAAATCTCAATACTCAGCAACGACAACTCTTTGATGATATTCTTGAAGGCGTTAGAGATAACAGACAAAAGCTAATTTTCGTATATGGTTACGGTGGCACTGGAAAGACTTTTGTATGGAAGAGTATAATCTACGCCCTACGAGCAGAGCGAAAGATAGTTCTTGCAGTGGCTTCTTCCGGGATTGCTTCACTGTTGTTACCATCAGGACGCACTGCTCATTCAAGATTTAAGTTGCCACTTGATGTCACGAATGAATCTATGTGCACTATAAAAAAACATACTCAACTCGCTGATTTGCTGATACAGGCAGACCTGATCATCTGGGACGAGGCGCCTATGAACGATCGCAAATGTTTTGAAGCACTTGACCGGACCTTGCGAGATCTCTTAAATACACCAACAACTGTTTTTGGCAATAAATCGGTCATTCTGGGTGGAGATTTCAGGCAAACTTTACCAGTAAAGAGAAAAGGTACAAAACAGCAAATAATTTCCTCATGCATCACTGAATCATATCTGTGGAAACACTTCCGAGTTCATCTGTTGACTGAAAATATGCGGCTACAAAGAGCAGAGTCGTCTCCCCATCAATTGCTTGCAACTGCAGCTTTTTCTGAATGGTTGGTCGACATAGGAAATGGTGTTACTGGTGAACCAGATCAATCAAATCCACAAGACACCTCATGGATACATATACCCGATATGTACTGTATTCCAGATAGCCCTGAAGCCAGGATGCAGCTTATACGATTCATATATCCTGACACGATTCTTCAATCGCCAACTGCCGAATCCTTGCAAGAAAGAGCAATTGTTTGTCCAAAAAATGAAACCGCTGACACTATTAACTCAGATATCTTGCGCATGTTGAATGCTCCCACTCATGTATATACAAGTAACGATGAAGCTATACCGCGTGGAAACGACGGAGGAGCCACATAATTACTATATCCAGCAGAGTACCTTAACACGCTTTCATTCACAGGCATTCCGCCGCATAAACTCGAACTCAAAATAGGTGCCCCTGTTATGTTGCTACGGAACTTGAATTTGACTGGAGGTCTTTGTAATGGAACACGCATGATAGTAACACAGATGCTTGCCAAAGTAATCGAAGTCAGAATTGTCACCGGCACTCGCATACTACAAAAAGTTTTTCTTCCTCGAATCCTGTTATTCAACAGAGACGAGCAACTGCCATTCATATTCAAAAGGAAACAGTTCCCGGTCAAAGTATGCTACGCGATGACCATCAACAAAAGCCAAGGACAATCACTGAACAAAATCGGCGTGTACTTACCAGAACCCATTTTTGGCCATGGCCAATTATACGTTGCGCTTTCAAGAGCCACATCTCCTGACGGGCTAAAAGTCCTCATCAAAGATCAGCTCAACAGACCACCAAATACGACGAAAAATATCGTTTACAGGGACTTTTTAGAAACCATAATCAGAAACCAGGTCTTATTCATAACAAATAAATTGCACATATTCTTTCGCATTTCTGTCTTGGTATTTATTCATAGGCCCCAAGCACAGCTAAAGCGTACAGAATATATTATTCTGATAGTTAGACAGTGTATAGCGCTTAGCTAATCACTAATTTTTCTCTAGAAGAAATCTAAGTATTGTAAATTGTAGCTCAGCAACCCTTTATAATATCTGATATCTTATTTTAGTGGAATCTATATGTCTTAGTTATTTTCATGCCTTTTGCTACCTACTGCTAAAATCTACCTCCTTAAACCCATATAAGTTGATATGCGTTTTCCTTTTAACCAGTATCACATCAACAAACATATTCCTTCCTAATCCTAATGCATAGGTAACTAGACTCATATAAAATCGGTTATATTTTTAGATGTTTTCTTTGCTTAGGCTATTACTCACTAGCAAATTCCAGGTACCATCTAATATCTACTATTTCATTATGTTTCTTAGCTATATTTTTACAGATTTTCTTCCTTATTACTGAATCACACCTGCCTTAACCTATATAAGGTGCCATATCTAATTTTAAACCTTCCCAGCTGTATCTATGTTAGCTATATTTTTACAGATTTTGTTACCTGCTGCCAAAGGCCAGCTCAATTAACCCATATAGGGTCACACACATTCTACGAGTATGCTTATACTGACGAGCAAATCAGTCACAAGGTACAGTCCTATAGACAAGAAGACAGACTATGCTCACAGATACCTCTTTTGCATGCACTTACCAATGTGCAGATCAGTGAACCCACATAGGGTCTAATACATAGATTCTGTCACATCTGCTTCCCTTACCTTTATCTTGGAACAGGTCACACATCATAATATATTACTAAACCACAGGTAAGTACACCCATATAAGGTTTACTAAATCACAGGTAACTAAATCTATATACAATCTAATATCTTATTTTAACCCTTGCGGATTATATCTATGTTAACTATATTTTGACAGATTTTGTAGCCCACTGTCAAATAGCCAGCTCAATGCACCCATATAGGGTCACACACAGTCCACTGCCATGCTTATACTGATCAAAAATCGGACAAGGATTTCGCTACATCCTATTTGACAGTTACATGTACGGTCTTATACACAAGAGAGTAGGCCCATCCTTTTATAACGTTCTAAGAATGGATACTTTCAGAGACTTCTTTCGCATGTACTTTACGGAGACCACGACCATACATGTCTCCTCATGTAATACCAATACATTTTCAAGCCAAGGTAAACCTGTACTAGACTGCCTCCTGCCAACACCAACTTTCGTGTGGTGGTTACTTGGATACAGTTTATTGCCTATCTATTTTTCCTAACAGCTACCTTTTCTTGCTTATTACACATATTTATATATGATGTCATTTATCATTTCATCGTTATGATACAGGAAAATGTCACATGATACTTCGCTGGCAGCAATGGCAAGGTCTGCAGGAAAAAGGCCAGCAACAGATCTTGAAATTGTTAGCCTTGCTAATCTCAAACCATCAGACATACGAAAGGCAATATGTGTACGAGTATATCGCAAATGGACAGTTACAGATACTAGAGGAATAAAGCAACCAACTTTGAGCGTTATATTACTTGATGACCAGGTAATGTTAATCTGCATCACATCTTTTAATACACATTAAATTTCACACTCTTGACTTTTGTCCTTTTCTGTCCTATTATAGGGTGCTGCCATACAAGCAAATGCAGAAGGGCGCGAAAAGACAAGATTTGATAGCACCCTCCAGATCAATGCTGCATACACAATCACTGGGTTTGGTCTTCTAGACACCAAAAAATGGATGCAGACATTACCTAATCACTTCACCTTGATATTCGGGAGGGCCATTGATGTACAGCCCTATACTGGAACCAGCTTTCCACTACATCATTTCAACTTTGCCACATACGGGCAGTTACTTCAGCGTGCAGACAAGAACAATGAATACTATCAGGTACATATTAATATTGCTAGCAATCACACAATAAAAAATAATATAACTGCACATTATACAAATGCAGATTACATAGCATGCGTCCTTTCCGTTGGTGATATCCGTGAACCAAACCCACCCAATACAAAACAAATTGTCTGGAGAGACATTGTACTTCGAAACTTAGAGTAAGTTAATCATACCGACTCTCTTTTTAATAACAAGCGGTCTAAATAACAACTCACTGACATTTTTTTCCCATATCCAGAGGGGACACTGTCAGATTCACACTTTGGAATGAGAGGGCTCACGAATTTGACATCAACGCTTACGAAAAAGAACCTAAACCAACTGTAATGGCTGTCAGTTCATGCTGGGTAAAGACATACAAAGGTACCATCATTGCCACCCACCAAATTCAAAAGATATAAACAGAATAGATTCTAACAAGCCCACAAACAAATGCAGGGTTGCAGCTATCAAGCACACCTGCAACTTACTACTATTTCAACCCTCCTATTCCTGAAACAGATTACATCCTAAGCATGTCAGTTGCTCTGCCATTCTCTTAACACATTTGCCTAATTCTTTACACATCTACCTAACTTGCAATACCCTTATAGGTATGATCAACTGCTCCCGCCACCAGTCATACAGAATGTACGCACATACCGCTATGATAACATACAGGATGAAAAGAAAAGGAACAGAGCTACAATAGATGAGCTCCTGCGAAAAGATCCAAGAAACCAAACAGTCAGTACTTGCATCAAACTCACAACTTCTACCTTTCTATTTGCTATATGATTCTTTTAATTTACAACTACCTTTTACAGAATGTTAGATTCACAGTCGTTGCAACAATTCAACAAGTTGTTGTTGGCATACCATGGTTCTACCGCAGATGCCACGACTGCAGAAAGAAAATCTTCGATGACCGCCCACATACACAATGTGAGGCACCAGCTCCAACACAGCCAGATGATTACAGGTCCAAATAACCAATAACAGTTTATGACCTACACAAAAAAAACTGTTAATATTGTGCAATAAACTTACTATTGTTTAATACCTATGCAGTTATTCCTTTAGGCTGCTCATTTCTGACAACACTGGAGTTTTAACATTAACATGCTTCAGTAATGAGGCACATTCAATAGTGACAGAAGTCAACAAAGTTGTCTCAGAAGAAGGATTCAACGATCCGTATACAATCCCACCACATTTAACAGCCCTCGAAGGAACCACACATTTGTTTCAGCTGCACTTCTCGCCAGATGCTACAACAGAAAATCAAAAGTATGTGCTTGATAGTGTGATGGAAACTGGTGCCCATCTGCTGCTACCACCTCAGCAAAACATCCCCCTGCTAACAGAACCTGAACCCGAATCACCAACTGAAGAAGGTTGTCACTTCACAAGCTGTTGTCTCTTTCGTGTACTTGGTAAACTTTTTTTACGTGATAATTAACTGACCTCTGCCAGGTACTACTTCCGAACCTCCGGTAACCCCTACTTCACCTGGAATTTTACAAGCAACGACTCCTACTACAATAGAGACTGCTGCCCATTTACAAGACCAGCCAACAAAAACAGCCATGCCAAGAACATCAGCTCGAAGACGAATCTTAACAGAAACCAAGCAACAAGAAACAAGCAGTGCAGCAAAAAAACCAAAACCAGATATCCGCAAATAACTTAACATCTGGCTCCAGCAGTTTAATAATATATTAGCTTTCTCCTTCTTCAAAACATCTAAACTATCACCTGTAATATGCCTGTAATATGCCACTATACTACGATTACCTTTTTATGCAATCTTTTGTATATGTATGTTGCTATCTATCGCTGCCCCGCCGCAACGCGGCGGTTCGCAGCACATCTCGTTCATCTAATTTGTTGAAAACAAAAATGATCAGTTCAGAAACGGCGTCGTAGAGGAGGAGTACTTGCAAGTTGCAACTTAGGACACATCAATAACACACTTCCACGCGCCTTTACATTCATTTCGTGTGAGCTCTTCTCATGGGCATAGAAAAGAGAAATGAGAATTTCCATTTTACCTTCCCTTAAGTATAAAAGTAACTACTTTTAAAACCCCATATTGTTACGGTTATAAGTTTTACCCTTTCTTACTAATTGTTTCATTTTTGATGTTATATTATGTTACTCATGTAACCTTTTCTTCCTAGTCACTATTATTAATAATATTATTATTTGAGATAGAAAACGACGTCGTATAAGCCCCAAAAAAACAACTATGCTACAGTGCTACAGTACCACACTGCTACAGTTGTCCCACGCTATTTCTACAGTGACCACCCAGACGACGTCGTTTCGAAGTTTGGAAAATTGGCAAAAAGTACCACTGAAGTTGATGACTCTTTGCAAAATGAGTCCTTTGTCGTTTTGCTATTAATTCAATACATACACATAAGGATTAAAAATTCAGCTATCTTTCTGGAAATTAAATACAAAACATTGTAACAGCACCAATTCAAAACATTGAAACAACACCAATTCAAACAAATCCGCCACCACCTGCCGCAACAATAACTGGACACCACCATGACGAATTATTTTTTTAATAGTGTACCGTTACATTATTAAAAAAAACACTCAAAAACTCAAAAGATCTCAGGTTTTATTAAATAAAGATAAGACCTTTAAAGATCTCTAGAAACCCATCATCGATCTTTCCTGGACATAAAAAGAAAATCACACCTACCTTAGATCTTTAAAAAGATCTTGAAGCCGAACATGTCAAATCAAAAGGGTTGAGCTGAAAGGATGTACTGTGGGTCTATGTGTGTGGTTTAGATTAAAGAAAGTATTGTGGAGTGTATTAGTTGTACGGTATAAGAAGAAAGTAAACCATAGAAGGTGTTCGAAGTGGGTTTGTGATTCGGAAATATGCAGCAAGAAAAGGGATAAGGTGATTGTAATAGCTACGTCAGTTTTGTGTTGTATGGAATGAAAGGTTATATGGTGGCTGCGATTTAATAGCAGATTTGGAGGTGTATGTTTGAAGTAGAGTGATAAGGTGAGAGTATTGTGTGTGTGACTGCAAAAAAAATGAGGGCGTTTTATTAGGGTTATAAGATTAGGGTTGGTTGATTTATACAATGCTAATTTTTAGAGTTGTTATGGTTATTTAGAATGGACTGAGTTGTGAATTAGTCAGTATGTGAATTAAGAGTTAATGGGCTAATATGTGAATTATTGCTTGGGCTGAAATTTTGATAACCGAATTTTTGGACTGTAAGTGGTTTATTCCGAAATTTGGGATATAAAATGGCTGTTAAGGATTAATTTTGGCTTAATATTGGTTAAGCTTGGTTTTGGGTTTTCTAATTTTTACGAGGTTGATTATTTCACATGGCTAGATTTTGAATTCCGAGACAGGCGGCTAATACTAATCTAATAAATATTTTCTTCATGCTAAGATAATTAATAATTATCATTCATCTGTGTTAAAACTTTTTGAAACAAAAATATAGCGCTATGATTGAAAACAAAGTAGAATTACTCTGTATTGCTAAATTGTTTTGGCCAACATGGTTGCAAAAAAACTGATGTCAATCACCCCGTTGCAACACGCGAGCTGCCCGACTCGTTGAGATAATTCTGTAAAATCTCATTAGCGACCAAGAATCAAAATGTGTTAATTATTGATGAAATATATTTACGTAATCTCGATGGCGACCAAGAATCAAAATGTGTTGTCGTTACATTTTGGAAATAAGAAAATAATTATTTACAAGACGACTCAATTGTGATGATTGTGTAAAAGATTACAAAACTGTTATTTATTCATTTTTTCACGCAAACTCGATTAAAAGTCGTAAGTTTTGGCTTGTAATCGTAGTCTTTTAACTTAACAAATGTCGTGTCATATATCATATCATAACCTTAAAATTAAAATAACATAAATCCCTGACATAAAAAATAAATCAAAATAAAATAAAATAAATTTATTGTAGATAGAAATACATTTAATTTCTAATTAAAAAATTTGAAAATGTTTGGTATTAGTTAAAGGCTGTGTTTGGTAAAAGTAGCAGTAGCATTGAGCAGTAGCCGTGAGCAGTAACTGTTTTTTAAATAAAAACGTTTGGTAATATAACTGTAGCTATATTTATATATATGTAAATTGACGTAAAAAGACATATAGATATTTCAATAGAAAATTGTCAAAGTAAATAATAAAGTTACGTTTACATGCTGGACATTTCATAATACCGTTATACACTAGTAATGTACTACTGACGACGTGCATTCCATATTGAAGTGGCAATATCATTGCGAATCTGTTTCATCTCGATAGATGTTGCACTAGAAATATCATCATTATTTGCATTCGAGCCACATACGTCACGAAGTTCTTCACCTCCCATGTAATCTGGATGTTGTTCAAATGTTGTGAACACTGTGTCTTCTTTGTCATTATTACGAATGTAATTATGCAAGGCGAATGCAGCCGTAATTACATCGAGTTGAGTTTTCACGCTGTATTTAGACATTTTACCGAGTATCTTCCATCGTTTTTTCAATATTCCAAGTGATCTCTCAATCGCACTTCGTCTAGACGAATGGGAACGATTGAAACTTTCTTGCATGTTATTAGGCGGCTCATTTTCAAACTGTGATTTGTGGTATCTGGTTTTTGGATATGGAACCAAATATCATTTTTTATCCGGATATCCTTTATCCACTAAATAAAAGCATAAAATCGAACTTAAATCGTTTATGCAAGCTATCCCGTTATAACTTATAACATTCACACATAATAACCAGATATAAGCTATCATGATACTAATTATAACTTCATACGATCTCTATATCAACGCGCAACAATATATAACTATACGACTGTATCTACATTCTACAATCTACGATTCACATTTTGTTAACATTTAGACCTTAAATCACATTAATCAGCGAAATTAAAGTCCTCTTAAAAATCTACGAGCAGGACAATTTGATATGTGATCTGACATTATAAATGATAACTTACTGAATCAAACACAGCCTATATAAACTACTGAATCACAGAAACACAAACACACAACTAGGCAATTAAATAATAAGCATGCATGTCATATTTGCATTAAACAAAACAAGTTATTGGATCATACACACACTAACCTGTGACAGAAGTTGTGACAGCAATTGAGAGAAAAAAAAGATGCGACAGAAGATATATTACGTGATATATATTAGGGTTTTTATTAGGGATGGGGTAGGGGGTATTTTAGTCATTGAATATATCCACAGCTCTTGTAAATATCCACAGCTTCAAAAGGAAGCATTGGGAAATTAGCTTTCCTAAAAAATTGTTACAACTCATTGCTCTCTTACCAAATGAACATCAAAAATAAAAAAGCTCATTCTCACCGCTCATTGCCCCAAAAAGCTCAAAAAAGTTCCGCGCCAAACATAGCCAAAGAGTTATTCCATCTTTGCCCACCTCTTAATTCAAATTAATCAATCAATTAGTATAAGCTATATTGTAGGGGGAATTGCATATATATCCCTTCAAAGATTAAAAATTGTATATATATTCAACTTAAAATCATAATTACATACATATCTTTCTGAAGCTTTAAAATATCATATATGCCCAAATAATTAAATTAGTGGTTAAAGTCGTTCACTTTTCTGGGCCCTACTATTTTATTTTATTTTCCATTTTTCAAACAAAACTAAATTTTAATACATTAAATAAAAATACAAATTACAAGATGAAAATAAAAAAAACATTCGAAAATTAAAAAAAAATATACGATTTTTTTAAAGAAGATGACTAATTGTGTTGATATCCATATTTTTTCATTATTTATTCTTTTTGCATGTTGATGACAAAGGCTTGGTCATCCGACAAACCAATGGTGCCAATCGTGAGAAACTTCATTTTTTCCATTTTTTGTATTGTCCTCTTTCTCCTTCGCTACCTCGTACGCATAGCATATGCAAATTCCGGCGAGTTACTTCCTGCGGTGCTCGACGTGGTCTCCGTTTTGGTTTTTTTTCGAGTGATGTGGTTTGCGAGGGGTACGTGGTCTCAGATCATCGCCGAATAGCTCAGCATGTCTGTGAGATCAACGGGGTTGGGTGAATCCCATTTGACGCGTTGTTTTAATATTTCCCATACCCTGTCTTGAGTAACGATTTTACCGTTCGAGACTCACCACGATATGCTTACCTAACACGGGACAAAAGATCAACCTCGTATTTCCCACTCTTACTCAAACGTTTTAAATGTTTTTAGATAACTTTGAACTTTTGGCAATTAGGGTTCAACGTTGCCCACTTTCCCATCAACATATCCTTGGTACGTTTGTGAGGAGAAGATTTGTTGAACTTGAAAAGAACCTTGTTCCAAAATGATTCGTCCTTTTGGTAATTTCCGAGTTGGTTATCCTCGGAAACGCTAACATAACACTCGACTAATAAAGATTCCTTCGCCGACGTCCAACGACAATGAGTCGTGTCGGTTCATCGGTATCGTCGGGTACCTCGATTGTGTACGTTTTGCGGCTCGTTTGTTTTCTTCGTTACTTTTCTTCGCGGGACGTTTGGGTTTCTTGTGGTGGTGGCATCAATTGCGTTTGTTGTGATGGGTTGGAATTGTTGAAGATTTTGAAATTGTTGGTTAAGCATTTGATGTTGTTGAAATAGTTGTTGTCGATGAAATAAGTGTTCGGGGGTGTATGACGGCATAGAGTATTGGGTGTCAAACAGAGGATAATTGAGAAGTTGTGAGGAAGATATCGAGTGTCCGGATGAAGGTGTCGGAGGGTCTGATTT
Organism: Artemisia tridentata subsp. tridentata; assembly: GCA_021014915.2. Classification (NCBI taxonomy): domain Eukaryota; kingdom Viridiplantae; phylum Streptophyta; class Magnoliopsida; order Asterales; family Asteraceae; genus Artemisia; species Artemisia tridentata. The sequence goes on from CP139509.1 coordinate 291,140,061, forward strand.
GGATTATTGTTGCGAGATACTAAGAAGATTGTTGAAAAACGGATCATTAGGTTGTTGAGACATTTTTTTTGTAAGTGGATATGAAAGTAAATATTATTTTGTGTGTAAAGAAATGAAGGTGAAAATGAAAGTACTTGTGTGTAAAAATGATTGTATATATGAGTTTATATAGTGGTAAAATAGTTGAGTTTTAGTTAAATTTGTTTTTGAAAAAATTAGCCGTTAAAGACCAAATGGGCAAAACAAAAAAAAAAATGTAAATTATTAAATCACGCTACGTGAATTCACTCACTTTATAAATAGCGTCGAATGAGTGCGGTGCAACGACACCAAAACGACGGCGCCGATTTTACGATACTACAGAGCAAAAACGATCCGGATCCTACGTAAGATTTTAGCACACTTAAGATCTTATAAGATCCCGATCTTGACCATAGAATCTTAAGATCTAATGCGATCCGATCTTACTTTTATCGAATCGCAAACTAAAAAACTAAAAAGTTATGGATCATGTTTTTTAGAATTTAAAAAATAATATGTTAATATTTTTAAACATTTCATATTCATAATTTAAAATAACATTTTCATAAAACATTCATATAATTTTGTGTTAATGATATATAATAATTTGTAGATTTGAATAATATTACAAAAACTGTTAAGAAAATTATATTATAATAGGATTTTAAGATCTCGATCCGATATTACGATCACGATCTTGTAAAGACAAAAACCTTAGTTTAGCTAGCCACGTAAAAAATGACGAGCCCGTGACCACACGCCATCCAACTTAACAAAGTACAAGGTCCAGACTTGACTCCCCACAAAAACTCACACCAACAAAACAAACTTTTTCACTTAACCCCCCACTAAAACCACAACAAACCCAATATTTCTAGAGAGAGAAACATACAAACACTCACACATTCACACACACCTGAAAACCAAAACACACATACACACACCTTTAGTGTGTGAGAGAGAAACCCCCAAAAAAATGCCCAAATCAGCCACCACCACACCATCACCAGCCACCACCAAACACAAAAAGAAAAAAGGCCGTCCCTCACTCGCCGATCTCAAGAAACGTCAACAACAACAGCAGCGCGTGAGATCCACGCGCCGCAACACACAATCACCACCACCATCATCAGAAGAATACTCTGACGACGACGATGAACGGCAAAAGAAGAAAGTGAAACTAGTTGTTAAATTGCCTCAGTTATCAACGAATTCTGTTAATTCAGTTGATAACGCCTCTGATTCAAATAATAATAATGATGATAATGGTGATGATGATGGTGTTGATAATGGATCTGCTCAAATTAAGGTATTTTTTTTATAAAAAAATTAGGGTTTTAGTGAATTTGTGTCAAATTGGTATAATTTGATGAGGTAATTATAAAATTGGAGGTCAAGTTGAGTTAATTATGCTAATTTTGTATATTTTAATATAAAAATTAAAAAATTAGGGTTTTGTGAAATGATGTTATAAATTTAAATTTATAAAATTGAGGGAAATATTTAAGTGGATATGTGATTTTATTTTTGTGGATTTTCGCGCGTGATTCGGAAATTTATTATATTTATATATATTTATTATTTTGTTCTGAGATTTGGAAATTAGGAGTCAGTGTGTGTTGACTTTTAGTCAAATAGTGGCAAATATATATATATATATATATATTTTTATAAAGTTTATGTTATGGAAATTTAATTGTTATGTGTGTTGTTACTTTATTGTTGATTGATTGGTGGATTTATTTATAATGTACAACAAAAAGAACATTCATTTTTGAGCATTATGTCCCATAAAATAAAAAAGCTGAAATTTGTCTTATTTAATGGTTATTATGCTCTGTTATTCTTCTGTTCACTTGTACTTGCTATTTTGGTTGGTGGGCTGTTTTTATTTTATCACCATTGAGCATTTTGATGTATCTGTTTTATGTTTTTGTAGGAGGAAAAGGCGCCGAAAGCGATGGACAGTCAACAAGGTGATTTGGTTAAACGTAATGTTGGCAAATTTCCAGCATTTAGTTATTTTTCGGGTTTTCCATTTGTTGTTGATGTTGTTGTTTTTTCATTTAATTATGTGGGCAGGATCACCATTGGAAGCTGGACCCACTACTACACCTTTACCAGATAAAAAGTTGTTGGTCTTCATTCTTGATAGACTTCAAAAGTGGGTCTCTTTTTTCTTTCACCTTCGCTGAAATATATCTTAATTGCTTTATAGTTTGCTTATAAAAGCTCGTTGGGTATGTGTATATTATATGCAGGAAGGACACTCACGCGGTATTCTCAGAACCGGTTGATCTTGATGAGGTGATTTGTGCGGAAAGTTTGTGCTATTGACGCTAAACGTTTGTTACAGTTTACTGATATGGGGAATTTTGTTTCTGTAGCTTCCTGATTACCATGAAATCATCGAGCACCCTATGGATTTCGGCACAGTTAGGAGCAAACTTGATAAGGGACTCTATTCGAATCTGGAAGAATTGGAGGTTGGTAATCGGTTGTTTTATGTTTGATTTATCGGTTGTGTCTGTATTAATGTGGATTATGCTGTCTTTTTAAGTCAACCAATGGTTGGTGGCTAGTTAATCATTTATTAATCTGTGTGATTGTACACTTTATGGTTCTTATTTTGCTCGGCTATGGTATTTAAGACTTAAGAAGATTCCTCTGTCAGAAAATTCAGTGGTGCCTTTTGACTACTCAAATTGAGACCTTTTGTGACATCTTGTATTTAAGTTATACTGGAATTGATTATAATGCAGAATACAGTGAAAAGCACTTTTGGTACATAATTTCTGAATTGGCATAAATTATGGTGATTGATCATTTTTAAATCACTGTTAGATATGTAGGGATCTGCATAATATGAATACATAGTCTCCATATATAAAATTCTGTTTCAAAAAGGAAGTTCCTATTTACTATCATTCACCCGATCAACCCCTGCGCTCCTTAATACTTAGGTATAAACAACGAGAATCTTATTATGCTTCTAACATCAATATAAGATATTGTTTAAAAATATGTAACATGGATTAAATTAAGAAAAATTGTAACTTTGTGGTGCATTTAGTTTTCGGATGGTAGCCACTGATAAAGTTTCGCTCATGTGTTCTCTCTTAGTTCTCTTCTTTAAGCGCGCGCTTGCAGAACCTTGATCTAACAAACTTGTATTTGAATGTGTCAGGCAGATGTGATTTTGATCTGTTCTAATGCAATGCAGTATAACCCATCTGATACTGTATTCTTCCGGCAGGTAGGCTTTGCCTTGGTGGTTGTGAACTATTACTTAACATACATCGAAAATCTTGTTCCACTTATGAATTTCTGTTATTTTAGGCGAGGTCTATACAAGAGTTGGCAAAAAGGGATTTTGAAAATTTGAGGCAAGAGGGTGATGACGGTGAGCTGCAACCGAAGGTAATTAAAAGAGGCAGGCCTCCAAGCAAGCACCTTAAAAAGCCACCTGGCAGACCCCCAGCGGACTTTGTTGGTCCTGATTCCACTTCAGGTGCCACTGTAGCGAATGCTGTAGCAAATACTGTAGCAAATACTGTAGCAAATACTGTAGACAACACAAATGAGTCTACTCCTTATAATTTACGACGAGGACCCATGATGTATAAGAACTATGCCGACAGTTTACTTCCATCACATCGTTCTCAACACTCTGAACTCTTAGCAGATTGGAATGAAGAGTTTCCAGGTTTCTTTCCTGAAAACCATCTTTCCATGTGGTTATTTTAGTGTAAAAATGGTATAAATTGCTTCGAATACAATACACAGTTTTCTCTTGATCTGCATTTGTCATAGCTATGGTGTATTACTGCCATCTAGATGCTGGAAGTATATAAAAGAGTCGACATGCATACCCCAATAATTTTTATTTATCACCAAGCTCTTAGATTTTTTCAATCACGAGTTACATTATCTTTCTTCACGTAAGCTGGAATTTCGCAAATTTACATACCCAATGCTCTATGCTTTAATATACAAACTACCTGTTTTACATATTGTTGACACTACCTCAAGTTTGACTTAAAATTTGTTAGTTTGTATGAATTGAGAACATACAATGATACAAATTGTTAATGGTTTATGGTTCATGAGAATCCAACTATCCAAGTATGTGAATTTTTTTTCTTGTTGTTGGGGCATGTTCATGAAAAGATTATTGAAGTTCAGTGAATACTCTTTTCTATCTGAAAAATTCCCTTTATCATATTTCACTCAAATGCTGGCTATTGTTCCTTCTTACATTCCTAATTTGTTGTTTCATCAAATATGCAGCTCGTATCAAGAGGGCTGACTTGAAATACGGGAACAAAAATTTTATTATTGACGAGACCAGGCGTGATACCTACAAGCAATTTCATCCTTCGAGTTATGCTCAAAATTCTCTTCTAACCAACTTCGGCGGGGAAAGGAAACAGCTGCTAGCGGTAAGCTGTCTTGACTTTCAATGTAGTTTTTGGTACCGCAGGCTGTAGCTACACTTTACTTTGTTAAGCATGCCGTCTGTTTCATGAAGAATATTTGGCATTAATCAAAACTTATAAATGTGTTTTAACAAAACATAGTAGCAGAGGTGGTAAAATTTAGATTCATTTACTTATTAGTTGGTTGGTCTGGGCCATAATTTATCTTTAATGGGTAAAATAATAATGAACCACTATTCGAAAGCAGTCCAAACACCAAAGTATTCAAATGCATGCAACATCCTATGTACTTCTTTATTGTTATAAGATAGTTTTTGTAATCATGTATAACACAGAAATGTTGTATACATAAGAAAAAATGGACCAAATTTATTTGTGGGCTAACACGACCTGGTCAAAACTACAAAGTAATTGAAAAATGGATCAAATTAATTTGTCAATTGCCATTTTGCAATATCTACATAACAGGTAACCGTATGGACCAAATGAATAACATCAGATATCTTTGATCGTAACATTCTTAAAGCTTAAAACTTTAATTAAAGAATAAAATTTTTGTTTTGCAATTCCAATGGGATGGAGTTATGGAGTAGATTATTTGGGATGGAGTTATGGAATTATTCTGTATAGTTTAGCCGTTTGCACATATGTATATGGCGATTCGGGTCAAGTCTCTAAATGGTCACAGAGGTAGAAAGGAAAAGACCAACCCAAAATAAAATGGGTCAAAAGTCACCCAACATGTATATTTAATGTATATAACCTCCTAAATCACATTTTAAAAATTGAATAAGTAGTACTAGTAGTGTTTTGGGTCAATCAGACCATACCTGGAAAAAAATTACTGGTTTTGACCCTTCTATTTTGCTGCTTCTTATTTCCCTATCCTGATTCAGGTTGGCCTTCATGCTGAGCATGGGTACTCTAGAAGCCTAGCTCGATTTGCTGCTAATATGGGTCCGATTGTCTGGAAAGTTGCTTCAAAGAAAATCCACAAAGCTTTGCCTCCTGGTGTGACGTTTGCTCCTGGCATTGTTGCTGAACCTGAACCTTCTCATCCACCTTCCTTATTTTTTCCATCTGGGAATCAAAGTTATACTCCCAAATTAGCCAGTGACTTTGTTCTAAACAAACCCGAAATGCCGTCCACTTCAGGACCAAATCCTACTATCACAGATGCTGAAATGAGAGTGCCAAAAATTGAAGATTCTGGGATAAAAAGTAAACTTTTACCTCATCATGGTAAAAATGGTTTAAATGGTACTTTGGGAAGTAATCTTTCCAAAATAGGGATGCTTCAAGCACATGGTACCGTTGGTGAAACGGGTAATACCGGAAAACCATCTTGGCAGCAGGTATCTTCATTGAACCATAGACAATTTACACTTCCGGTTCCACCTGACCTAAATGTAGGGCTTCAGGGACCATCTGGGTCACCGCGTTCTGTTGGGCTGAGGATTGGTTCACCTCAGAAGCCGGATTTAGCGTTGCAACTATAAAATTCTGTACTGACCCTTGTTGTGTTGGCAGTTCAATGGCGGTTGAGGAGGTTGCGGGTGTCTTGGTTCTACATTTGCAACACATGGTACTGCTCTTGGCTGCAGGTAATTCTATAGTGTAGGAGACTATTCTGTACAGATTAAATGTAACCATCTCCGTTTTCTTTTTCCGAGTTTGAAGTCTAAAATATTGGAAGATCTCTTTGTAACTTTTGGCTCAAGATTGATTAGTGTATGATGAATCTGAATTAAAAAATAAAAATAGAGGCATTGTTTAGAGTGTGTGGGACTGTGGGTTATGTTTTTATCTTTTGTAGGATATAATATTATAATCTGAGAAACGAACCATAGGTGTATGGAGAGGCTTTGTTGTGCAAGGGGAAAAAAACAGACATGGAAATGTTGAGTACTCTTTTCGGAGACCTGGAAAATTCATTTTTGATAAGATCGCACTTTCACTGTATGTAAGGCAAAATCTCATCCGGTAACCCAAAGGGCTTGGGTTTAGTGGCTGGCTGGGGTTATGCCAATAAGGATTTGATGTAAATTGTATGTTATGCCAAGGATAACAATGCATGAACTTAATACGAAACCAACTAAATTCTCATTAACTTTTCGTATATTCTTCATCAGAAGTTCAGAACCAAACGAAACATAGGCTGTGAGCGAACGAGACAAAATGACATGGTAGCTTCTCTGCGTCTGTCTCTTAATTAACATTTAATGTTGTAATCATCTATGTTTAGAAAATATTGTGTATTTATTATCTATTGCTTTTGCTGACGTGTGGTCTAACCTTCTAAGTGCATACAATATGATGAATCTTTAAAAAGGTTTATACAATTAATACATCATCAATTTACAAACCTTTTAATATTATAAACTTATTGCTATTATGGATAAATCTATTAAGAAAGCTTTTCATTTCATAAAACACAATCAACATAAAAAAAATAAAAAGAGAAAAGTCCAAAATGTATCTCTGTGGTTTGCCAAAAGACCGCTTTATATCCTTTTTTTTTTTTTTTGGAACAAAATCATCCACCGTTAGTAAAGTTGGCACAAATACATTTATACATCCCTCAGTTAATAATATCAGTTACTATGGACTAACGATGCAAATGATTTTCCGTTATCTCCTAACAAGAGTTAAAATAGTTGCATCGTTACTCCTCATTGAGTTAAAATATTTGCATCGTTAGTCCTCATTGACTATAGAGTTAAAATATTTGCATCGTTAGTCCTCTTTAAGTTAAAATTTTTGCATCGTTAGTCCTCATTGACTATAGAGTTAAAATATTTGCATCGTTAGTCCTCATTGAGTTAAAATATTTGCATCGTTACCATCGCCACCACCCACCACCGCCACCAGCACCTACCAACACCAACCGCCACCACCACCACCCACCTCCACCACCACCACCTCCACCCATCACCACCTACCCACCTCCACCACCACCACCACCCACCACCTTCACCCACCACCGCCACCAACATCCACCGCCACCACCACCACCACCACCACCACCCATCGCCACCACCACCCATCTCCACCACCACCCATCGCCACCACCACCCACCTCCACCACCACCACCCACCACCTCCACCCATCACCACCTACCACCGTCGCCACCACCCACCACCTTCACCCACCACCGCCACCAACACCCACCACCACCACCACCACCACCGTCGCCACCGCCACCACCACCACCACCACCGCCGGTAGTGGTGGTGGTGGTGGCGGTGGATGTTGGTGGCTGTGGTGGGTGAAGGTGGTGGGTGGTGGCGGCGGTGGTAGGTGGTGATGGGTGGAGGTGGTGGTGGTGGAGGTGGGTGGTGGTGGCGATGGGTGGTGGTGGTGGAGGCGGTGGTGGTGGTGGCGGTGGCGACGGTGGTGGTGGTGGTGGGTGTTGGTGGCAGTGGTGGGTGAAGGTGGTGGGTGGTGGCGGTGATGGGTGGTGGCGATAGGTGGTGGTGGTGGGTGTGGGTGGAGGTGGTGGGTGGAGGTGGTGGGTGGTGGTGGTTGTAACACCCCCAAATTTTAAACATAGCAGCGGAAGATTAATTTGGGTGTTACTGTGAGGATCGAAAACAAAATCATAGAAAAACAGCCTGAGACGGCATTTTTAATTTACATAGGTCCATAATACAAATTTAGTTATAAAGCGTTACATCAGAGTGCTAAGGTTTCTCCAAAGAAACATCAATTTAACTGAATTACAACTTTATTTTACACCATTTATTTAAGATAGGGTGCGCCTGCTCCATGCCTTGCCTTGCTCCTCTAGTTCCCTGAGATACATGCTTAAAAGTCAACATAATGTTGAGTGAAATCATGGAGTTTGTAATTTAAATATCAGTTCGATTCACAAGTAAGATTGTATTGAAGATACAATCAGTTTAGAAATTGATATCGCAGTTCATATATTGCCCTAAGTCTCATGACACGCAAACGTTAACAAAGTACCGCATAAACGGAGGTGTCCACCAAATTAATGATGAAAGTTTTGCCCTCGTGTAATAGGTGATTTTGCCAATTCCTATTTCTCTCAAATATAATGCATCGCGACTAATACGACTAGCAAAAAGCATTCCGTCACAGTATTAGTGGGATAGGTCGTCAACCTCTAATAGATCTATTCATTATATTCGCGTTCACCGCAGTGATTAATGGCTCATGATAAAGGGTCTTGTGGCAATATGGTAACTTAGGCATATATCAAGTCAGGTAGCATATAGAAAAATACTTGTGATTTGTTTATAGCATGTATCCCCCTCACGGAGTTTAAAAAGTATAAAGATTTTAAAAAGTGAGGCCATGACTCACCTTAAGCGTTACTGGTGATGGTGAAAATAAACTCAGAGGTGATTATAACAACTTCGATATAGAACCTGGTAAATATATAAATAACTGAGAATCTGACTAATTTCTAGTGGTGTGTGTGTATGAATGGTGGATGATGATCAACAAATGATATACAACGATCTAATCGTTGAGAGTGAAGGTGTTATATGATTATGGTGCTCGTGCTCTCGTAAGATCATATCTTCAAAGAGTAAATGAATTTATATGAAATATTAACATGAAGTATTTCTAACGCTATTAACTAATATGCAATTATGATGCGAATATGCATATGAAGTAAAGATATGGTGCAAAAATGAAAAATAAGATAAGAATGACAAGTTATAACAGTTGGTCCTTGTTCTTTTCAGATTTTACATTTTCTACCCTAACCGTGGTTTGCGTTACGTCGTTAGTCCTTGTCTAGTCCATAGTCCAAAATAGTCCAGTAATTGTCCATATGTCCATACAAAGCTTGGAGTTCAATGGTATGTTAATTTAAGTCCTCTACCAACTGTTTTCACAGCTTCAGTCCCTAGGTTTCACAGTTTGGCAGTTTTGGTCCTTTTCGGTTAAGTCGCGTTACATTTTTAGTCCTTTTTGCATAAAAATGACGGGAAAAATATTCTGAAAATTTCTATAACTTTATTAAGTTCATATTAACTTATTTCAATTTATTATTTCAGAAAATAGATTATTTTTGCATTATTGGGCCATTTAACGATTTAGAACAAGGCCCGTTAAGAGTTTTAGAGGCGAGGGCGTGTAAACTGTTTTGGGCTTGAACTTGGGCTATTTTTAGGATTCTAAAAATATTTCATTTGGGTTGGATGGGCTGGTTTAACACTATCTCTTATTGGGCTTTGGTTTAGTCCATTTCGGAAAATACTATAAGTGAATTTTCTGAAAATGTGAAACAAGTATTCGAGGGTCGATCAAAAGGGTTTATTTTGAGCGTGTTCGTGAGCTTATGAGGTCGAACTTAAAACATGAAAAATATAGTTTGCTAGGTGTGCTATCGAGCGGTACCAAAATATCTAGGTGTTGTGTTTTTAGATTCGAAAATATATTTAAGGTTTATAGTCATGTCGCATAGTTTTGGTGTCCAAAAAGGTCTATTATTTTCTAGGTCTTTTACACTAGTCGAGTAGCACTCAAAAGGGTTTATTTTAAGTGTCGAAATGAAATTATGAGTGGGATCTTAGAATATGAAAAATGTTGTTTCCCAAGTGTACTATCGAGCGAAGTAAAAATATATATGTGTTATTTTCATGGATTCGAATTAAACATGTCACGAGTTGGCTATGTCGAGGGGTTCTTCTTGGTTGAAATACTTAATTAGATTTTTATTTGTTTCTACAAGGTCCGATCGAGTAGTACTTAAGATGGCTCATTTTAAAGGTCGAAACTTGAGTGTGATTAAGAGTTATTTAAAAGAAAAGTGTAGGTAGTTACGTGGTGTATTAAGTCGTGTAACGAGAGAACATGGTCGTTAAATTATTTAGTGAGATATGGAGTTATTTTGGAGACCTCTTGGGACTGTTTTCATTCGTATAGAATCACTTAGCATATTTTAGCTTTTCCCCTTTTTATTTATAGCGTGACGTATGAGGGTTGCATGGAATGTATGTTTACATGTTCGAGTACAATGATGCATGTAACTTAGTGAAGTGTCAATATATACGATTTAATGAGAAACATAATAATGCATGGTGTGATATCTTGGTTGTGAAAGTGAGTTTGTGAGGTGAGTGTCAAGTCTTTCCAATGTATGTTCGATTATATATATGATTCAAAATGGGTTGTTGTGTTCTTAACAATAATTGCTATACGTTTAAGTGCATGCCTTGATATAGTAACGTGTATTAGTAAGATGTGTTGTGGTTCTTAAACCTTTCTTAGTGGTGACATGCAATTATGAGTTTGTAACTGTATGGTACGTATAAAATAAAATAGATACGTTCGAATGTAGCATGAGATATGTATGCAAGTGATGTGTAAAATGCAAAGAATGAAAAGAGGAGTTCATACCACACCTTTAGCAAAGGTGGTGAGGGACTGTGGTTGTTCGAAGAAGACACAAGAAAAGCAGTGAGCTTCGAAGAGCTTTCTACACTTGACTTTACTGAGTTTGCTTCCAAAGTTCTCGACAGAAAGTTGCTTATGATATTTAAGGAATGTTGTGATTTTGATAGAAAATGATGGGTGATAGAGAATAGAAAGAGATCGAATGGAGTAGTTTATATAGACAAAATATCTCCTATTTGCATTGACTTATTGACCAAATGATTGAAGCACTGTGACTATGGGACACTTGGTGTCTTTGCTGTCCAAGTTTGTGTGTGAATGAGTATTGGTAGTTGTAGTTTTGGACTTTAGTTCTTGTAAGTTTCTTATATTCGATTTGAGGTTAGCATGAGTCCATCGCTTGGACTAGTGAGCCACGACTTTCATTTCTATCACCTTGCTTTATTATTATACGTATAACATTATTAAGAAATGAGTTTTGAGATTGCAGTAACAATCGGGTTTCATAATGGGTTGATTTGGCTTTGTGTTTTGTTCGGTTTTCACTTTGTTAATAGCACAAGTTTTAATCTAACGAGTTACAAATTGTTACTGTGATTTCTCTCTCATTTGAAGTAGCAATTTAAGTCAATAATATAGCTAGTATTTTATAGGAATCAGTGGTGTGTGATTTAGTTATGTGTCGACAACTTTTGTTATATTCTTGGGTCGAGTATGGGACAACAACATGGGTTTCGTTATCGTGTTACTACTTGCTATTCTTGGATGGGTTTTTGTATCATAGTAGCTAAGTAGGTGGTGCATTTGAATGTGTAAAAGTATGTGAAGGTTAAGTTTCGATATCAAAAATATACGATCGGGTTTTTGAGGGTATTGGCGATCGGATGAAAGAAAGAAAACAAAGGAAATAAAACAATTAAAGTGGGTGTATCGTTGGGCTGTGGGATTCTGTGGGGTTGTGTGGAGTTGTTGGGCCGAAAATGTTAAGGTCCAATAGGTTGGTTTTAGTAAGGTAGAATTAGGATTAGTGTTGTAATTAAATTTTGGTTAAGTAGGTTGGGTGATATTAATTTTTACTAAGCGTAGTGTAATGAATAGGTGAGTATGATCACTTGTCATGGTGAAAATATATTGTTGTGCGAGAATTATTATCTCAAGTACGGCGTATACAATATATACATATATATAATACATCGGGATATTAATAACTAATAACAGAAAAGTTTAAATTTCTAGCAAAAATGGGCTTTAGCAAACGGTAATACGAGATCATCATTAATCATTAAGATTGATTACAAAGGTTTTTCGTAGGATCTTACAGTACTCCTCCCTCATTCGAATTCCGTCCCGGAATTCAAGTCTAAGATGGCTACTAAGAGTGGTTTACGGGAATAGATGTGGATATTTTTCACGAATTTGGTCTTCGCGTTCCCATGTGTATGTCGGTCCTCTCTTAGAGTCCCATTTTACTTTCACAATAGGAATACGACTTTGCTTGAGTTGCTTAACCTCTCTATCCATTATTTCTACTGGTTCCTCTGTGAACACAAGTTTGTCGTCTAGTTTAATCTCTTTTAGTGGAATAACGAGAGTCTCGTCCGATAGGCATTTCTTAAGTTGGGATACGTGGAATGTAGGGTGTACCCTACTGAGTTCTTCTGGGAGTTCTAACTTATAGGCAACTGGACCAATCCTCTCGAGGATTTTGAATGGTCCAATGTACCTTGGGTTGAGTTTTCCACGCTTTCCGAAGCGTATCATTCCCTTCCAGGGCGAAACTTTTAGCATAACTCTATCTCCGACTTCAAACTCCATGGGTTTCCTCCTTACGTCTGCATAACTCTTTTGTCTGTCACGAGCGGCTTGGATACGATGTTTGATTTTGAATATTTTCTCTGTGGTGTCGTGGATTAGTTCTGGTCCGGTAAGTTGCATGTCACCAACTTCCGTCCAGCAGATAGGTGATCTGCACTTTCTTCCGTAAAGTGCTTCAAAAGGTGCAGCCTTTAGGCTAGCTTGGTAACTATTGTTGTACGAGAATTCAACCAATGGTAAGTGTTTGTCCCAACCTTTTCCGAAGTCAATCACACATGCTCTAAGCATATCTTCCAAGGTTTGGATTGTCCTTTCACTTTGTCCATCAGTTTGAGGATGGTAGGCGGTGCTCATGTCCAATTGAGTACCGAGGGCTTTCTGTAAGGATTGCCAAAATCCTGAAGTGAATCGACTGTCTCTGTCTGAAATGATAGAGACTGGGACTCCATGTCGGATTATGATCTCTTTGAAGTACAACTGAGCGAGTGTGTCCAACTCGTCAGTTTCTTTGATAGGCAGAAAATGAGCTGATTTGGTTAAGCGGTCGACGATAACCCAAATGGTGTCATATCCGGTCGACGTTCTTGGTAACTTGGTAATAAAATCCATAGTGATTCTTTCCCATTTCCATACTGGTATCTCAGGTTGTACAAGTAGTCCAGATGGTTTCTGACTTTCAGCTTTAACCCTTGAACAAGTCAAACACTTCCCAACATATGTTGCAATGTCGGCTTTCATGTTTGGCCACCAGTAAAGTTGTTTGAGGTCTTGGTACATTTTGTTGGATCCGGGATGAATGGAATATTTAGACTTGTGAGATTCATGCATGATAAAATCTCGAATACCTCCATAGAGAGGAATCCAACATCTTTTCTTGAAGCATAACATTCCATCGGCTCTTCATATGAATCCGTTCTCGTTTTCTAGCATGCCCTTAATTTTCTCGTGAGCTCGATTTTCTTCCAGAAGAGCTTCCGATTGGGCTATGAGAATTTGAGATGGGAGTGGTGAATAAATTGTCATTTCTAACGATCGAACTCTAAGAGGTTTGATTCTCTCTTTTCTGCTCAATGCGTCAGCCACGACATTCGCTTTACCGGGGTGGTAGCGAATTTCACAATCGTAGTCGTTGAGTAGTTCCAACCATCGGCGCTGTCTCATGTTCAACTCCTTCTGATCTAGTATGTGTTGAAGACTTTTGTGATCGGTGAATACCGTGCACTTTGTACCGTATAGGTAATGTCTCCACATTTTAAGAGCGAATACTACTGCTCCTAATTCCAGATCATGAGTGGTATAGTTTTCCTCATTTTTCTTGAGTTGTCGAGAAGCGTAAGCGATGACTTTGTTCCTTTGCATTAATAACGCACCTAAACCATGATGTGATGCGTCACAATATACTACAAAGTCTTCGCTTCCGTCCGGCAGTGCTAGAATTGGTGCTTCACAGAGTTTTTGTTTTAAGAGTTGAAATGCTGTTTCTTGTTTCTCTTCCCAGATATACTTCTTGTTTTTCTGAGTGAGTTCTGTCAAAGGTTTTGCGATTTTGGAAAAACCTTCTATAAACCTTCGATAGTAACCAGCGAGTCCTAAAAATTGTCGAATTTCAGTTGGAGTGGTGGGCGAAGCCCAACCTTTGACTGCTTCGATTTTGGCGGGGTCAACGTGAATACCTTGACTGTTGATGATGTGACCTAAGAATTGAACGGTGGATATCCAAAAGTCACATTTGGAAAATTTCGCGTACAGTTTTTCTTGCTTGAGTACACCCAAAATGGTTCTCAAGTGTTCATCATGCTCTTGTTTGTTACGTGAGTAGATCAAAATGTCGTCGATGAATACGATTACGAACTTGTCCAGATATGGCTTACATACGCGGTTCATTAGATCCATGAACACTGCTGGTGCGTTGGTAAGACCAAATGGCATTACGCGGAATTCGTAATGTCCGTATCGTGTTCGAAAGGCTGTTTTGGGAACGTCTTCTTCTCTGACTCTTAATTGGTGGTATCCTGATCTTAGATCAATTTTTGAGTAAACACTCGATCCTTGCAGTTGGTCAAATAGATCGTCAATTCTTGATAATGGGTATCGATTTTTCACTGTGAGTTTGTTCAACTCTCTATAATCGATGCACATTCGGAATGTTTCGTCTTTCTTTTTGACAAACAGGACTGGTGCTCCCCAAGGTGATGAGCTGGGTTGGATGAATCCTTTATCTGACAGTTCTTTCAACTGCTCAGATAATTCCTTCATTTCGGAAGGGGCTAATCGATATGGTGCTTTTGCAACGGGTGCTGCTCCAGGCACTAAATCGATTCGAAATTCTACTTGCCGGATGGGTGGAATACCTGGCAAGTCTTCAGGGAATACTTCTGCAAACTCATTTACAACTGGCACTTCTTCCAGTCGTTTTTCTTTTTCTTTCGATTTATCTTCCGTTACTTGGACCAAAAATGCGTGACATCCTTTGTTTATGTATTTCACCGTTTTGATGTACGAGATGATATTGAGTTGGGTTTTATAGTGGTCACAACGAACGGTAAACGTTTCATTGTCTATGGGGATTTGGATAACTTTTTCATCGCAGATGATTCGGGCACGATGTTTGGATAACTAATCCATACCCATAATTGCGTCAAAGCTTCCAAGTTGGATGGGCATGAGATCGATTGGAAATGATTTGTTTTGGAGGGTTAAGATGCAGTTTTCGAGTACGGTGTTGGTGTTTAACAGTTTTCCGTCGGCTATTTCAATTTCGTACGAGGTATCTAATTCTACAGGCGCTATATTAAGTAATAAAGCAAATGAAGTAGATACAAAGCTTCTATCGGCTCCAGAATCAAATAATATTCTAGCATCATGTTGATTCAGTAAGAAAGTACCCGTGGTGACGTTGGGGTTCTGTGACACGTTTCCATCTCCGAGTACGTAAGCTCTTCCTCGGGCAACCTGATTGACGTTCTTGGGGCAGTGACTTTTATAATGACCCGCTTCACCACAACCGTGGCACTTTACTGCTACTGGTTGCACATTCGCTCCCGTGGCTCTGCAGTCTCGGGTCACATGACCTATTCTCCTACAGTTACCGCAGATGGCGGTACAGGGTCCTGTATGATGCATCTTGCACTTGTTACACTGGGGTTTTATCCCAGCATACATTTTTCCTTCAGCGGGTGCAGCCACATAAGCCCTAGTGGCTTCTTGTCTGCGGTTTTGTTGTTGATGTCTATCGTTTCTGCTTTGCTGGTAGTCTCTGTTGCGGTTGCTTCGATCATTGTTGCGGTAGCTCCTGTTGTGACTATAATAACTGTTGCTGTTCCGGTTGCTGCTGTCATGGTTATCATGGTTTCTCTTTTGTCCAATGACTGTGGAGTTAGAACCTCGTTTAAGCACTCGACTCATCATTCGCTGAGCAAATACGAATGCGGCTTCGAGGGTTTGTGGGTGTGATGCGGTGACGTCTCCCTCAATGCTTGAAGGTAGTCCTTCCACATATTTCTCCAATGTCTTTTCCAAGTCAGGTACCATGTGTGGACACAGAAGAGATAACTTTTGAAATTTTCGGTTGTACGCACTGACATCATTGTTCTTCACTACTAACTGGTGAAATTCATCTTCAAGCTTTCTGACCTCGGTACGGGGACAATACTTTTTCAGCATTTTATTCTTCAGTTCGGTCCAAGAGATTTGAAATGCTGCTTCAGTACCCATTATTTTGACAGTAGCATTCCACCAAGATAATGCATTTCCCCTCAAAGTTCCAGTGGCAAAAGTGACCTTGTTGTTTTCTGCACAGTTGCTTCTCATGAATACCGTTTCCATGCATTCAAACCACTGTGCTAGTTCCGTCACTCCTTCTACGCCTCTGTAGGTGGTTGGTTGACAACTCACGAATTCTTTGTAAGTGCATTTACGGGGTGTAGATGCCTCACTTTCATTTGTTGCTCCCATAGTATTGTTTGAGCGGTTTGCTGCATCGGCCTCGCGTGCTGCGGCGATGCCTTCATCAATCATTCTTCGAACCTCCTCAAGCGTCAGTGTCACGGTTGGGTTGGTAGTTTCGTTGTCGCTATGTGCCATTTTCTATTAATGTCACAAGAATACAGATTTAGAATTTGGATAGAATAGCTGAGTATATGCACAATGTAATCATGGTGTGAAATGATGGTTAAATTGAATATTTTCCACAATTACAATGCCTCTTTAATTTACCCATTTACGGATATGAGATTGTTAAGGAACAATCGATTTAATCATGCAACTGTAGTTTTATCAATTTTTCCTATATATCCCCATATCATATGTGTTCAGGTTTTTACAATATTTACACAATCAGAGAATCATAATAATAACAGGTAACATCACGACATGTCTGGATACAATTACAATACATACGGACCACCATAATACATAAGTTAATAGATATATAGTACATCACTACCAACATTACAACATTAATAACTTGATCAGTTGAGTTATACAACAAAACGATACAAGAGTCTTTATTAATTGCCACATGCGGCAGACTACAATGTCTCAAACTATACAATCATGCTAACTATGTCTACTGCTCAGGTCTATCCGTACGCCTCGTGAGCTCTGAGATCTGGTCTCTGAGTCTCTGTATCTCAGCCTGATGCTCCATCTGTATGTCTCCCATGAGTCTCTCCAATGTGTCAGCTCTACGCTGTGCCAGGTGAGCCTCCCAAGCTAAGTCCTGTCCCTCTCTGCGTATGGATATCGCGTGGGAACGGGTATCTGCCAAGTCTGTCTGCATCTGTCTCAAGCACTGCTGTATCACTGCTCTGTTGGAAGCCAACCTATGTAGAGTGTCAGTGATAGTCCCTGGGGAATCCAACGGTACATGGTCTATCATCCGAAGAAGTGAATCGACCTGCTCTCCGTGACTCTCGAGTCGTGTCACTACTGTAGATGGTATAAGGGTGTGAGTGACTACTGGTCTAAATCCTTCCCAAGCATCACAGGTCTGAGCTGGGGGAGTGAAACCAGGAGGGTAAGGCAGTGATGGTGAGGATGGGTGTATCTGCTCTGATATGTGAGGTCTACTCGATGAAGGAATATCCTCTGCAGGAATCGGATCCCGCTGTCGAGGTGGTAGTGGATATGTCTGGGTATGTATGTCAAGCACATGGTCAGGTAGTGGGGATGGTGCAGTATGGTGGAACTCTAATGGTGTATCGTCTGCAGGGAGCCATTGCTGACTCTCATAGTACAAGTCGTCAGGGGGTGGTATATAGAAAGGAGAATAGGTGTCATAAACAAAATGTGGTGGTAACGTAGGTGCTGGCAAAGCTGGCACATGAGGGTCATCTAATAAAGGTATAGCGGCGGCTCCACCCTCCACAAAGGGCTCGATCGCGTCAGGCACAACCTCTGGTGCTACAGTACCAGGAAGTACGGGGGACGTGACTGATGCTAATGATCCCTCGGAGTCCGGCTCCGATGATACACTAAAGTGGGTGATGAATGACATAGTACTGTAATAATCCATATATGGTAGAAATAAGTAATTACTAACATCATGTGGTGTAAGATAAGCATGAAATTATCTAGTTGTGTGCAGTAACTATTAAGTATGCAGAGGCTTATACAAGATAATCCTAATGTATAACATACCGAGCGCGGCAGCAAGCAGGCATGGAGGGTTTAAGGTAACATGGTGTATAATTAATTTGTTTGAAAAATGTAGTTATAGTCCAACGTTTGAAAACATTTGGTTCTCTATAACCGAAGCTCTGATGCCAATCTGTAACACCCCCAAATTTTAAACATAGCAGCGGAAGATTAATTTGGGTGTTACTGTGAGGATCGAAAACAAAATCATAGAAAAACAGCCTGAGACGGCATTTTTAATTTACATAGGTCCATAATACAAATTTAGTTATAAAGCGTTACATCAGAGTGCTAAGGTTTCTCCAAAGAAACATCAATTTAACTGAATTACAACTTTATTTTACACCATTTATTTAAGATAGGGTGCGCCTGCTCCATGCCTTGCCTTGCTCCTCTAGTTCCCTGAGATACATGCTTAAAAGTCAACATAATGTTGAGTGAAATCATGGAGTTTGTAATTTAAATATCAGTTCGATTCACAAGTAAGATTGTATTGAAGATACAATCAGTTTAGAAATTGATATCGCAGTTCATATATTGCCCTAAGTTTCATGACACGCAAACGTTAACAAAGTACCGCATAAACGGAGGTGTCCACCAAATTAATGATGAAAGTTTTGCCCTCGTGTAATAGGTGATTTTGCCAATTCCTATTTCTCTCAAATATAATGCATCGCGACTAATACGACTAGCAAAAAGCATTCCGTCACAGTATTAGTGGGATAGGTCGTCAACCTCTAATAGATCTATTCATTATATTCGCGTTCACCGCAGTGATTAATGGCTCATGATAAAGGGTCTTGTGGCAATATGGTAACTTAGGCATATATCAAGTCAGGTAGCATACAGAAAAATACTTGTGATTTGTTTATAGCATGTATCCCCCTCACGGAGTTTAAAAAGTATAAAGAGTTTAAAAAGTGAGGCCATGACTCACCTTAAGCGTTACTGGTGATGGTGAAAATAAACTCAGAGGTGATTATAACAACTTCGATATAGAACCTGGTAAATATATAAATAACTGAGAATCTGACTAATTTCTAGTGGTGTGTGTGTATGAATGGTGGATGATGATCAACAAATGATATACAACGATCTAATTGTTGAGAGTGAAGGTGTTATATGATTATGGTGCTCGTGCTCTCGTAAGATCATATCTTCAAAGAGTAAATGAATTTATATGAAATATTAACATGAAGTATTTCTAACGCTATTAACTAATATGCAATTATGATGCGAATATGCATATGAAGTAAAGATATGGTGCAAAAATGAAAAATAAGATAAGAATGACAAGTTATAACAGTTGGTCCTTGTTCTTTCCAGATTTTACATTTTCTACCCTAACCGTGGTTTGCGTTACGTCGTTAGTCCTTGTCTAGTCCATAGTCCAAAATAGTCCAGTAATTGTCCATATGTCCATACAAAGCTTGGAGTTCAATGGTATGTTAATTTAAGTCCTCTACCAACTGTTTTCACAGCTTCAGTCCCTAGGTTTCACAGTTTGGCAGTTTTGGTCCTTTTCGGTTAAGTCGCGTTACATTTTTAGTCCTTTTTGCATAAAAATGACGGGAAAAATATTCTGAAAATTTCTATAACTTTATTAAGTTCATATTAACTTATTTCAATTTATTATTTCAGAAAATAGATTATTTTTGCATTATTGGGCCATTTAACGATTTAGAACAAGGCCCGTTAAGAGTTTTAGAGGCGAGGGCGTGTAAACTGTTTTGGGCTTGAACTTGGGCTATTTTTAGGATTCTAAAAATATTTCATTTGGGTTGGATGGGCTGGTTTAACACTATCTCTTATTGGGCTTTGGTTTAGTCCATTTCGGAAAATACTATAAGTGAATTTTCTGAAAATGTGAAACAAGTATTCGAGGGTCGATCAAAAGGGTTTATTTTGAGCGTGTTCGTGAGCTTATGAGGTCGAACTTAAAACATGAAAAATATAGTTTTCTAGGTGTGCTATCGAGCGGTACCAAAATATCTAGGTGTTGTGTTTTTAGATTCGAAAATATATTTAAGGTTTATAGTCATGTCGCATAGTTTTGGTGTCCAAAAAGGTCTATTATTTTCTAGGTCTTTTACACTAGTCGAGTAGCACTCAAAAGGGTTTATTTTAAGTGTCGAAATGAAATTATGAGTGGGATCTTAGAATATGAAAAATGTTGTTTCCCAAGTGTACTATCGAGCGAAGTAAAAATATATATGTGTTATTTTCATGGATTCGAATTAAACATGTCACGAGTTGGCTATGTCGAGGGGTTCTTCTTGGTTGAAATACTTAATTAGATTTTTATTTGTTTCTACAAGGTCCGATCGAGTAGTACTTAAGATGGCTCATTTTAAAGGTCGAAACTTGAGTGTGATTAAGAGTTATTTAAATGAAAAGTGTAGGTAGTTACGTGGTGTATTAGGTCGTGTAACGAGAGAACATGGTCGTTAAATTATTTAGTGAGATATGGAGTTATTTTGGAGACCTCTTGGGACTGTTTTCATTCGTATAGAATCACTTAGCATATTTTAGCTTTTCCCCTTTTTATTTATAGCGTGACGTATGAGGGTTGCATGGAATGTATGTTTACATGTTCGAGTACAATGATGCATGTAACTTAGTGAAGTGTCAATATATAGGATTTAATGAGAAACATAATAATGCATGGTGTGATATCTTGGTTGTGAAAGTGAGTTTGTGAGGTGACTGTCAAGTCTTTCCAATGTATGTTCGATTATATATATGATTCAAAATGGGTTGTTGTGTTCTTAACAATAATTGCTATACGTTTAAGTGCATGCCTTGATATAGTAACGTGTATTAGTAAGATGTGTTGTGGTTCTTAAACCTTTCTTAGTGGTGACATGCAATTATGAGTTTGTAACTGTATGGTACGTATAAAATAAAATAGATACGTTCGAATGTAGCATGAGATATGTATGCAAGTGATGTGTAAAGTGCAAAGAATGAAAAGAGGAGTTCATACCACACCTTTAGCAAAGGTGGTGAGGGACTGTGGTTGTTCGAAGAAGACACAAGAAAAGCAGTGAGCTTCGAAGAGCTTTCTACACTTGACTTTACTGAGTTTGCTTCCAAAGTTCTCGACAGAAAGTTGCTTATGATATTTAAGGAATGTTGTGATTTTGATAGAAAATGATGGGTGATAGAGAATAGAAAGAGATCGAATGGAGTAGTTTATATAGACAAAATATCTCCTATTTGCATTGACTTATTGACCAAATGATTGAAGCACTGTGACTATGGGACACTTGGTGTCTTTGCTG
Organism: Artemisia tridentata subsp. tridentata; assembly: GCA_021014915.2. Classification (NCBI taxonomy): domain Eukaryota; kingdom Viridiplantae; phylum Streptophyta; class Magnoliopsida; order Asterales; family Asteraceae; genus Artemisia; species Artemisia tridentata. Next base: position 291,161,633 of record CP139509.1, read on the forward strand.
TCCAAGTTTGTGTGTGAATGAGTATTGGTAGTTGTAGTTTTGGACTTTAGTTCTTGTAAGTTTCTTATATTCGATTTGAGGTTAGCATGAGTCCATCGCTTGGACTAGTGAGCCACGACTTTCATTTCTATCACCTTGCTTTATTATTATACGTATAACATTATTAAGAAATGAGTTTTGAGATTGCAGTAACAATCGGGTTTCATAATGGGTTGATTTGGCTTTGTGTTTTGTTCGGTTTTCACTTTGTTAATAGCACAAGTTTTAATCTAACGAGTTACAAATTGTTACTGTGATTTCTCTCTCATTTGAAGTAGCAATTTAAGTCAATAATATAGCTAGTATTTTATAGGAATCAGTGGTGTGTGATTTAGTTATGTGTCGACAACTTTTGTTATATTCTTGGGTCGAGTATGGGACAACAACATGGGTTTCGTTATCGTGTTACTACTTGCTATTCTTGGATGGGTTTTTGTATCATAGTAGCTAAGTAGGTGGTGCATTTGAATGTGTAAAAGTATGTGAAGGTTAAGTTTCGATATCAAAAATATACGATCGGGTTTTTGAGGGTATTGGCGATCGGATGAAAGAAAGAAAACAAAGGAAATAAAACAATTAAAGTGGGTGTATCGTTGGGCTGTGGGATTCTGTGGGGTTGTGTGGAGTTGTTGGGCCGAAAATGTTAAGGTCCAATAGGTTGGTTTTAGTAAGGTAGAATTAGGATTAGTGTTGTAATTAAATTTTGGTTAAGTAGGTTGGGTGATATTAATTTTTACTAAGCGTAGTGTAATGAATAGGTGAGTATGATCACTTGTCATGGTGAAAATATATTGTTGTGCGAGAATTATTATCTCAAGTACGGCGTATACAATATATACATATATATAATACATCGGGATATTAATAACTAATAACAGAAAAGTTTAAATTTCTAGCAAAAATGGGCTTTAGCAAACGGTAATACGAGATCATCATTAATCATTAAGATTGATTACAAAGGTTTTTCTTAGGATCTTACAGTGGTGGTGGTGGAGGTGGGTAGGTGGTGATGGGTGGAGGTGGTGGTGGTGGAGGTGGGTGGTGGTGGAGTTGGGTGGTGGTGGTGGTGGGTGTTGGTAGGTGCTGGTGGCGGTGGTGGGTGGTGGCGATGGTAACGATGCAAATATTTTAACTCAATGAGGACTAACGATGCAAATATTTTAACTCTATAGTCAATGAGGACTAACGATGAAAAAATTTTAACTTAAGGAGGACTAACGATGCAAATATTTTAACTCTATAGTCAATGAGGACTAACGATGCAAATATTTTAACTCAATGAGGAGTAACGATGCAACTATTTTAACTCTTGTTAGGAGATAACGGAAAATCATTTGCATCGTTAGTCCATAGTAACTGATATTACTAACTGAGGGATGTATTTGTGCCAACTTTACTAACGGTGGATGATTTTGTTCCAAAAAAAAGAAAAAGGATGTAAAGCGGTCTTTTGGCAAACCACAGGGATGTATTTTGGACTTTTCTCAAATAAAAAAATAAAAAAGATTTAAAAAATAGTTTAGACCACTTAAAGATTTTAGACTTTTTCATTCCATCTAAGATTGAAATGGTTGCTTACTATGGTTCAAATTTACAAATCTCTTTGAAAAAATTATATCTATTCATAAACTATCATAGTGGACGCTTTATACATTGTGCTATAAAAGGTAGGGGTGTTCAAAAAATTCAAGAAACCGAAGAACCGAGCCGAACCGCTCAATCCGAAACCGAAAAAAACCGAAACCGAAAAAACCCGCTTATCACGGTTTAGTTTCGGTTTTTATTTTTTGATATCCGCGGTTAACCGAACCGAACCGTGATTAATACATGAAGGTTTTTTTTAACTAAATATTTAAATAATTGTACAAGTATTAATTATATTATTGCACTAATTTTATTGTATAACGCCTTTTTCGCTCCTAATGTGAACATTTCTAAACATTTATGTGTTAAAGTTGATAAAGGTGATTGTAATCTATAAACGTCGAATAACTATTATTTTGTTAATTGATTATGTATGGATATTTGAATGCAATTATTCTAACGGGATAACTTTTATATGACTATTATCTATTAAATGTCATTTAATTTTACTAAAATGACATTTTATGTTCTAGAACATGTTATTGTTTAAAAGGTTAAACTCGATTAAATGTCTAAAATGGTTAACCGTGACCTGAACCGCGGGTAACCGCTCATTTCGGTTACCCGCTTGTTCGGTTACCCGTCTAGTACGGTTCGGTTTCGGATAGTAAAATTAATTACCCGCCCCGCGATGGATAATTTAAATCTTCCAACTAACCGAACCGAACCGCCAGGGGCGGAGCCATGTTAGGAGTAGTGGGGGGAACCGCCCCCAACGGCGTTCTTGCGAATACACAAAATATATAGAAAAAAAGTAAAATTTACGGGAAAAAAGTCTAGTGCCCTCGCTTATAAAATCTGAGTGCCCTCATCTCTCCGGCCTGCCAACAATTAAAGAGTGATTTAATGTGAAATTGGAATTTTCCGGTGAGCTTGTTTGATCGGAAAACATGAAGGAAGATAGATAGTATAGAGCTGTGAAAGTACATCTAGAATAGCAGTAGTAATAGGTTAATGGGTATATATAATATTATTTCTTTTCTTCTTTTAAGCCGTACTTCTGGTAGTACACATGTTAATTCAGTAAGAATAAATTGGTTTATGTGATTGCAAACATGTAAATATTATATACTTTAGCATGATTTTCTTAACAAGGTCTTGTTTTGTTGTATAGGTATAATGTTAATTTGTTGACATCATATATTTTCTCAAATATCTTTTATACGGAGTATTTATGAGTTTGATATATCACATTCCTTGCGGTGAAATTATTCATAAAACCGCGACTACTTTAATGCAAGTTTTACTATACTGGATATTTTAAATTTTTGCTTAAATTTTTGTATTTAATCCTAAAAACTACTTGAAATCACCGGCTGGTTTTTATTTTATCGACACCTTAATTTATAACTAGTGTTAATCGCATCATAGTAGACCCGACCCGATTTGTTTCAAATTACGTTAAAAATTGGCATTTTCCGACATGTATTTAACCCTCGTTTGATGCCCCCTTTATCATGTTTTCTGGCTCCGTCACTGCGAACCGCCCCACGAACACCCCTAATAAAAGGTTAGTTTACTGTAAATTCGAGCCAGTCTATACATTGTGCTATCTCCGCACTATATATTAGACAGTAACATGTTTGTCCACATGGCACAATAAAAGTAAGTCATCTCCATGTCAGCAGTCAAAAGAGAAGTCATTGATGACATGTCACAAAGTTTTGACCAAGCAATAAAACAGAAAATTGAAGGTTTGGTATTTGAATGAAAAGAGATCCTCATGTCTTAAGAACCGTATTTAAATTTAAAAAAATTATATCGATCATTGTCGTACACTAAATCGAAAAATCCAAAGTTGTTGCATAACAAACGATCCTTCCAATGACCTTAAAACCCTAAATCGACGCTCGAAGCACCATCTTTGGATTGAAGAACCATAATTCGATTGAAGAGCAAATGGTTTAAATTCATCCACAAAACAAGTTTTTATGTTTACAAAATCCCTAACATCATTATGTTTGAAAAGTTTGGGTTTTGATGATTGAATTGAATCTCCATTTTAATCAGGTACATGACTATTATTGCACATTTCTTAAAATTCAATCATTTGCAAAGGCCAAATTCATTATTTTTCTTAAAAAATTGATTTAGACTAATATAAAGGCCTAATTTTATTTACTACTAAGAAGATGTGTGTTAAGTCAAGTGATTTGAGCCTTCGATGAAATGTTTTAGAAGAATTATACTTGCAAGATGTGATAGATTATTTGTAGCCACGTTTCTATACAGGTTTTCATATAAAGATTTTATCGTATTATGTATGAGACAAATATATTTCAATAAAATTTGTTGACATATGGGCTGTTTGGGATTTTGTTATGTAACAATTTATTTGATTACTCCGAACTTATAGTGGCGATAATGTAATTGAATGTGATATAACGCACCCTCAGAAACTTCCGTTTGCATTAACAAGTGTTGATGGGGATAACTTTCCACTGTATTATTCGTCTATAGACCTTGCTGGCCACTCACTTTATAACAAGCATAAAAGCCAGAAAATGAAGAGGAGCCTTAGGAATGGTGACCCACAAGCGGAAACAAGTCTCTTAGGAGTAACTATGAGAGGTCGCATACAACTGGTATCATCTGTCGAAGTATAATAACATGTGCTTAAGTTTGCTTTTGTATTATAAGTAGTATTGGCTTATTTGTTTTTTGCTACGGCATAAAAGCCTTTGAATTAGTATTATCTGTATAACATCATATAATAAATGAAAAGTTTTTTGAATGTCAAAATCCCATAATATGACGTCATATATACACCTTCCAATTTGACTTATCCCTTTTTCACCGTGGTCAAACAGTTCAGTTGATGCATTTTACAAACAGTTTCACTTATCCCTTTTTCATATAATACACCTGCCAATTGACGTCATATATATATCTAATTTTTCGTTGATGCATTTTACAAACAGTTTGACTTATCCCTTTTTTTTTCTACCCTCATCTCTAATTTATTCTATATCATCAGTTTTTTAATATTTACTATTATCATTATGTGTCTACTTTAGTTTTGTAACTTATACATATTTAATTTTGATAATTCATAAAAAAAAAAAAAAAATTGTTAACTTTATATGAATATTATTTTTGTATATGCCATTTTATTTGTCAAAAGTGGGAATATTTTGTTTCTGTTGTGCTGTCAAAATGACAGTTTCGTTGATGCATTTTGCTGTCAAAACAAGATAGGTTAGTTGTTTTTTAATATGACTTTGTTTTACTTACGATACAATTTTTTTATTGCCACCCGCGAAACCCGCGGGTCTAAAAGCCTTTGAATTAGTCTAGTATTATATCTGTATAACATCATATATCCATGTGATAATATCATTAGACATTTCGAAATATATATGTACCTCAAAATATATATGTACCTTAAGTCGGATCAGAAGAATATGCTAATGGAAACTTGGTATCAAACCGATGATTATTTGAATGAAAAAAAACTATTAAAATTTTAAGGTGCAATTTCCATTCTACAATATGGAGATTTATTACCAATATCTGAAAACGTAAAACTGATTGATCGACTCGTAGACTTCATGTGTTTATGGTTACTGAAGAAAGTCAAGTTTCGGTGTTGATATTTTTAAAAGGGTTCTTCTTGCATTGGTTTGAAGGGGATTTAAGCAATTTGCACTTGGTCCAGTTTTAATGATTTACGCCAAAGAATGTCTATGAGATATGGTAAGAATCTAACTTATAGGGCTCGTGATATACTGACCCTCCCTATTATTCATATACTAACCCTCCCTATCTAGTAGGGAGGTACAATTGTAGTAGGTTTTTTTATTTATTTATTTTTTTTTTTTGTACTTTGTTGTACTTTAGTACCTTTGTACTTTTCAGTTTTTTTTTTTTTTTTTTTTTTTTTTTTTTTTTTTTTTTTTTTTAAATGTTTATTTTATATGTTATTTTTTAGTGTAATGTTTATTTTGAGTGTAATGTTTGTTTTTTTGTACACGTTAACGTTAACACATTAAACAACTACAATGTTAACACATTAACACAAACACGTTAACGTTAACACATTAAACAATAACACGTTAACGTTAACACATTAAACAAAACAACTTTTATTATTCAATTAAACAATGACGATAACACATTAACCTTTTTTTTTTAACAACTTACTTTAATTTTTTTTTTCGAATTTAAAATTTTTTTATTTCGAAATTAATTTTTTTTTAACAACAACTTACTTTATTTCGAAATTAAATTTTTTTTAACAACTTACTTTATTTCGATTTTTTTTTTATTTCGAAACTAAATTTTTTTTATTTCGAAATTAATTTTTTTATTTATTTCGAAATTAATTTTTTTTATTTCGAAATTAATTTTTTTTTATTTCGAAATTAAATTTTTTTTCAAATAAACTTTTGTTACAAAATTTTTTCGGAATTTTTTTTTAGAAAAATAATTCTTTTTTATTTCGAAATTAATTTTTTTTCCATTATTGTTAATATATTTTTTTAGTTAACTCTAATAATAATAATAATAATAATAATAATAATAATAATAATAATAATAATAATAATAATAATAATAATAATAAAATAAAACTATGCATGGCCACGTGAATGAAATGAAAAAAAAGAAAAAAGAAAGAGAAGTACTAACCTCAAGCATGGCCACGTGCCCTTTTGCTGTAGCATACGACAAAAAAGAAAGAAGAAAGAAAAAAGGGGCGCGTGAGTTTTATGTCCTTTCTCAAAGACTGACTGATGCAATAGCAAAAAAGGGGGACCACCCTAAGGCCTAGCTGCAGCAAAAAGGGGATAGACCCCGTTCGGTTAGTATGACCCAACTTATAGTTACGTATTTGCCCATTATTGGTTTATATTCTAGTTTTAATTGATCAACCGCAACGGTTGTTGTTCGACACATTATCAAAGGATATAGCAAAAATATTTTCTTTTAAATTACATGTTTTGATGACAAAATCTAAAATAGCATATAAATTATCGCCGGTATGGGGATATCCAAACAATTCAAAGGAGCACAAAGATACGAATCCGGTGAACCATGTGGAGCCATCCAAACATCACACGTTAAACTTACACTTGTTTCTTAGGATTGAACTCCTAAAATTATTTCATTTTTAGCTAGTTTCCACATATTTATACAATCATGTTTTAGTGTAGTGCGAGTGTGCGACTTACATGGCAATATGGAGGTTGAAACGTTTCTTGGATAAGCGAGTTAATTCGCTTATTGTCGAAGTGGTCAAAAGACTAAGCTTTCTTGAATCACAAAAAGTTGCCTATGTACCAAATACCCTTCTGATGTCATGCATGGAAACATGCATTGGTTTATAAATATTTTCATTATAACAAAATACATGCAACTCGCTTGACACATGCTTAATTTATATAGTTTTAATAATTCTAAACATAGTAACAATAGTTTACAAAATAAAAGATTTATAAATTAATAATATTATATTGTAACATGAAGATTTATAAATTAATAATTCTAAACATAATAACAATGGTTTGAAGGTATGGGAATGAAATAATACTTTCATTCCTAACATAGTTGTTTGGTTTATGGGTTTGGTTTTTGAAAATAGGTATGAAACCCATAAAAATAGGCATTTCCCATACCCATCTATGGTGGTGGGTTTACAAACCAATTCCATACCCATATCCATAGTCATTCCCATAGTTATTCCCATATACATACCAAACACCCCCTAAAGTGTATATCATTAAAATGCTCTAGTGTTAAAATGGTACCAAAACACTCAAATAACTAATCACCCAACCAACCACCCCTTGATGATCTTATCTTTTATTAAAACAATATACACAAAAGGTTAGTCCCCAACACGGATGCTAACCAAAACAATACAAGTGAAACAAGTAGTAGTCCCTCTAACAGGTGCTATTACAACACATACAAAACTCATACTCTAAGACTGAAAGAATAAACCAAACTGCTAACAAGATCAAGATGATCTTAATACAAACCAAACTGATAAAACTAGACTAAAACCCAGAACATCAATCTTGAGAGTAAACCAACTTGAGAGAGAACTTATGTGTGTAAAATACTGAGATAATAATGAGAAGTGCCAAACCTTAGATCCAGCCTTTAGCTTATATAGCTGCAAATTACACTTAGCACCCGGCACAATATAAAACTTACAAAACCTGACCAAAGTTATAGTTAGCTAAAATATAACAAACCAAATGAACCATTAAGTTTCATAAGTTTGATAAAGAGCTAATACTTTCAACACCCCCCCCCCCCCTCAAACTGATGAAGCAAAAAGGTTCACCATACCAAGTTTCTTAACCATAACTGCATGCTGTGCAGACCCAAGAGCTTTGGTTAGCACATTTACAGTTTGCTCTTTTGAACCAACTATCACAGTCTCAATTAACCCAAAAGCCACTTTTTCTCTAACAAGATGCACATCAATATCAAAATGCTTTGTTTTTTCATGCATCATTGGGTTAGCAGCTATCTGCATAGCTGACTTATTATTACAACACAGCTTCACAGGCAATAAAGTTTCAGTTACTCCAAGATCTCTTAAGATCTTAAGTATCCACATAACCTCACAAGTAGCAGATGCCATTGACCTGTATTCAGCCTCAGCTGAAGACTTGGACAAGGTATTCTGCTTCTTGCTTTTCCAAGAAACAATATTAACATTAATAAAAACACAATACCCAGACATAGACCTCCTAGTGACTGGACATTTAGCCCAGTCAGCATCAGAGTATGCCAACACATTAAACTTGCCATTATTTTCTTAAAACTTATACCATTACCTGGTGCAAGCTTAAGATACCTCAACACCCTTAAACCAAAATCATAATGAGACTTCAAAGGAGCATGCATATACTGACTTAAACAATGAACAACATAGGCAATATCAGGCCTAGTCATAGTGAGATATATAAGATTCCTAACAAGCTTTTTTTCAATAACCTATCATCATCAGACTCCTTATGATTCAAAACTATGTTCTCAGGTAAAGGAGTCATAACAGGTCTGCAAGCCAACAAACCATAATCATGAAGTAACTCCAAACAATACTTTCTTTGATTTAAACATAGCCCATTTTCAGTTTTTAAAACTTCAATACCCAAGTAATACTTTAACTCCCCAGGATCTTTAATCTTGAACTTGTTATTTAAAAACTTTTTAAAGCTTTCAATTTCTTCCACACTGTTCCGAGAAATGACCATATCATCCACATAAACCAATAGAAATAACACTGTAATCCTTTTTTCTTAATAAACAAAGAATGATCATTCTGAGATTGTTCAAAACCAGCTTCAAACAAGGCTTCTAACAGTGTATGGTTCCACTGTCTAGGAGCCTGCTTCAAGCCATATAAAGATTTTTTCAATTTACAAACTTTAGTTTTACCCTCTTTATGACCACCTGGGGGAGGAAGCATATAAACATCCTCACTCAGGTCCCTATAAAGAAAAGCATTATTAACATCCAACTGAAACAATTTCCAATTATTTTGGACAGCAAGACTGATAAGACATCTGGCAATACTCATTTTCACAACAGGACTAAAGGTTTCATTATAGTCTAAACCTTTTTTTTTAAGTATGACCTTTAGCTACAAGTCTAGCCTTATATCTATCAATCTCACCATTAGCCTTGTACTAAATTTTAAAAACCCACTTGGATCCAATAGGAGTGCTTCCATAAGGAAGTTCAACCTCTACCCAAGTATCATTCTCATGTAAAGCATGCATCTCATCATTCACGGCATTAATCCAATTAACATCTTTTGAAGCTTCCTCAAAAGAAGAAGGTTCATAAGTCTTGTTCAAATTAGAAACAAAACAACAATTCTCAGAACTAAGCACAGAATGATTAGCATATTTACCTAACCATACTTAACCTTACCATCTAAGACAAATTCATTCAACTTAGCAGGCAATTTAGAAGATCTAGAAGACCTTCTAGAGGTACCTTCCTTTGTTTGATCTTGAAAAACATTTTGGAACCTAGGAACATCTGCAATGGTTTCACTATTTCCCTCAGAATCAAAATTTTCTTCTAAAGAAGTTGCAGAACGACCTAACTCTAGTTGCTGTAAACTTGCAGGTTGATGTATCTGCTTAGAAGTAGCATCCTGCTCTGTGTTCACAACCTTACCAAGTTGAGATGGACTACCATCTCTACCAATAGATGTACCTTCCCTTCTATTTTCATTAATATTTTCATCATTGGGAATGGGACAAGGAGTTTTGGTTTTTGACTCAGACTCAATATAATCAAAAAAGTTTAAATGTGTCACTTCTGACAAAGACTCAGAAACAACATTTTGATTCATTCTAAGAGGATATATAGTTTCATAAAACTTTACATCCCTAGAATACAAGACTGCCCTATTTTCCAAACTCAAAAGTTTATAAGATTTTTTCCCACTAGCATAACCAATTAGAATACATTTCTCAGATTTTTTAGAAAACTTATCAGAATCTTTAAAAAGAGCAGCAAAACACAGACACCCAAAACTCCTTAGATGAGACAAACTAGGTTCCATACCATAGACTAAATAAAAAATAAGATTTTCCATTCAACACAGAGGAAGACAACCTGTTAATCAAATACACAGACACCCAAAACTCCTTAGATGAGACAAACTAGGTTCCCTACCATAGACTAAAGAAAAAGGAGATTTTCCATTCAACACAGAGGAAGGCAACCTGGTAATCAAATAAGTAGCAGTTAACACACATTCAGACCAAAACACAAGAGGAATCCCCCCTGAAACATAAGACTTCTAGCTACATTGAGCAGATGTCTATGTTTCCTTTCAGCAATCCCATTCTGCTATGGTGTATATGCACAATTGGTTTAATGGATTACACCCATAGTATTCAAAAACTCATTCATTTTATTATTAACAAACTCAGTGCCATTATTTGACCTGATTACCTTAATTTTTTTCTCAAACTGTGTAAAAACCATGTTATAGAAAGAAACAAACATGTCAAAAACCTCATCTTTTCTTTTTAACATATAAACCTAAACAGACCTACTGAAATCATCCACAACAGTCAAAAAATATTTGTACCCTTCCCTGCTAACCACCTTATAAGGTCCCCAAACATCTAAATGAATGAGATCCCCAAAAACAGTAGATTTATGTTCACTTATAGGAAAAGGGTCCTTGGTTTGCTTTGCCTTATGGCAAACCTCACAAGGACCATTATGATCAACATTGTTTAAGTTTAAAGATCCTTTAAGAAGTTTTAAAACTTGGTTAGCAGGATGACCCATTCTATTGTGCCAGACTTCCTTAGTCACAAAGCAACAAAGGAACTCACTCTTAACAACACAAGCAGACAAATCAGCAGACTTATCAAACAAGTACAAACCACCATATTCACTACCAGTCCCCAGCACACTCTGCTGATTCAAATCCTGAATGTAACATTTAGTTTCATCAAAATCAACTCTTAACTTGCTATCCTTAATCATCTTATTAACAGACATCAAACTAACACAATATTCAGGCACAACCAAGACATCAAACAACACAACATTACTATTAAGTCTTAGATTACCAACATGTGTTATTTTAGCCAATGTCCCATTAGGATGACCCACTGTGAGTGTTGGGTCAACAATTGACCCAAATGTCCCTGAAAAAGATTTGAACATAAAATAGCCCAGACACTCACTGACAGAACATCAGTGATTATCTAACTCACTGATGATCAGTGAGAATGTCTCTCCATGATAAAGGGATGTAGCTCAGACATCATTCTTCAAAGAGTTGGCAAAGACCAACTGAAGAAGCGCTTTACTCAACTGATGTAGTCTCAGTGAGTAAGGTACTTGAGCAAACATAAAGGACACTGAGATCTGACAAATGTCTCTATATCCCTGATGGCCTTTCTCTCATTGACAATGACCACCTCACCAACCTTCAATATAACTGATCAAGAAGTTATGATTGATCAACATGGCTCAAGATTCAGAGACACCAAGAATCTGGGATGAACTGATTAAAGAAGACAAACTCACTGAACGTCAATAGCAGAAGTTCATGCCTTAGATATTGTCAAAGAGTTCTTGCAAACTTACTAAGTGCTCATCAGCCAGTATGTACAAAGAACTCTAGCTCAGGAACAGGGGATCATCAAGGGCAGGAATACCTTGATGATCTCTCAGCTCTCTGATCAAAGACCAAGAAGGTTAGGTGAAGACTATAAAGTTTAAGTGAGAAAACTCTTGGGAAGATAAACTTTGTTCCTTCTTAAGACACAAAAGAAGCTCATGGGAACCTGATGCTATCAACTCCGGTAAACCAAAAGGACATCAAGGCTAGATGTCTAGGCACCTGCCTATCTATGAACAGTTGGCAAGATCACTATTCCCACGTGAAGCAACAGTAATCTCACTGCTATATAAACCAGTTCCAACCAAAGCAGAATGTGCGCATTTAACGAGAGTAAGAAATGAGAATTCCACAACATAGTTAGAGTGTTAGAATCCTCAACACACTTAGAACCCAAGCCTATCTTGCTTCTAAGTGTCTCTTAATTTGTCTCTCACCGGGGATAGCCGTCTGCAACTATCCTCATTGAAAAGCCAACCAAGTCATTAGTGTGTCTAAGTGGGTTCTTGAGTAACCGTGTAATTTCGTTTATCATGAATCATAAACTCGTTATATTTTCCATCTCCAAACGGCACATGTTTGTGTTTATTTTGCTAATTCATAAGGTTCTCAAGTTAAACCGGACCAACAGTGAGTTTTAAATCCGTTATGTCAATAAAGTTAAACATGTTTGAAGAAGTATTTGTTAAATGTTGATTGGCCCCTGAGTCAATTATCCATCCCAGATGATAACTGACCCCATTAAGTTTCAAATTAGCACAAAAAACTGGTAAAAATGTTGATTGAAAAACACACTGCCATTGAAAAAAGAACAAGAGGCACTACCTGCCATGTTAGCCTGAGCAGAAGTACCCAGTTTCTCATTAATAAGACTCATTAGCTTCAAAACCTATTCATTACTAAAAGACAGATTCCCAACAGCAGTTTTAGCCACATTATTCACACTAGAGGTTCCCTTAATATCATTGATTTTGTTAAATTATTTCCAGGTTTAAGATCAGGATTCTTTTTGAAACTTGGTGGATATCCAATGATCTCAAAGCATCTCTCAACAGTATGCCCCTTTAACCCGCAAGGAGTACATAATAAACTGTCATAATTTCCTCTGTTATTAGACCCAGCATTGTTATTCCAACTACTATTATTTCTTTTCCAATTACCATTCTTATTATCAAAAGTCCTAGAAACAAAAGCAGACACCTGAGCCTTCTCAGTTTCACAGAAGTGGTAGGAATCCCTCTATGGGATTCTTCCCTAGAAATCATAACAAAGGCATCTTGACCTCAGGAAGGACTTCCCTGGTCAAAAGACTACTTCTTATGGGTTGATAAATGTGATCAAGACCCATGCGGATTTGCATTAATTTCAACAGTTTAGCATGATCATTTAACTCTTGTCTAGCCTCACAGGTATAATCAGGAAGTTTGGTAAGAATATCAAATTCTCTCCATAGAGAATTCAACTTATGATAATACTCAGAAACAGGTAAACCACCTTGTTTAAAACTATTAATTTCTGAAGCAAATTAAACACTATAGACCCGTCAATCCTATCATAAGTATCCTTTAAATCTTTCCAAACAACAACAACATTATCAGAAAAAACATGACCAAGTTAAACATCTTGAGACAAAGAAGTTAAAATCTAGTTTAACACAACTGCATTGCACCTATCTCATTGAGCCTCTAACAAGGGACTAGCGGCATAAGCACTCCTAAGACAAGTACCATCAAGAAACCCTATCTTATTTTTAATTGGAATAGCCAATTTGATGACACTAGCCCATATTTTATAATTCTCAACCCAGTCAAATTAACATTCACAATAGAAACACAATTAGAATCATTTCCATGAAGATGCAAATGATTACTCTGATTCAAACTACTAATCATAATAGCAATACTGACAAACTAAGAAACAGATAAACGAAGATAACAGATAAACCAGACAAAAATAATCAAACAAATAAACCAGATACACCAGAACACCAGCAATCACAGATAAGCCACCAATAAACCAACAAATCTCAACTTCCAAGACTGCCCAATTCCTAATCACCTGCGACCTAGACTCAATAACAAACCTAAAAACAATAAAACTAACACTCACACCCAGGACTAACTTAGCCTAAGTCAGCAGACTGTGATTGGCTAGAGCATGTATTCACACCACTCAATGGTGGCAGATCAAATAGTTAGCCAACCCGTTTACGCCCACTAAACTTGAAACTAGTTAACCCTAAAGGAAGAAAGAATTCACTTACAGTGCTATAAATGGCCACAAGCAGTGGAAGACAAAGCAATAATTCTAGATTCACTTAGTCTAGAATTATTGTAACCAAGAAAGAGCCCAGAAAACCACAGTATCACCAGATCTTCAAGAAACCCCCAAATCTAAAATTAGGGTTTCAAGAAAACCAACCAAGAATCAGTCAATTAACACCAATTCCTTCAACCAATCGACTCCAATTGCTCAGAATCAAACCACAATAAAAAACCCCCAAAATCTAGGGTTTCAAGAAAAAGCCCTAAATCTTAATTGAGCCCTTAAATCTTCAATTAAACCACCAAATAACAAGATTCAACCACAAGACTATTGAATCAACCACCACTAAACCAAGATCGATAAAAAAACCCATGAAACCGATGAAATCAACTGATCAGAACCTAAGGCTCTGATACCATGTTAAACTGGTACCAAAACACTCAAATAACTAATCACCCAACCAACCACCCCTTTGATGATCTTATCTTTTATTAAAACAATATACACATAAGGTTAGTGTTAGGAATATGAATATTCAGTTGAAGACTCGGTCACCCCGACTACTTATTAGCACATCATAGCTCGTAGGATAACTAGTAATATTAGTAGTAGCGTAGTTATTATTATTAGCATTGTGGAGTGGGTCGGGTCTTTACCCTCTGTCAGCTCTCTCCACAGCCCGCTAGGGGCATATTATGTAAGAACTATATATACCCTTTCCCACACAAGGGAAAGGGTGGAACTTCTCATTATTTCACAAGCTAATACACACACTCTTTCTCTCTCTAAGTTCCCATCTCTCTCTCTCTAAACTCTCCTCTATTCGATCCATACTAGTCCCAATCTTGTGTTTATGTGTTAGTGAATATCCTACAATTGGTATCAAGAGCCATGGTTAGGTCCATGTGTGTTGATATTCACAGATTCGTGTAGATTGGGGTGGTTTTTGGTTCGAAAAGTTTGGTTCTTTAAATTCCATTTTACGCTTTGTTTTGTGGTTAAAAGTTGTTAAATCTTGTACTTATAAGCTTAAGGATTACATAGGAGTAGTGTTTAGTGTTTGGAATCACAGATTAGGCTTGGTGTGGTGATTTTTGGAAGATTTGAAGGTTAAAAGGTTAGTGTTCTTAGTGGCGATTTGTCCCTCGTTAAGACATTCTTGGTGGCGATTTGTGTCTGGCTGGAAAGAAAAAGTAGCCATTTGTGTTTTCTCGAGGTAGCGATTTGTCCCTTTACCAGATTTGGCAAAAAACGACAAACGACTACGATTGTGACTTGTTTGGCGTTTTGTGGCTGGCGATTTGTCTCTGATAGTGACTGTTCTGTCCTGTAGCGACTGTGGCGATTTTTCTGTGGCGATTTGTCTGTGGAGATTTGTCTCTGGCGATTTGTCTGTGGCGAATTTGTCTCTGGCAATTTATCTGTGGCGATTTATTTGTGGCTATTTTCCGTGGTAATTTGACTGTGGCGATTTGTCTGTGGCGACTTATCTCTGGCGATTTGTCTGTGGCGATTTGTCTGTGGCTATTTGTCCGTGGTAATTTGTCTGAGGCGATTTGTCTGTGGTGATTTGTCTGTGGCGATTTGTCTGTGGTAATTGTCTGTGGAGATTTGTCTCTGGCGATTTGTCTATTAGTAGTGAGAAGTTATTCTTAGGTTACGGTTTGTTTCTTGGTGATTTTAGAAAGTCCCGCGAAAGATTCGATTTCTCGGTTAAATCACAAGATCTGTAAAATCCCGTATTTTCTATGGCTACCACATCAAGCACCTCATCAGATGATATTCAAGCAGCAGGATCTGACACTCGTCCACCTATGCTAGATAGGACGGACTATGAGTCTTGGGCACAACGAATAAGACTTTACTGCTTGGGAAAAGAAAATGGAGCAAACATTCTTAAGTCCATTGATGAAGGACCATTTCAGATGGGTACCACCAGAGATGTTGTTACTACTGGTGAAGATGGCACAGTCACACTTGGAATTGACAGACCTTGTGAGTACAATGATCTTAATGATGAAGAAAAGAAGAGGTATGATGCTGACATTAGAGCTTCAAACATTGTCATTCAAGGTCTGCCAAAGGATGTATACAAGCTCATCAATTTCAACACTGAAGCTAAAGCTGTGTGGGACAATGTTAAAATGTTGTTGGCAGGGTCAGAACTCACAAAGGAAGACCGTGAGTCACAGCTGTATGATGAGTTCGAGCATTTCAAAATGAACCCAGGAGAGAATATCACAGACTACTATGTGAGATTTCATAAGTTGGTGAATGATATGAGGATGATCAGAATGACTATGCCCAACATCCAACTAAACTCAAAGTTTGTGAACAACATGACTCCTGAATGGGACAGATTTGTTACTGCTGTCAAACTCAACAAAGGTTTAAGGGATACCAACTATGAACGGATATATGCCTATCTGCAACAACATGAGAAGCATGCTGCCTACGATCGGGTGCTAAGAGAAAAGTTAAATCCTTCAACTCCAAATGATCCACTGGCTTTTATGACTAATGTTCTACCAACAACCCAATCATCATCCAACCCAAGCTATCATCTACTTCACTCACCAGTACCTGCTATGAGTTCTCAACTTGACTCAGGCTACTCTCAGACCGACAAAATGATTGACAACTTCACCAATCAAGTATCATTACTGGTTCAACAGTTTCAAGCATCCCTCCCTCAGACCAACAATCAGTTAAGGAATTCATCCAACCCACGCAATCAAGCAATGGTGGAGGATGGGAAAATTGTGGTTTAGAATGTGCAAGGGAGAGCTGGAAGAAACATGGGTCGAGGTTATGTGCAGAATAGAGCAGGGAATGCCAATCAGGGGCAAGGGAAACAGATCAAGTGCTACAATTGTGGAGGACTGGGACACATTGCTAGAAACTGCAATCAACCTAAACGTCCTCAGAACTCAGATTACTTCAAAGACAAGATGCTGTTAATGCAAGCACAAGAGAATGGAGCTGTATTGGATGAGGAAGAGTTATTGTTCTTGGCTGGTGATGGGGGAAATACGTTTGATGAAGATGTGGATGAGCAACCAGTTCAGGATCTAGCACTCAACGATCCTAACATCTTCAAGGCAGATGATTGTGATGCGTTTGACTCAGATGTAGATGATGAACCTACGGCTCAAACAATCTTCATGGCCAACTTGTCTTCCTTGGCTACATCACCTCGACAAGCTGGTTCCTCTAGTGCATCTGTGATATCTGAGGTACTAAAAATTTATGACACATATGATATAGTTGATGGACAAAAGAATCCCAAAGAAGTACATCAGGCAGATGTTTCTGACTCAAGTAATGTTGACATGGAAAATAGCAATATTATTTCATATGAACAGTATTTGAATCACAACAACTCGCCTGATGTACCAAATGGTGAATCTTCTGTCAATAATGATGCTGGTGTTATAAGTAATGTGTGTGTCTTAGATACTACGTGTAATGTTGATAATGCATGTGAGTGCCATGAGAACAACTTGCCTGTCCCTGATGATAACTTGATCACTAGACTAAACATTTATAAAGAACAAGTGGCTATGTATGAACAACTTGCTAAGTTTGAACTTAATGAACGTGAGCAAAAATTAGAAGGTCAAATGAGTACACTTATTAAAGAGTCTAGAGTAAGAGAAGAAACATTAAAACAAGAGTTGAATTCTTTGAAAAGTCAGCTAGAACAGTCTGTCAAACAGAAACAGGAAGTACAAAGATGTATAACTACACTTAAGCTAGAATTCAAAGAAAAAGAAAAGGAACTCTTAAATGATTTCTCTAGGCTCAAAACCTTAAAAAATAAGCTTGAGGATAAGTTGTACACACAAGACCAAACCAGACAGACTGCCCAAATGATGTATAAGCACAGAAAGTTAAGTGACAAGCACAGTGAAAGCAATGTAGGTAGATCTAAATTAGCTATTCATGAGATTGCTAAGATAGCCCAACCTACATTAAATGATTCTAATGTGATGTTTATGCCTAATCATGACCCGCCTGAGCTTATCTACACTAAAGAGGAGGAGGAGATGAGTGAGAGAACAAGGGAAAAGAATGAATGAGAAAATGAGGGATCCCGAGTGCATAGCCAGACGAATAATAATCAAGCCCCATGACTATAGTGAGGAAAATCGTTTGACTGTGTTTGCACCTTAAAAGAAGTTAACACCTGAACAGATATTCTGGAAACAAGATAATGAAAAACTTAAGGAAGAAAAACTTAAGGCCAACACCCCTCTCGTTAGAAAAGTTGCATCTATAACGGTGTATCCTCCCAATACACCTAGGAATTTGGTGCCTTTGTCTCTTCCCACTGAATGCAAAACCTTTATTAGCTTATATGTGCTTTGGCAACTGTTTGCTGATTTTGATAAAACATGTAAGAAGAGAATCACACCAACCGGCATTACTGAGGGGGAAAGGTGTTTTGAACATGCAAAAAGGTGTTACTTAACCGAGGTCATGCCATTCTTTAAACTACTCAAAGAACATTTTGAAGGGCTGCAAACTGCCCTCAACACAGAAATAAAAAAAATAAAAGTAGTGTTTAAAGACATGGAAAATGAGGTGAATGAATATGCAATAGAACTTAAGAGTCGTGAGATTGAAAGAAAAAACATACTCATTACTAATGACAACTTGATTGCTAAATGTATTGCACAAGATGTATTTTACACTGCTACTGATTCTGCATTGTCTGCTTGTCAATTTAATGAGTATGCTATTGCGTTAAATGTCACCCAGAATCGTGTTGTTGAGCTTGAGGGGGAGAATTTAAAATTGCTTGAAAAAATTCAAAATGATGACCATGATAATATGGTTAAACGTTTTTCAAAATTAGAAGTTGATTATCTAAATTTGCAAATGAAACATCAACATTTAAATGAAAAACATAAAATATCAAATGACAAGACATCCTTGGATGCTCCTGAATTTGATACTTATTTTGAATTAAGCAAACGAGATGAGAAATTCAAGCTCACACGAACACGATTCGACTGCTGAGGGCCCAAATTGCCCAATTGAAATCCAACAAGTGTGATGTGTATGGCACCAATAAACCTTCGTCTTCAGATTCTCAGAATTTTCAATATCAAAACACCATAAATAAGTTACATCATGAAAATGAGTGTTATCGAGAAGAAAATTCAAAGGTCAAACAACATTTCAAAGAGTTATATGATTCTATTAAAGTTACAAGAAGCAATCACAATGATCAGATAACCTCTTTGACAAACGAAATTGAGAATCTTAAGGCTCAGGTGAAAGGTAAAATGCCATGCACCACTTGTAATTGTGATGCACCAAAGGCTACTGCTAGTAAAAAGTATGATGTTGATGTTGGGCGTATTCCATTTAACCTTAGAAATAATAGCTTTGCCCATCAAACATATCTCGATCATCTTAGAGAAGGCCTTGACACACTTCGTGAGGTAGTTGAAGAGGATAGAACTGAAAAGCCACTTGATAGGGCAGTTGTTTATGCCTGCAAACTCACAAAAAGGATTCAGGAAAACTTAGAATATGCCATAGGCTCAGTTCCTAAGTTTAACAGCATAGAGATAGATTTGTTGCATCATCATCCACTGTTAAGAACAAGCATGTAGCCTTTGATCTGCCACCTAAAACATCAGATCCCAACACATCATTATCAGGAAGGCATGTGACAGAAAAACAAACTAATGTTCCCTTCGATGCTTCTACAGGAGTAAAAAGTGACACCCAAGCTAGCGGGTCAAGGTCTAGAGGATATGCAAGAAAGGATAGGACTACGCCAGCTAAGAATGATCACTTGAAGAAAGAAGAAGCCCAACCTAGGAACAATAAGTTTGCAATGAGTAGGATGAATCGTGTTGATTCTAGTATCAAAAGTACTGTAATTAATTCGAATTCTAATGCTGTCTGTAAAACATGCGACAATTGTTTAATTTCTGCTATTCATGATGATTGTGTTGTGTCTTTCTTGATGTCTTCTGCTTTACCCCATGTTAAGAATGTTAGGATAACTGAAACATGCAAGAAAGTTTGGAAAGCAACAGGAAAAACATTTGCTAGCGTAGGCTATCAATGGAGACCCACTGGAAGGAAATTCAATTTAGGAAAACAGTGCACATTACCTAAAATGAATAAGCATAAAATTGTGAAGGTTAAGGAATGGAGACCAACTGGTAGAATCTTGCCTTTAGTGTCACAATGCCTTCCACCTAGGTCTTGTCCTGCCTCTAGTACAGTCTCCACTGTAAAGACAGTAGTATCTGCGAACTCTGTGGTTCCAGAATATGTGTGTGCTGACCAAACGGACCCCAATTGCACGTGGGGATCCACATTTTTCAGTTATCCATTGTTGTCTGGTTTCAAATGCAGGTCGTACAAATCGTCCTGTGGTATTTAGACTCAGGCTGCTCAAAACATATGACTGGGGATCGCTCGCGGCTCAAGAACTTCGTGAAAAAGTTTATCGGGACAGTTAGATTCGGGAACGACCACTTTGGTGCGATTATGGGTTATGTAGATTATGTGTTCGGTGACAGTGTAATCTCAAGGGTATATTATGTGGAAGGATTAGGGCACAATCTGTTTTCTGTGGGTCAATTTTGTGATTCAGATTTGGAAGTGGCTTTCAGAAAACATACATGTTTCGTCAGAGAATTGGATGGTATAGATCTCCTCAAGGGCAGTCGGGGCACCAATCTATACACCATATCGATTGAAGAAATGTTGAAGTCCACTCCCATATGCTTGCTTTCTAAAGCCGCTAAAACAAAATCATGGCTGTGGCATCGTCGTTTGAATCACTTGAACTTCGGTACCATAAATAATCTTTCCCGTAAAGATCTTGTTAGAGGGATGCCCAGACTAAAATATGAGAAAGATCATCTCTGCTCTGCATGTCAACTGGGCAAAAGAAAGAAACAAACCCACAAGCCTAAAACCATTAACACCAACTTGGAAGTTTTTCATACCCTCCACATGGACTTGTGCAGTCCAATGAGAATACAAACCATAAATGGAAAGAAGTATGTTCTGGTGATAGTAGATGATTATTCTCGGTTCACATGGGTAAAGTTTTTGAGAACCAAGGATGAAACTCCAGAGGTTATCATTAAACTGATAAAACAGCTGCAAGTAAGGCTCGATAAAACTGTCAGAATCATCCGCACTGATAATTGTACTGAGTTTGTTAACCAACAACTCCGCAATTTCTATGAAAGTATTAGCATCACGCATCAGAAAAGTATCCCTCGCACTCCTCAACAGAACGGTGTTGTCGAATGAAGGAACCGTACTCTGGTGGAAGCTGCAAGAACCATGCTTATATTTTCAAAGGCACCGATGTTTCTCTGGGTAGAGGCTATAGCAACAGCTTGTTTCACCCAAAACCGATCTCTAATTCATCATGTTCATGAAAAGACTCCCTACGAGTTAATTCATAACAAGAAACCAAATCTTTCCTTTCTCCGTGTGTTTGGCGCACTTTGCTATCCTACAAATGATAGTCAAGACTTGGGAAATTAAGAGCTAAAGCAGACGTAGGTATTTTTGTTGGATATGCACCAGACAGTAAAGGGTATAGAATCTATAATAAGAGAACCCGTAAAATCATGGAAACCATTCATGTCACGTTCGATGAGCTGAGTGAGCAACTTGCTTCAGGACAAATTAGTTCTGGACCCGATCTCAAACTTTTGACACCTGGACCCATTAGTTCAGGACTTGTACAGAATTCCACGCCTGCAGATTCTTTTGTACCACCCACATGTGAGGAGTTGAAGAAGTTATTTGATCCTATGTTTGATGAATACTTTGAGCCAACGAATGGAACCATCCCAAGTGTACCAGCTGTACTTCATATGGCTGAGGCTCAAGCCCCGCATGGCACAGAAGGCCCAACATCTTCAGTATCAGTCAGTCTCAATGCTCCAGCTGCCAGTCAATTGCCTTCATCATCAAATACTCAATCCTCTCCAGTGCTACAAGAATCTGCAGATAATCATTCTTTGGAAGTTAATCCTTTTGCTCCTGTTGATGAGGTTCCTTTTGAAAACATATTTGCTCCTGAACATTCATCAGACACATCCTCTCTTGAAGAACACAACACTGCTACATCTGTTCGAAACCCTCAACCTCACGACCATCTCAGAAAATGGACCAGTGATCATCCAATCGACAACATCATAGGCAATCCCTCACGTCCAGTATCCACACGTAATCAACTAGCCACTGATGCACTATGGTGCTTCTTCAATTTTGTACTGTCCAAAGTCGAACCAAAAGTTGCCAAAGAAGCAATGACTAAAGATTGCTGGTTCCAGGCTATGCAGGATGAAATCCATAAATTTGATCCACTTGAAGTATGGGAATTAGTGCCTCCTCCAGAGCTTGCAATGATCATTGCTTTAAAGTGGATCTTCAAAGTGAAACTTGATGAGCGTGGTGATGTCTTAAAGAACAAGGCACGGCTAGTTGCTAAAGGGTTCAGACAAGAAGAGGGCATTGATTTTGAAGAATCGTTTGCTCCGGTTGCTAGAATTGAAGCCATAAAGAATCTTCCTTGCAAATGCTGCTAGTCGGAATATGATAGTCTACCAAATGGACGTCAAAATGGCCTTCTTGAATGGAGACTTAAAGGAAGAAGTTTATGTGAGCCAACCCGAAGGATTCGTGGATGCTGAACATCCTACTCATGTTTACCGCTTGAAGAAGGCTCTTTATGGGTTAAAGCAGGCGCCAAGGGCATGGTACGATACATTGTCCAAGTTCCTTCTAGTGAACGGGTTCTCCAAGGGTGTTGTTGATCCCACACTATTCACCAGGAAGTCAAGAAAACATCTACTACTTGTTCAGATTTATGTAGATGATATCATATTTGCTTCAACAGATCCTAGTGAATGTGATAGATTTTCAAAGGAGATGAATTCCAAGTTCCAAATGTCCATGATGGGACAAATGTCATTCTTCTTAGGATTACAAGTTTCTCAAAGTCCCGGAGGCATATTCATTAATCAATCCAAATACGCCAACGAGATCTTGAAAAAGTTTGGATTCGATTCAAGTGAGCCTGTTGACACTCCCATGGTTGATAGAACAAAGCTGGATGAAGATCCTTCAGGGATTCCAGTGGATATAACAAAGTATCGAAGCATGATTGGATCTTTGATGTACATCACTGCTAGTAGACCAGATCTTCTGTTTGCTGTGTGTATGTGTGCTCGGTATCAATCCAAGCCAACCAAGAAGCATGTTGAAGCGGTGAAAAGGATCTTCCGATATCTTCAAGGCACAGTTCATATGGGTCTCTGGTATCCTAAGGACACAACAATGGAGTTAACAGCTTATGCTGATGCTGATCATGCGAGATGTCAAGACAGTCGTCGTAGTACTTCAGGAGGAGCTCAGTTTTTAGGGGAAAAGTTGGTTAGTTGGTCTTATAAGAAGCATATGAGTACTTCCATATCATCTACTGAAGCTGAGTACATTGCCATGTCTGCTTGCTGTGCACAAATCCTTTGGATGCGTTCACAACTTTCGGACTATGGATTCTCATACAACAAAATTCCCCTATATTGTGACAACAAAAGCGCCATTGCTCTCTGTTGTAACAATGTTCAGCACTCCAGGTCAAAACACATCGACATCAGGCATCACTTCATCAGGGAACAGGTGGAAAAAGGAATTGTGGAACTATACTTCGTGAGGATAGAGTTTCAGTTAGCTGACATCTTCACCAAGGCTCTCCCAAGAGAAAGGTTTCAGTTTATTCTCCCACGCCTTGGTATGAAGAGCATGACACCTGAAACCCTCAAGTGTCTTCAGGAAGAAAGGGAGGAGTAAAGGATTGTCTTCTTATATCCTTGTACATAGTTGTATATATCTTAAAACAAAAAGAAAATACAAAAATATAAAACCTATAAAAACCATAAAAATCAAAAAAATCAGAAAATACCAAAAATAGTCCTACTTAGGCATGTCTTCTGTTTATCGATAACATTTACGGATCTAGAAATGTCATTCAACAATGACACGGATCTTTAAATGAAGCTCGAGCAGATGTTATACTAATCAGTTAAAACATGTCTTAATGGCTTGCAGTTACTTCATACTGCAACCCGCGATACACACTGGGGAAAGCACGTCGCCAAAAAGACGGCTGTTCCTCCAACTGGGTGATGTTCACCTGGGCATGGATTACTTTATATCCATGTTTCACCGACTTGATGTACGTTTCAGTGCGGCATTTCGTGTATAAGAAGAGAAGTCTTCTTTACATCAGACTCTTTATCTTGTTTGATTCTTCAAGAGAGTCTTGATGTTACACAAGGTGGTAAATTGAATTAAATTTTCACAAATACTCGTCGCTCAATTGAATGACTACAGCTCTTTAAATAGAAAACGGGTCATTAATTGAGGGGGAGAATATTTGTTCAAATTTCTGACACCTTGCCAAATTTGTGCAACATCAGCAGTGACACTCTCTCGTGGTTTAAGGGGGAGCATAGTATGCTCCTAAATCAGAATACATTTAAACCTGTCCACATTTTCTCCCAAATTTTCTAAACTTATTTAAATCAATTGGGATCACAAATCTCAAATGGTTTGAAATTTTTGATCGGGGGAGAGAATGTGATTTAAATATGAAATTCTGATAAAATGTGATGATTTGGAAGTAAATGTAAGCTCTCTCGTATGTGCTAAACTGCTTTGTATATCAATGCACATATTGAGGGGGAGCAAAATGTTTTGGACTAAAAGCAAGCTCTCCCATATGTGCTAAACTCTTTCGTATATCGATGCACATATTGAGGGGGAGCAAATGGTTTTTAACAAAACATAAAGGATTGGGCATCTCATGCGAGTGTGGCTCAGACATAACAAACGAATTGACGAAACTTGAACTGTCATCAATCGAAAGGATGCGTCTTGGCCGGGTAATAATTTCAAGCTGGTCTAACCAGTGATGTAAGCGTGTCTCGAAAAAGACGTATCTGAGTAGAGTGTACCGTTTCGAGAAACTTTCTGTGGACTTGACCAGGCCGGGTAATAATTTCAAGCTGGTCTAACCAGTGATGTAAACGTGTCTCGAATCGGCCATGTTCACTGAAAGTTGATCAATTCAAAAAAGTGCGAGCTCTACCTAACATGTGCAAATTTATAAAACAATCACTCGAGCACATGTTGAGGGAGAGCATTTGAAAAATATAAAACTCTCAAAGTGTTAGCAAAATGTGTTTCATAATCATGAACACTTTGAGAGATTTTTTCAAGGATTTTGGTAAATGGCAACATAGGATAGTCATGAAGTTATAAGGTGGCTAAGGTTAGGAAAACCGTCCTATGATCCGCCAGAGCCGGAGGGATCTACCCAAGGACAATACCAAATAGTTAGTATTAGAAAGTCCTTAGGAATGATATGAAAATAGGAGTAATATGAGAAAGGAGAAAGAAGGGGTTGAAGAATTAAAAAGAAATGAAATGAGAAAGGGTGAAAAGAAATAGCCCTCCAATTATTCAACCTTAGGGCAGAAACCGGGTTCAATTCATATGCTACTGGTGGTTACTAAGGTAACACCGGTATTGAAGACAAGACGTCATGGACCCAGTGACGCACTGCACTAAACCTTCTAAACCACTCAAGTTCTCTTAAAAGGACTTGTTTCATTCTCACGGGGAATCCTGCATAATCTATCGACCGCTCATTACGAGTTATGTTGATATTGAAACAGGAGACACCGCTCCAGTCTCCAACTACCAAAAAATGCACTTTTCGAGTCTAGAGCCACGAGATGCATAATAAGATCTCATAGGAACACATGCTATTTATACACTGGTTGTTCAACATTAAAGACACCAGTTGTAAACTTAAGAGTCCTACGCAGATCTTAGCAATCTGCCAGATCATTTATGAGGGAATTTACAATTGTAATTCTCAATGATTGAATGGAAATTCCTGCCAGGGTCAACATCAAGCAGCCCTGAAAGCAGGTCACTTCGGTAATTCTTTAAGGATTACGCTTAGTGGTCACGGCGGTTTCAAACGGTCTACAGTCGTGGAGTGATCTCCAGCGACTCACCTAATCGTTGATGTGCTACGGTTCGATCTTAAAAAACCCTCTGTGGGTTTTCGATTAGGAACGGTCTTGGTAAGGATTAGAGAGAGTTTTTCACACTATGCTGTTAACAATCTCGAAGTCCAAACCTGTAAGTACCGGTCGATTTGTTGCTAACTGTCGTATGCAGGAACATCTGGCGATTGTAGCTGTGGAATGCTGTAGCTGTTTGTTGTTGTAGCTGGTTGCAGAAAAAAATGCCAATCCTCTACCACATGTTTACACTACATCATCATCTTAATCAAAGAAGTCATGACAACCTAAATGACCTTCAACAAGCTTCTCTAACTCTGATGCGAAAGTCATGACCCAGAATAGAGTGAGCATGTCGGTTCAAAGAGTACCACATCACATTGATACATAC
Organism: Artemisia tridentata subsp. tridentata; assembly: GCA_021014915.2. Lineage (NCBI taxonomy): Eukaryota > Viridiplantae > Streptophyta > Magnoliopsida > Asterales > Asteraceae > Artemisia > Artemisia tridentata. The sequence goes on from CP139509.1 coordinate 291,188,190, forward strand.
CACTGAAAGATGACATGGAACACATGATGGATGATAACTCCAACAATCAACAAAGATCATCCAAGACAGAAGAAAAGGTCATCTGAAAGTGCCTGGCTGCACAATGATCAAGGATTGGAAGAATCATAAGTCTAACGAGCTATGAAGTCAAGAGCCATGGAGTGAAGTGCAAAATCTTCTGAACATTACTTCAGGGGTGACCTCCCTTAGGGGGAGATTGTTAGGAATATGAATATTCAGTTGAAGACTCGGTCACCCCGACTACTTATTAGCACATCATAGCTCGTAGGATAACTAGTAATATTAGTAGTAGCGTAGTTATTATTATTCGCATTGTGGAGTGGGTCGGGTCTTTACCCTCTGTTAGCTCTCTCCACAGCCCGCTAGGGGCATATTATGTAAGAACTATATATACCCTTTCCCACACAAGGGAAAGGGTGGAACTTCTCATTATTTCACAAGCTAATACACACACTCTTTCTCTCTCTAAGTTCTCATCTCTCTCTCTCTAAACTCTCCTCTATTCGATCCATACTAGTCCCAATCTTGTGTTTATGTGTTAGTGAATATCCTACAGTTAGTCCCCAACACAGATGCTAACCAAAACAATACAAGTGAAACAAGTAGTAGTCCCTCTAGCAGGTGCTACTACAACACATACAAAACTCACACTCTAAGACTGAAAGAATAAACCAAACTGCTAACAAGATCAAGATGATCTTAATACAAACCAAACTAGACTAAAACCCAGAACATCAATCCTGAGAGTAAACCAACTTGAGAGAGAACTTGTGTGTGTAAAATACTAAAATAATAATGAGAAGTGCCAAACCCTAGATCCGGCCTTTAACTTATATAGCTGCAAGTTACACTCAGCACCATGCACAATATAAAACTTACAAAACCAGACCAAAGTTATAGTTAGCTAAAATATAACTAACCAAACAAATACCTAATGAACCTTTAAGTTTCATAAGTTTGATAAAAAGCTAATACTTTCAACATCTAGAAACTGCATAACCTAAGAAAATAATTATTTCCGAAAAAGTAAATATTTCATTTACATTACGGTAACTTATATTACTAGCAACAATACTAACAACTACTACTAAGTATCTACCTAATTTTTGCTTCCACATGCTTATGTGGCGAGCTTCTAACGATGAAAGAGACCGAGCTTATGTCATTTTTGCTTTCACATGCTAGATTCTTTGGCAATTTTTATAACACCCGTCTTTTTTCATTTTCTTGGTTTAAGTTTGGAGGAAAAAATTTTATTAGTTGGATTGATTGGCTTAAATCATCTTTGTAATTGCTAGCGTTTTGCTAGTTTTTTTTTTTTTTTTTTTTTTTTTTTTTTTTTTTTTTTTTTTTTAAAAAAAAAAAAAAAAAAAAAAAAAAGAAGGTATCTACCTTATTTATATACGAAACGTGTTGACATCTTTTTGAACCGAAAAACTCAAAAAAGGTATTGATTTTAGGTTCCAAGAATAAAACAGAAGACAATAATTGAATTAATATTAACTTGTATTAATTTATTTAAAACGCTTTGTATCATAAATGCTTTCCAAACTTACTATTGAAAAAATCGATTATAAATAGTATTCAATTGAAACCTGAGGTCATCAACACTAAATATTTAGTGCTCACTGAAAATTTGAGTTTACAATGGTGAAGAATATTATGCATTTTGTTATCTTTAACATGTTGTTTACAAACTTTTTTAGTGGAAGTGCTAGGTCCGTTGATGAATTTTGCAGTACCTTCGGTAATATATTTGCTTAGTCCTTTTTTCTTTATGTTAAATTATATACGTATTTGTATATATATTTTCTTTAATTATCATGACCTAATTTGTTTATTTTATATTTATAAGTTTGCATTCCTTTGGTTTTTAAACAGGTGATGATTCTCTAAAAGCCTATGTATATGATTTATCACCAAGACCTTGCGGATTGATATCTTGTGTTCAAGCATGTACAAGCCACAAGCATAAAGGAGGAGCAATAGCATATTTTGACTGTCATGATTAGTTAATAAAGAAAAAGATCCAAAACTAGGGTCTTGCTTCTTTTTTCTTTGAAGCGGCGGATTGTAATAAAAATATAGGAAAAAAATAAGCCGTTGGTCCCTAAACTTTCCCAAAAACATTGCCTGGGTCCCAAACTTGGGAAAATCGTCTCCGTGAGTCCAAAAGTTGGGTTTTTGAGGCTGATTGCGTCCCTTGACCCATAATGGTGAGGTTAACACACGTTTTGTGTTATATTTTCAAGGGCATAATAGTCCAACCACATTTGTAACTATAATCTAACCCAAGCCAAACCCGACACTCAACTTGAGGGACCAACTGTGAAATGATATATTTTTTAACTATGCAACTTACCGTATCTTCTCTTATACGCCTATTAATGTTTGCGCGGGAACCAATAAACCCACAACCAACCGTTGAAACTTGAGTAAGACCCGATCATCTATCACACACATTGTCACATACGACCTCTACTGAAAACAACGCTCAACAAGCTACCCATATTTGTCCAAAAAAAAAAAAAAATTCTAACATTGGCAGACAAGGACCTTAGTATGATAGCAGTGATGGATAAGATGGTAGAGTATGTGAAGGCCAAATATGGGGATACTTGGTTACAAATAGATGAAATGTCTGATGAGATGTTTGAAGATTTATGCAGATTTGCGAAAGAAGCCGAAGTGATGAAAGGTTAGTTCGTTTTTCTGTATTTGTGTGATTGACATATTAAGCTTAGCAGTCAATTGTGTCCATAAATAACCCTATTTTATTTGCAAGACATATAAGCAATGGCAGATTCTGCAAAAAAAAGAAAAAAAAAAAGGGATTATAGCAAACTAAAAGTCTCTGACGATATGATTGACTATGTCATGGCTACTTATGGGAATAAGTGGGATATAGAAGATGAAATTGCTGATTTGATACTTGAAGACTTGTGGAAAAAATAAGGGAATAAGGAGGTTGCGAAAGGTTAGACTTAATAAGTGAAAAGTAGGATAGTAGTAATGGCTAAACTCTGATGTCTTTCTGTTTTTGCTATCTTTCCAGATACCAACTCTAAAGGAAAATAGGTTGATTTTATCATTATTTCAGATACATCTGATGATTTTGGGTTGTTGTCTTCAAAGAATACTGCTTCCACATCAATGGTTAGAAAGGAAAATTCTTCCACTTTGAAAGGTTCCACTCCCCAAGCTTCCAAGGATTCCACTCCCAATGCTTCCAATGCACAACCTGTTAGCACCCTTGTTCATAAAAGTCTAAAACCAAGGGAAATGGTTACAAATGTTATACTTGGTCTTGTTGCGGCTGTGGGAAGCTCCAGCAGAAAGAGGAAAGAGTGGTATGTGCCTCCCCCTAAGGAGCTCAAGTCTCCCCCCATGAATATCAAGTCTCCCATCAAAAAGTTCACCTGTTATTTTTAGTTGTTTATGTAATGAAGATGTTAATTTTTTTGGATGATGATGGCTACTCAAAACGATGGTTATTAAGATGTATATTTTGCTGTATATGTTATAACTAGTTGCTGATGTATGTATATTTTGGTTTTGCTGTTTCCATTTTATCAGTTTGCATTTGCGTATGTAGTTTAGGGGGCTGTTTGGAATAACAAATTTTGACTTATAAAGTCAACATATACCATAAAATTATAAACCAAAGTGTATTGTTATAATATTTTAAAACATCCTTTGTTTGCATTTGTAGTATTGCTTTTGCTGTTTACATTTTTCAGTTTGCAATTGCATATGCAGTATAGTAGACTGTTTGGAATAACCGAATTTGACATATAAAGTCAACATATACAAAAATAAAGTAGTAACCAAACCGAATTGTTATAACATATGAATTACAACATATCAGTTAAGTTACATTTACACTGAAAGGCAACATAGCATTTCTTGCAGGTGATTCACTTGGTTAATTGACTAGCAGGTGAATCACTAGGTTTATGAGTTGCAGGTTCTTCATTAGGTGTTTGACTTGCAGGTTCTTCACTTGGTGTTTGACTAGTAGGTTCTTCACTTGGTGCTTGACTTGGGCATACTCCACTTGCTGTTTGAGTTGCAATTGGTTCAGTTTCTTCATCACCACTGCCCAAGTAAGCACCAACTCTAGTAGATGCAGTAATATGTAAGCCAATTACATATCCACTACTATTTGTTGTAGTTGTGTTTTCCATTGTAACACCACCTCTACCAATATAAGATGGGGTTCCCCTTCTTTCAAGGCACACTAGACAAACATACCACATGAAAGCTCTATAAGGGGGATGCCTTGCAAAAAAGCTCAATCCAGACCTGTTTTCACGTTCAACCCAACAATTAATGCATACCATTTGACAACCATTTTGTGCATCCATGGTGAAAAGTAATTGATATGATAACAAGTTGATGATAAGTGGGGTATTATATAATGCAGCAAAAAAAGGATATAATATGGTACAACGTGGCTGTTGAACAACTAGATGGGATTAAAGACAACATAAATGCTTACAATGGAACCAAAACATTGAGATTTTGAAAATTTTGACTATTTCATCCTAGGACCATTTAGGACAAACATTTGTTTTGCAAGAACTAACTCCATTTAAGACAACCATTTTTTGTCAAGAAACATTGTGTAATCTACGTCCAGTCCATAGTCTTTCCAAAAATCTGCCTCTTCCCTTGCTTCCATTTCTGCTTCTTTTCTTGCTCTTTCATGTTCAAGTTTTTTGAACGTTCTCCCCTCTTCCAAAAACTGCTGGAATGCTTCTTCATCCATCCTTGCCTGCTCTTCTTATTGATCCAACCTTCTATGTTCTTCTTTTTGAAAAAAAAAAGAGATTTAAGAAACTCATATTCCATAGTCTGCCTTATCTCATCTTCATCCATCCATTGAAAAAATTAATAGATGCATACATCAACTCCAATGTAAACACACAAGATCCTCAATCATTCATATGAAAAATATGTGCATACCTGCTGCCTTCTGCCATCACAATGCCTTTTTCTTCCTCGTATGTTACTTTCCTTTGGTGCTATTGGAACTTGTTCCTTGTGACACTTACTCTTATTATGTCAAATGGTATGATAATTAGAGCATTTGATCAGTTTAAGAGATCTAGATTTACCCATTGTTAAGCAATCGCAGTGAAAAAAGCCTATAGTGTTTTTGAATTTGAATTTGAATTTCGGGATAATAGTGGTCAAAAAACACTCGTACTTATAAATGCATTCATACACTTTATGGTAACTTGACCAAGTGATATGGGACGAAAATAATAACCTTGTATGTATACACTATTTCACCAAGGATCAAACATCTAACAACAATGAATATAATCAAGACAAGCAAAAAACCAAAAACAAAGGCGGAATAATATAAAGAGATCTCCATTCATTCCTTAAAATATTACTATACATGATGATAGATGATTTAGCAAAATACAATTTAATAAGCCCCAAAAGACAACAAACATTAAACACTAAATGGGCTACCATTAGTGATTAACAACAAAATCAGGTTGTCCTAAGAACATCAAGGAACTTGTTCCTGTCCAACACCTGAGCATGGGTTTCAGCAATCAACCTGTTAATCTCCAAAGCCTTGAGCACATTTTTCTTTTGAACCTTTTGAAGATCCTGTAGAAGCCTGTATGACATAGCCGAAGGACGATATCCTTCTACTTCAGCCATAAACTCTTGTGTTTCTTTGGTAACACGAACCAAATCAACATAAGACTTTAGGAGCCCTTTGGCAAGCTGTATATCTTTGTCGTTCTCGCGTTGATAGTAAATAGCAATGCTATCAAACAACGAGTAAGAATCAGCAGCGGCGGCTAGTTCCTTTAGGCGTGGGAAATTGGACATTTTGTTGTGTTTTAGAGTTGGGACCTATGTTAAATGTGTTTTGGGTATGCATAAGCTTTGGGGTATGGTCCCTTAAATACCAAAAGAACCAATGACGTTACAAATTTAGGGACCAAATGTGAAATATGAAACTCATACAGAGTCCAATTACTAAAAGACGGGAAATTTAAGTTTAAAAACGGCAACATTGGCAAGGTTAGGGACCAACTATGAAATTATGAAAACTTCCCCAATACGCTTAACTTTTTAATTTTGGGCGCGACCCAATAAACACGACCCACTAAACCCTCAAAAGATCATAATACCCGATTCAGAGGAAACAAACGTCATTCCACATTGTGAGTTACACACACACACACCAACTCATAGCACAACTCATTCGCAAAATGGAAAGGAGCATATTTATGACAACGTTTAAGGATATAGAACCAGAAGAAGAAGGAGAAGTGTTGTTTCGGGTTCACACAAACGGGATATCTGAATATACCCCTGATGAACTCAAATAAGTACATTTTATTACTATCATTTATCCTATTAATTTGACTTGTTTTACTATATTATGTATGAGGATTGATACTTAATCGTTTACTTTTATAATTCTCAGGTAAAAACAAGCATTTGGTGAAACTTAGCGATTTTGGACTAATTATGGAGCAAAACATGCAAGAAGTTAAGAGTCTACTGAAATGAAGAAGATCAAGACTAATCTGCTCCAGATGCGCCGCATCTCACTCATTACATACGGCGCATCTCTATTTAAGATATCACCAGATACGATCCAAGATACAAGAGGACATGCGCCGCATCTAATCATGGAGTTACGCCGCATCTTCTGGCGGTGTACGAATATTCCTGAATATTATAATCTTGGACCCCACGCGAAGTTAAGTACATGCGCCGCATCTACTTACAAGATGCGCCGCATCTCACCTCAGACAGAAACTATAAATACCCCAAGGCCAGACGAATTTCGAGGGCATTATTTTAGATTCGAAGACCGAAGCAGAAGAACCCTAGGACGAATTCAGTCAAGGAGGCAGCACAAGACACACCAAACGAAGATACAAGAGCTGTAAGAAGGTGCTGCATGTGTTTAATTCATTAAGTAGTTTTGTTTTATTGTGTTAGCAAACTTTAATTCATCAGGATTGATGGGCTTGTGTTATGTTATCATTCACTTCAACTCCCCTTAAAATTGCTTTCCCATCGATTAAAGTTTATATGTTGATGTCTTTGGTTACTACTTATTAGTGCATTGATCACCTCTGTGTTTATTAGTGGCTTGTGTAATGTGGCAACGGAAAGGTTGCACTCCCACGGTTATTACTAAATTGATCACTTAGGAATAACTTTTAGACATAAGTCATCATTAAGGGTTTACTCGCCGATAAGCTTAGGACCAACGAGAAAGGATTAACTACATACACTTCATATAAAGCTATCAATAAAACAAGTGACAAACTACTTAATTATAAGGACAGCCCTCTTATTGTCTCGAGTATTTATCTGTGTACGTGTGTGCTACTTGCTGATTCGTGCCTATTGGTTTATTTTACTATTTAATTGCAAACAAATCGTGCCAGTCTCTCAGGCTGAAAACCCCCTTGCGTTAGGATATTAAAATACTGATTAGAATAACGAGATAATACGTTCCACTCTTAGTGATCGACACTCTACTTACCATTATATTCATACTGACCGGGTACACTGCTCGTTAAGTGTGTGTGTTATTGATAAGTCGGCTAAATATAAATTTAAAACTTGAGTAGGCATTAAAACTGCTAAACCGCAACGACACACGCAGCACATCAACCCCACTCAGGTATGAAGGAGGATCCCTTATTAATGTTAGTGCTTTTAGCTGTGATAGGGATATCTTCAGTTCAACCCTTGATAATCTATTATCAGAGATTAAGGAACCAAAATGGGCGCTGTTTTTCTGTGATCCAAAAAAATCCCTAGAAAACGGTTTGCAATTGATTAATAGGGATGAGGATGTTCTTAAGCTGTATGAGTTGGCGGAAACACATGAGTCAGTTGATATCTTTGTTGCTCATAAGCCCCAAATGTTAACAGTCTTTTACTTGAAAAACATTAGTTTTGAGGTTGTGGGTTGGGTAGAGGAAGATGCTAACTTTAGAATGTCAAGTGGAAGACCTTTTAGGACTCGACGTAAATGGAAGGGGATCGATAAGAATAAAATGCAGGCGAGTGTAACCAGAATACAAACAGGGCAAGGTGGTGTTGTTATCAAAGAGGAAAAAGGTGTTTTTCATGACAAAAGGGAAAAAAATAAGGGGAAAGGTAAGCTGCTTCAGGAAGAGGACGTTTTGCAACTGGAAAAAGGCGAGGAGGTTGTAAAAACTTATAAGCGAGGTTTTGATGGGAAGGGGAAGGCTATAATGGTTGAGTATCCTGGTTTTGATGGTGAAAACATGGCTGCTGGTGATGGTGTTGAAAACAGGGCTGGTGCTGCTGGTGGTCTTGTGCCTAGTGGTGTTAAAAAACCTTTTAGAAGCAGTGAAAGGATTACCAACTGCGTACTTGCCCTTTTTGTCAACAAGCAATCCTAGGTATGGTTTCAATGTTAAATTGCATGGCTTGTGTTTTATATTTTGTTACTTCAATTATACCTTATCTAACTTGAATATTTGGTGTTTGGATACTTGTTTTTCTAGGCACATTTGCAGTTTGATCATCAGTGTAAGGTTCAATGTTTAGTTTGTTGATCATCTAGTTCCAGTATGTACATCGTTAGAAGGTTCATCAGGTGAAGGTTGTTCAGTGGAAGCTGCATCATCTTTTCCATTTATCTTAATTATCAGTAGAACCTTGTATCAGACAATGAATCTATATTTTAAGTCATTTTCATGTTGTATCAGACAATGTTTCCCCAGTTGACTACTATAAGTCAACTTGCTAAATGGTTGGTTATGTAACAATATGTGTATGTTTGTCTTATAGGTTATATTCTGTGTGTACATATTAGTTTGTCAGTTGACCTTTATAAAGTCAAACTAACCAAATGCTAAATGTCATGGTATAATCACCACAAACGATCACACCTTTTTATCAGTAAAACCAAACACATTAGGCACTTAACATCTGATACATGGAACATATGTTCAAACCATACCCAGTAATTGTAAACGTTACATGTGTTCAAAATGCAAAAGCTTTAGATTTTTTGACATCTAATTCCAAATTGCAAATGCTAATCCAAACACCCACTATATTCCAAAAGGCAAATCGTTTAGTGAATTACACATCTGATAGTCAAACTGCCAAATTGACTTGTAAAAGTCAAAGTAACCAATTACCAACAACAAGCAAACTTTTGATTGCCACACACTATCAGTTATTAAAAACCCAAATTTTTATTGATCGGTTTCATGTTGACAACCATTACAAATTTCCTATCATCTAAAAATACAATTAGCTAGAACCACAACTTTCAGTGTCATCCCGTTCCTTCCTTTCCTTCATTTCCTTTAGAATTTTATACACAACTTCAAGATTCTTAATCCTTGTTTCCAAATCATAAACCTTTGATAACCCGATGTCGGCAGCCTCTTCCTTCTCCTTCTTAACACCCAAACGGTCTTCATTGGAGCAATCCACTTTCCTCAACTCACTGTACAAAGCCTTCCCCTTATCGTTTTGTGCCATTGTTAGTGATTTTGGTTGAATGTGTGTTGATGGTAATTTAGGGTTTTATAGAATTTAAGCAAGAGGGAAACAATACTACGGTACAACTTTGGGTTCGATTTAACATATAGTTACAAATGTGGTTGGACTATTATGCCCTTGAAAATATAACACAAAACGTGCGTTGACCTCACCATTACGGGTCAAGGGACGCAATCAACTTCAAAAACCCAACTTTTGGACTCATGGCGACGATTTTTCCCAGTTTGGGGCCCAGGCGATGCTTTTGGGAAAGCTTAGGGACCAACGGTGTAAAAAATAGCAAGAAGCTACAAATACAAGAAATACAACATTAGATGTATTGTTGATGGAACAAGTTGATATCACACATTATACGTGTTTAATAGCATGTAATAACCTTTGAAGAAAAATGTTTTTCAATATATTCATTTTTAAAATTTAAGAAAAATTATATGTGTCGTTACTATATGTACAATCTCGTTTATTTATTTTCATCTCACAGTAACTCATTAATAACAATTTAATGCATATTTAATTTTAAACTCGTGTACACGTGCGAGTTAAACTTAAAAATGAATAACATTAGTCGTTGTTGAACGCAGATAATAAAAATATTTTTTCGAATATCCTTACTTAATCTCATAAAGAGTAATAACATGATTCGTATATGCACAATCTCGAATATCATGTGTGTGTGTGTGTGTATTGGTATATTAAAAGTAGCTTCTTATTTGGAAATAGGAGGGAAGAGTTACGGGAGTAATATGTGTCACTCCTTCTCACCTCACATGCCACATCAACCTCGTGCCAACTCACCACCCCCTACTCCCTGCTTCAAAATAATAATAATAATAATAATAATAATAATAATAATAATAATAATAATAATAATAATAATAATAAATAAAATAATAATAATGAAGTGATGTTTTTATAAAAATAAAAAAAAAAGAAAAAGAAATGAAAATAATAATAATAATAATAATAATAATAATAATAATAATAATAATAATAATAATAATAATAATAATAATAATAATAATAAGAAAAAAATACACCGTTGGTCCCTAAACTTGTCAAAAAACATCAACGGGGGACAAAAGTGAGCATTTTCGTCGCCGGGAGTCCTTTTTTCAAGTTTTTTAAGCCGAAGAGGTCCCTTGACCCGTAATGCTCTAGTCAAACCCATTCCTTTCCGTTTCATTTTGTTTTTAGTTAAGGGCATTACCGTCATTTTATGATTTCGCTATACTAAGTCTGTATTATTTCCACATGTCCTATCCCTCTTCCCGCCCCATAAACACCTAGACTGCCTCTTTTTTTTTCATCCCCAAACTTTCTTTACAAGAATTATCATAATTCACAAACCCTAATTGCATGTCACAAAAACAGTTCCATATTATTCAGAATTCCAAAACATGAATTTTACTTTATGGAAAGTAAGAAGAGATCCAGGTTTTCCAGTTGTTGATACCGTTCTGTACAACTCCGCTAAGAAGAAATACGGTACGTTTTTGTGTTATAATCGTTGGAATATCTAGTAGGTTTATCTATATTGCAGTTAAGGTTTGATAAAGTGCTTTTGTAACACCCCAACCCGAAAAGGGTAGAAGTATTACGTTATGGTGACATATCAAAGCAAACACAAGCATATGACATAAATAATACAAAATGAATTTCAATGGTTACAAGGGAAAAATCTGAAGATACAAGGTTACAATGAGAATTACAATAAGTACTAAGTCTAAATATAATCTCTTCTAGTCATCTCTAATCCGGAATGACTATCAAGGTCTTCTAAGTCCAAAATACTCTCCACTCATAACCCAGCTTCCAAACTAAAACCTGCCGCAGGAAAAGAAATGCGGCTGAGCTTAAAATGCCCAGTGAAATATAGAGGTAACAAGCAGTAATAATGGAATAGTGAAGTAAGGGAAACAATGAAAGGTATAATAAGAGTTAGGGAAAAAGTAAAAGATTATAAGGTAAAGAAAACAGTAATCCACCACGAGCCCAAGTCAAGTCAAGTATCAAGCCAAGTATCAAGTAACCAAGTAGCCATGTATCCGGAGGGGTGACCTCGGGATACCAAGTATAATGTGAGGGGATGCCTCAAAGGTTGGAGTAGCTAACTCCCAAGCTGTGAAAGACGTGTATCGCACACACCATCAGTCACCAAGTATATAACAAGTAATATCATGATAAATCCATCGAAACAAGTAACAAATCTAGGATGCATCCATACGCCCCAGTAGGCCAAGTACTTCCTCTACGAAACAAGTCAAGTCAGGGACGGGATAGGTCATCACTCTCCTACCCTAGAGTCATGCCATCGGTGCATCAATGACAAGGACATGAAACCCTCATGCCTAGTATACAAGTGGTGGCTCGTAGTCTCAAACTGTGGATCAAGGGTCAAATCAAGTATCAAGTGTCCAAGTTCAAGTTTCATATCAAGTGGTTCAAGTCAAGTTTCCATTTCAAGTATATCATATCAAGGTTTATATCAAGGATCATGTCAAGGTTCAAATCAAGAATCATAGCATAGGGTTTATAGCAAAGGTTCAAATCAAAGTTCAAATAGATCATATCAAAGGTTCATAATCAAATGATTCGTAGGTTCATAGTAAAGATTTAATTCAAAGGTTTCATATCAAACGCGTATTTAGAAGTAATCTTTCAATAAGTGACTTTCATAAAATGATATTTAGTAAAGTCTTTCATAAAGATAGTCTTTAAAAGTAGTTTTCATAAAACTTTTAGTAAAATTTCATTTAAAAGTGGTATCGCATCGTGCTCAACAACATCGTTTTAAAATAGCTTTTCTCAAAACATTTTCATATATAATTAAGAAAGGTTTTCGCATCCAGTTATAATATCAAATGAACCTTCAAGGTATCCAAGGATTTGAATATTCATGTCACAGGGTGACGAACGAATTATATCAAGTATCAAGGAAACATAGCAAGGTTCAATTTATCAAGGGGAGCATAGCAAGGTTCAAGGGAGTAAGATAGACAAGAGAGAGAGAGAGTTCATGAGAAACCTGTGAGAAGGTCAGAATATCTGTACCTTAAACCGCCAGGGAAACACACACTAGAAACATAAGGATCGGAATAAACTCCTTCTTCAGCGAATCTACACGAATTATAAGTTTACTTATAAGTTTCATAGTTTTCTTAATCATATAGGTTTCATTTTAGTTTTCATTCCATTTTATGTAACTTTCCATATTTAGTAACTTTTCAAAAATAGCAAGTTTCCATATTTAGTAACTATTAGTTATAAACATTCAAGTAAATCCATTTAATCAATTTAAAGTAATTAGAGATGATCATATTGATAGTTTAAGGTTCGTAATGCCATATACATAATTTTAGGGTTCATAGTGTAGTTTTCATAAGTTTAGGGTTCATTATGTAAATATAACAAGTTTAAGGATTATAGTGTCATTATGATAAGATGAGGGTAATAAATGTAAATGTTCTAAAGTTAAATAATTTAACAAGTTAAGTCCTTTTTGTTTAGAGAAATAACAATTTAGACCCTTTAGTTTGGAAAATAAACACATAGCACCTTTTTAATCCTTTTTAACCCTTAACAGTTTTTAACTATGATCTGATCACGTTTTTAAAGAATTTATGAACCATACTAGAACTTCTAAATAAATTCCACAAAAATTCACACCTGCACCTCAATGTCTTAAGTATTTTACATAATTTTTCCAGATTTTATTAAGTAGTAAATCTATAGATTACAATTCACTTAAGCCAACTCATCCAGATTTCTGACCAGTTTTAATATACGAAAAGTTTGTAATTTGTAACCCCTTCAGAAAAATTCAGAAAAATCTACAAAAATTCCAGTAATTAATAGACATATGAAATATTACTCAGTTCAAAGGGAATCTTCTAATTCGACACGGTTTGCAAACTAAAATTCAAAAACACGGACTGTTTTTCCAGACCTACGAATTCAGTTTGACACATGAATTTGTAAAATCAAAAATTGTGCCTTCCCGACCTCTAAAAATTACAAGGTTAATTTTCCCAGAAAGCTATTTTCTTAAATTTAATTTTAGACTCCAAAAACTCCCAAAAACACGTTCACATCATTTAGATACAATCGATTAAAGTTGGACTAATTTTTCTGATCAGAAACGGGTTCATGATTTTATGCAAGTTATTAGGGTTTTGTCATTCCAAAGATTAATTCTTGATACAAAACGATTATTGTTGGGTTTATAACATGTCTAGGTCGATTCATACATGGTCTTAACATAATCATATCAATTAAATTCAGATTCATATGCATAGGTCGATTTATACATTAGGTTTTAAGGTTGTTATTTTATGTGAATAACTTATAATTTCATGTGACTTCTTATATGATCATATGTGATTATATATTGACAAGAACAACAAGAATGGATCGAACATGTCAAGATTAACGAGAAAGGATGATACAAGATTACCCTTGAAGACCAAACGAAGAACAAGCACACCAAAGATCGAATCACCACGATTTCTCCTTCCTTCTTCTTGTGTGGCCGAATGAAAGAAAACACAAAAAAATATGTATAGGTCGATTAGGGTTTGTTCTACAATTCGAATGGATTAGATTATGTTGTGTATATAATTACCTTGATGATAAGAACACAAGATCAAACCTCCTTTTGCTTTCTTTGGATCGAATAGGATGAACAAGAGAATGGCAGCCGAAATTTTGAGTTGAGAGGGATTAGGGTTTGAAAATTTTCGGTATGAAGGTTTTGTGGAAACCGTGTGTTATGATTTGTACAAATAAGGTAGGAATCAATTATCATTATGGGCCAAATGAATGCATGATTATCTCTTCATTTTTTTTATAGATATGGGCCGAAAATTTTAAAGTGTTGGACACATAATGTGGATCGACTAGCTTAGCTTAAGATGTAGGGATTTTTATTTTGTACATTCACTTATAATGTAATGTTTTTATTTGGAGCTTAATTTATTACATAACTTAGGATATAATCGATTTAGGTTAAGTATCAATAATGCTACTTATATGATTTTTCATAAGTTCTCAAAATTTTAAATTTGAGGGCATTTTTGTCATTTCAGATTGTATTAATTTTGGGGTTTTACAGCTTTGTTTTTTGTATTTGTGTCAGGTGGTAGATCTAATATGTTTAGCATGAGGGTTCATCACAATGGTGTTTTTAAATACTAGTCTGGTAGAATATACGATGGAGGTATGGAAACCATAGTTGATTTGGTTGATGTTGATGCTTTGTCAGTTGAAGAGTTGGATGTTCTTATGTATGAATAGGGTTACGAGCTACGAAAAAAATTACTGTTACTTTGTTAAGCCTGGTAGTAATTTAGATGATGGTTTTCATAGCTTAAGTGAGACTGGGAATTTAAAAATATTGAAAGATCTTGTTGATGACCATAAGATGATAGAAGTATTTGTTGAAAATGGTAAGACATGATTGGATCTTAGTGAAATGTCACGAAAGTCAATTAGGACAGTTATTGCTGACGTGGATGCAGGAAAGAAGAAGGAAACTCTTGCTATTGTTCCATATTGCTCAAAAAAATTGTTCTTAGAAAACATTGTTAATAAGTCTGTGGTAGAGGCTTTAAGCCAAGTTACACAACCACCTTTGGAAGTCAATACTTTGGTACAATCTAGTGTTAAGCATACGTAAATAGATAGTCCTGTTAGTGTTAACCATATGTCCATATCAAAAAAGATAGTCCTGTAGAGGTATGTGAAACTGAACAAGACTTTGGTCATTAAGACGAGGAAATAGATACACCTATTGAGCATATGCAAAAAGGTAAATCCGTAGAGTTCTGTGAAATTGATGAAGAGTTAGGTGATGGCAATGTTAGTGAAATAGATAGTTATGAGAGTGATGTCGATGTTATTAAGAACATTCAAGATCGAAACATAGTTGTTGATGAGGAGAATACTTTTGAGGAGCCTGATGTTGATGTTAATCTATTCAAATTGACTGAGACTACGGAGTTACCTAATATAGGTAGCTCTAGCCAATTACCAGATGATTTTTTTGTGAAAAATGAGTTAGATCTCATAGTTGATAACGAGTTTGCAATTGGTTCTGAGAATGAGGATGAGTATCTAATTAGGAAGAAAAAGATGAGGGTATACAATAAACAAAAGTTAAGTGAGGCAGAACAAGTAGACGGCGAAATATTTTTTTTTCTGTTGTCCAACTTTTGTAACTACAAAAGAAGTCAAAGATAAGATCAACCTGCATTGAATACAAACTATGAGGAAATTTCAACTCATTAAGAATGACAAACAAAGAATTAGGGCTAGGTGTGTGGGAACAATACCAGTTTGTTGTACAAGTGAAGGTGTTGGGCTGGGAATAGCCCCAAAGAGAAAAACTGGTCCGTTAACTAGAGGCCTCGGAAGGGATGTATATTTGCGATCACTCAAGGAGCAAGCAAAAGATTGCCTATGGTTGTTGTATGTAGCAAAAGATACATCTAAAGATTTATGGAGTGTTAGAACTTTCAAGGAGGAACAAAAATATTTGAAATCAAGAGAGATCAAAGCTTGTGACTACAAGTTTCTCTCAAAGCAAATACTTGACCAAGTTCAAGTCAATCCAGATATTCCAATCAGGGCTGTTCAAGATCAACTCACTGAACAGTTTGAAGTTCAAGTGTTTATCCAAAAGGCATTAAGGGCAAAAAAGCAAGGCAAAAATTGAGATTAGGGGTGATCATAAGCAGCATTACACCAATTTGAGAGGCTATGTTGTAGAATTGCAAAAAACAAACCCTAATACAACAGTTAGGATAAGTGTACAAACTACAACAGATCCAACTAGTCCAAACAGAGTTTTCAAGAGAATGTATATATGCTTAGGTGCTTTGAAGGAAGTATATAAAGCTTGTCAAAGAGAGTTGTTGGGATTAGATGGTGCTTTTATAAGGGGTCCTTTTCCTGGTCAGCTTCTTACAACTGTTGGTATTGATAGCAACAATGGAATATACCCTTTAGCCTATGCTGTTGCAGGAGCTTAAAACAAAGATTCATGGACTTGGTTTCTTGAATGTCTGGCAGATGATCTTGACTTGCAGCCAAATTCAAACTACACTTTTATCAGCGATAAACAAATGATGATGTTAATTTATAGTTGATTATATTCATTTATATTATTGATAAACGATACTTTTATTAGTAATGAATTGATGTTCCTTTGTGCAGAGTATCATTCCAGCTTTAGCAGCAGTAATCCCTAGTGCAGAACACAGATTCTGTTTGAGGCACATCCATGAGAATATGAAATTGCAATGGAATGCTAGAGCCTACAAGGAACATTTGTGGAGATGTACAGCAGCAACAACCATCCAACAATTTGAGGCAGCCATGCTTGCATTCAAGAGTTTTAGCGAACCTGCCCATGCTTGGTTAAGTAAGATACCACCAATCCATTGGTCAAGGTCGCATTTTTCAGGTACCAACCAAATCTCTGTCTAAGTGTACATCTTTTTTTGTTCAACATTGTTGTTTGTATTACTAAAAGATGTTCTATACATGTGTAGGGAGAGCTCATTCTGATGTGTTACTTAATAGCAGCTTCTGGTGTGTCTCCAAAATAATTTTGGACTATGAAGAAGATTATAGTAGCAAAGATGACTTCACCACAAAAAAAATGTGGGTTAATTATTTCAAAGACAATGTTTTTCATCGAATATGTAATTCCAAGACAATATTTGCTCTCTTTAAACAATGTGTGTTTCTGAACTTTGTAGACTGCAAAATTTTAAGCATTTGGAAATATATCCATTTGCATTATGTAAGAAATAATCACATGTTAGTCTATGGGAATAATTGAGTTTTACATATATCCATTTGCCACTTTACCCATTTCTACATATTATTGCAAGTTTATACTCATATTAATTGATGACTTTTACAAAGTCAATTACTGTCATTACACATGTAAGTAAATGCATTTTTGGGCAAGGACCTATTAGTAAACCAATAAAGGCAGCACAGTACAATGACAAAACCATAAAAGGAATATAATATTAATACTGTACGGCTCACTCTTCTTTTCTTATTTTGAAGAGAATGCCACCAAAGAAACAAAGCATGAGTGCAGCTGCTATCGATAGAATCGTTACTCAGCGAGTCACTGCACAAGTTGCCGTTGCTATGGCTGAATACGAGACCCTCCACAACAGTGGTAACGGCGGGGAAGCCAGTGGAACGACAACCAGGGTTGACCCCGTGGCTCGTGGTTGTACTTACAAGGAATTTATGAACTGCCAGCCTCAGCATTTCAGTGGCACTGAAGGGGCTGTCGGCTTGGTTAGATGGTTAGAGAAGCTGGAGTCAGTCTTCCGCATGTGTAAGTGTGCAAAGAATTGTAAGGTCACGTATGCAATAGGCACATTGCTGGATGGTGCCTTGACTTGGTGGAATGCTTATGCTCAGTCAGTGGGACTGGATGCTGCTTTCAAAATACCTTGGGCTGATTTCAAGGACATGGTGATAGCCGAATACTGTCCGAGAAATGAGGTTCAGAAGATGGAAATTGAATTTTGGAACTTGGCTGTGAAAGGAATTGACATTGCATCTTATACTAAGCAATACCATGAACTAGCAACTCTTTGCCCGAAAATGGTTTCTAGTATCCGTAAGAGGATCGAAAGGTACATCTGGGGACTTCCACCCAGTATCCAGGGAAATGTTACCTCATCAAAACCCAACACTCTCGAGGAGACAATTCGAATGTCTCATAGCCTGATGGACCAATTTGTTCGAGCAAGGGCTGCTCGAGATGATAACAACAACAACCGCAACAACAACGACAACAAGAGGAAATGGGATGACAACCAGGGAAACGATCAAGTTCGACAGCTGATGAGTGTCTAAATACTCATCATTTTTGTCTCATCTGAACTGCCAAAACATTCAAAAACACTCAGAAATGCATCAAAATACTGAAAATATCCCAGGGATTGTGTTTTATATGTTTTAAATGCAAAATGTTTAAAAACAGTTGAAAAACGAACAAAGTTTGCAAAATTGGCAGTTTCAGTCCCTCAAATTTCAAAACTTGTCAAAATTAGTCCCTAAGCATTTGTGTTGTCAGAAAAATCACCAAAGGTCCTTTTTAAATCATAAATTATCATGTTTAGTCCTTTGGTGAAAAGTTTGAATAAATTACATCTTTGGTCCTTCAAGTTTGAAATCTGTCAAAAATAGTCCCTGGGAATTTTAAAAAAATAAAAAAATGCAATTTTGGTTCTTGGATTATGGAAACATGGCAGGATTTACCCTTGGTGTATTTTGGAAGATGTGCAAGTTTGGTCCTCATAATTTCAGGAATTACAAGAATGGTCCTTGTGATTTAACTTTAACCAACCGGACCCTTAAATACCCAAAATAAATAAACAAACCAACCCATCCCATTTATCCTTGCCCAGCCCAACTTCTAAACCCCAAGCCCAAAACATAACCCGACCCAATCCCTTATTAGCTAAGCCTGGGTTTGACTTCGGTCAAACCTTCCCTTTCCCACCATACCGCCAACCAAAACCACTAACCAAAACCACCATCATCCACCACCTCCTGACACACCCACTCCCCCTCCTCCTACACGCTACCTAACTACTCCAAAAACAATTAATGCTTCTTCCCCACTCCCTCAGACCCATGTGATTACATCTCTGCCCTTATCCACTTTTGGCGCCAAAACTCAGGGATGGTCAAGATTAAAAGTTAAGGATCCAATGGTCATTTTTTTTGCTGGGAAAGGACAGAGGCACCTCCTAAACCCTAATTCAAGCCTATATAAAGAAGAAGATGGAGCAAAGAAGTGTGTGTAATTTTTAGCTTATTTTTATTATGTCGAATTTATGCTTAAATGTTTTTCAGTCCAAATTAGTTTAGGAAGTTGTAATCTCAGCCTTAATGTTGTAAGTTTGAAGTTTTAAAGTAATATAATTCAAGTTTCAGTTCGATTCTCAGTTCATGTAATTTTCTTTTTATTTCAAAAATCTTAATTTGGAGAATGTTGATTGTAGTTGTTCCCTGGACTTCTTAGGCTCACTTAAGCTCCAATAAAGCTTATTTAAGCTTTTAGAGACCTTAAAACTTGGATTAGTAATAGAAAATCAAAAATATAAAAAACAGTCAACAAAAGTCAACTGTGGTGAAGATATTGATGCAGTGGGTGGATTTGATAATTCAAGGGAGAAATGGAAGCTCTTGGCCTATCTAAAGATAGGCTAGCTTAGTGAGACTCCTCTGTTCATGCTGAGGAGGAATTCAGTTGTAAGCATTTCTATGCAATTTTGCATTTCACTGTTTTAGTTGTTCATATGCTTTGATCCTTGTGTTTCTGTCTTTCTGAGTTATTATTAAGTAGAATCAAACCATAAAATAGTTTGCTTGTTCATTAAAATCCATAGTTGCTAAAATCTCATTTTGACAGTCAAATTTGCATAAGTAGCACCTCAGTGTTTCATGCTTGTATTGTTGGTTATTTATGCTCATTTGATCTTAGGACATGATAATATAAAGGTTGAAATCAGTGTTTTGGTCTAAATCCACTAGTTGCTTTGAAATTCTTGTTTAACTGTCCTGATCAGGGGTGTTTGGATTTGCAAGCTTGATTATGTTCTGGTTGTTGTTTGTTGTTAGTATTGGTCAAAACATGTCACATTAGGTTCCAATAGGTCAGTCAAAGCTTAAAAGCTAGTGTTCATTTGTTTAAAAGTCAAAAAGCTCTTTAATCTCCATTTTTTTGTTAACTGTTAAAAATTTAAGTTGCATACTCCTATAGATGGTTACATAAGTAGTTAAAGTAGCTTAGATTAGTTGCATTGTAGCTTATTACTTCCATTTCAGTAACCTAGAATCAGTAGAAACTCACCAAAGTCAGCTTTTCAAAAAAGCAGCAAAAGTCAAAATCAGGTTTCAACTTGTTCTGAGCTGCTGATCTAGGGTCAAATTGGACCTCAATTGGTGTGTTTGTGATAGGGCTTTTAGTATTTTTAGATAGCCAGTAATATAAGCTAGCTTTTGCCCCCATAACATTTTGCTTCTAAGCTTATTTGATGTGCTTAATCTGTCTGCAAAGTTGGGGGTATTTCTGAGTTTTCTGCATTGATCTTGCTGCTGCCATTGTGCTCATTTGCTTAACCTGTGGAATAATCTGTTTGTATTAAGTTGATTTGTGCTTATTTAAGTTGGTTTAACCTGTTCTGAGCATTTGGTGAATTTGTGTGCTTATTTGCTTATTTTTAGGCTTATTCCAAACTGCTTATCTGCCCAAATCTGCTTATTTGGCTTAGTCAGCTTTTCATTTTAATTTTCCTAGCTTTTTAATAATATTTTAGATTTATCTGTAAATTTTCATAATTTTCTGAATAGTTTTGGTATTTTTAATCTTTTTAATTAGTTTGAAATAGTATTTAAATCATAATAAATAGAAAAATAATCAGAAAAATATAAATCCAATTTTCATAATTTTCTTTTATCATTTTTAATCTAGGAAAAATATAATTTCATTTTTAGTCCTTAAGAAAATCAAAAATAGAAAAATAGTGATAGCTTCTATTTAATAGAATTTATCTTTTTAAATTTTAATTAAGTAAATTTCAATTTTATAATTTTCTTAGCTTCTATTTACTTAATAATATTTTTAGAAAAAGTTTTAGATTTTTCTTAGCTCATTTATTATTTTTTATAATTTAAATTAGTTTAATTAGTATTTAAATAATTAATCAACAGCCAAACAAAGGACAAGAAGTGGTTAGAGCCTATGCTGTAGGACCACGCACCAAGAAATGATATGCTGGGAATTTACCCTCCTGCAACACATGCAATCTCCATCACCTAGGTCATTGCAGCGAACCGTGTGGGTTGTGCAAGAAGCGTGGTCACCAGACCAAGGACTGTAGGAATCCCGCAAATCAGAGGATCCCGGGGAGCTGCTTCGAATGTGGAAACATAGGACACTTCAGGAAGGACTGCCCGGAGCTGAAGAACAAGAATATCGAAGCCTAAACTCTCTAGGGTTGTATTTCTTTTGCGTTTCACATTAAGTACTATCATATAAGTTTCATGTACTATTACGAATTTCTATCTAATAAATGTTTTATTTTTTTCACCGCAATACGACAAGCCTCGTTCATTACACACTCTATTTCACTACCTTTAACTTAACCTTGTCTTGAAAGGCTAGCCCCATTTCATACTACGTTCCGAGCCAACAAAGTCGAATTCTTATCGTTAAGGTTCACTGGAATTCTCAAGGAAATCCTGAGATCACTTGAAAACGAGAAAACCAAATCCGTCGCAAGTATCCACACCTCTTCACTGACAGCACTCCAACGACCAACACTGACTGAATCTCGTGGACGAGATTCCTTTTATGGTGGTAGACTACAACAACCCGCTATTTTACAGGTCAATACTATTTGCTAAACTCAAACTACTTATTTTGACGTTTACCTGAGAACAATTTACGTATAACTATTTGGTTAAATAAATGTAAAACTAGGAATAACCCTCTTGCGCACTACAACTTTAGACTAAATTTAGTCTACAACATTACAGTACATTGCCACTACTCCAGTTCATAATTTAAATTGCTAGGGCGATTGCATCTTTATTTACTCGCAATTATTAATTTAATAAAAGTTTTTCACAATTTAAATGAAAAATGTATCCGACAGACCAAACAATTATTTTTAATACATTCTTATGTTCCCTAATTTACTACAAAAGTACAAAAATTATTTTCGTACACCTTTATAATTCTTTTACTAAGCCTACTTAATTATACGTATTTAACTTTAACAGCAAAAACTATTAACCAATACCTATTTTTAATATCAAATACACTTAATAAATACATTTTATATAAAAACTAATACATACTTTCTTTCTTTTTCTAACTTAGCCGCCCCCTCCTAAAAATTCAATAGTGAATTGTGTACATTTTTGACCAAAGTGACTAGACAAGATCCAAATATCTTTCACAAATACTTAAACAAAATTCATATGATATGACATAATGTGGGCTTGACCAAATTTCTTTTCTCCCTTGTTTCGGCAGCACACAACCAAACACCACCCTACTTTTTTTGATATAAAACATGTAGTCTAATCTAGCTAATTAAATTAATAATAAGAACCATGTGATAATAAGAACCATGTGTATTTTTTGGCGTCAACTTTTGCTACAGTCGTTGTAGCAGTGTTGGGCTACGTTTTGGGCTCTGGGCTCCCGGTTTTCTCCTTTGGTTTGCCCCCTCGCTTCTTTAGCTACCACAATTGCGGGTACCTACCACTTCACTTACGTTTCCATATTCTACTGCGTTCTAACCAAACCCTAATTGGCTGCGGGTGTGTGTTTACTTGCGGATCGGTTATGGTCTTTTAGATTCCTTTTGCTTATGTGCCTGTTCTTTGTGGTAGTTGCTTTTTTTTTTTTTGTACCTTATTTGATCGCTGTTTGTTATGTGCGCTAGCCTGCCGTCGTTGTTTACTTGCGGATCGGTTATGATCTTTTAGATTTCTTTGCCTGTTCTTTGTGGTAGTCACTTTTTTTTTTGTGGTAGGTTATTTGATCGCTGTTTGATATGTGCGCTAGCCTGCCGTCGTTGTTTACTTACGGATCGGTTATGATGTTTTAGATTTCTTTTCATTATGTGGCTTTTCTTTGTGGTGGTTGCTGTTGTTTTTTTTTTGTAGTGCCTTATTTGTTCATCGTTTTACTTGCGGATCGGTTATGGTCTTTTAGATTCCTTTTGCTTATGTGCCTGTTCTTTGTGGTAGTTACTTTTTTTTTTGTGGTAGGTTATTTGATCGCTGTTTGTTATGTGCGCTAGCCTGCCGTCGTTGTTTACTTGCGGATCGGTTATGATCTTTTAGATTTCTTTTGATTATGTAGCTGTTCTTTGTGGTGGTTGCTACTTTTTTTTTTGTAGTACCTTATTTGTTCATCGTTTTACTTGCGGATCGGTTATGGTCTTTTAGATTCCTTTCTGGATCGGCTATGGCGGTATTGTTTGCTTGCGGATCGGTTATCGTCTTTTAGATTTCTTTTGCTACTGTGGCTGTTCTTTGTGGTAGTTACTGTTTTTTTTTTTTATACTTTATCTGTTAATCGTTTCGTTATGTGTGCTTGGTTGCCAGTGTTGTCTACTTGCGGATCGGCTATGGTCATTTAGATTCCTTTTGCTTATGTAGCTCTCCTTTGTGGTCGTTGGTGTTTTTTTTTTTTAGTGCGTTATTTGTGCATTGTTTCAGTCACCATTTTTTTTTTTTGCTTCTTGCGTGCATAAACGTTATGATACCTGCTGTTTTGCATGTCTTTTGGTTATGTTCATCTTTTACTTATGTGGCTGCTGCTTTTGCCGTAGTCTACCGGTATTTTGTTTCTTTAAGGTCTATGTAGCTGCCTTTTCGATGTTTTATGCGGCTAAAAAGTATTATCTCCATGTTTGTGATGCGTTTGTTACCTCACTTGATATGTTACCTATACCTGTTATTACCTGAAATGGCAGATATGAGTGGCATATCAGGTGGTGTAACCGACGTCGCAGATTTTTTCCCCGCGATTCAGTTTACTTACTTGCCTTTTTCTTCTGTCTTGGTGTTACAGTTGCCTTGCAAAGGTATCCGCGGCACAGTTCTTGAATGCCATAGTATCAATGCTAATTGTGTGCCTGGACCTGTTACGTATACATGTTCACCTTGCTTTGGCTATTATATAATTAGCTGGTGGCAAGGCAATCAGCAGCTTACTTCGGCTATTATATAATCAGGTGGTGGCAAGGCAATTACCGGGCGGCATGGTCTAAACAATAGCTAAGCAACCGGTCTTATTTTGCAGCCACCACCTCTTTTCAGCTGTCTCTGTGCAGCAGCTGGGATAATTTTGTCACCTTACATTCTCTGAACACATGTTGCTTGGCAAGGTAACTAAGATTACGGTTGCAGCCATGCTGTGTGTTTGGTGTTCCTTGCAAAGGTTTCACCATTCCTTTGCTCTTGCACTCTCCTATATATAATGGACTGTGGAGTTTGGTTACAGTTGTTGTACCAGTGTTGGCCTCGATTTTTTTAGCCTTTTTCCGATCGCTAACAAATGATAGAATTCGCTGAAGATTTATACATGTCTCTTCCCTGTGATTTTCTTGGTAGTTGTGCACATGTTCTTTGTGAACTTTTGTTGCCTGCTGTTGAAATGTTGTCATTTTCATATGAAATAATTAACATCCATGAATGCCTGCGCAATAGGCTGTGATGACTCTGTGAGTCTGCTTTAAGAAGTGAATCTCTGGCACTTGGCAGGGCAAACTTTCATATTTGCAGCCGTGCCACGTGTATTTATTTCTGATAATGTGAAACTCATAATTTCTTCACAGATCTGAGCTAAATTGTTTGAGTTTTTCACTTATTGGTTGTAAACTTTTGCCAACTGCTGTAAAAATGTTGTCGTTTTCATATGGGATAATTACCATGCATGGATGTTTGCACAATAGGCTGTGATGAGTCTGTGACCCTGATTTAAGAAATAAATCGCTGGCACTTGGCAGGGCAAACTTTTAGATTTGCAGCCGTGCCAGGTATATTTATTTCTTCTGATCGCTTATTAATATCAGTCCAATGATATCAAAATTCATAACTTCTTCACAGATCTGAGCTAAAATGTTTCAGTTTGTCGCTTATTGGTTGCGAACTCTTTATGCCTGCTGTACAAATGTTGTGATTTTCATATCAGATGATGATCGCACTTACCTGTTTGCACAATAGCCTCTGATGACTTCTGCCCCTTGGCAGGACAAACTTTTAGATTTGCAACCGCACCAGGTATGTTTACTTCTTGCAATCGCTTATTAATATCAACTCAATGATATTAAACTGATACCTTCTTCGCAGACCTCAGCTAAAATGTTTAACTTTGTTACTTATTGGTTGTCATAGGCTGTCATGAACCTGTTACTCTGCTTAAAGAAGTTAATATGTAGCTTTTGGTAACCCAATCTCTTAGATTTGCTCCTGTGCCAGGTATATTTATTTCTTGCAATCAGTTTTTAACATCGATCCAATGATATCGATTTCTGAATCTATCTACAGGTTGAACTCAGATAATGTAAAACTAAAGATTGTAAAAAAAACAGACAGAATATCAGCGATGGATGTATGGCAACCAGTCACGGTTACTGCACATATGCAGCTATACCCAGTCTCATATGGTGTATACATCCATCGTTGATACTTTGTTGTTGTTTTTTGTACTGAACATTTTTCTTACACTGAACTGTCTCACTGCATGTGATTGCCTCCTTTCACCTACCACTATATTTACATGGTATTTACACTCAACATTCATACTTTTTTAATCTTTGCGTAGTCATTGTCTTCGTATGCATAATTTATTTATATTTTTTTATTCTTCAGGTTCCTGTTCTTGCATATGGCGACGACCAGAAGTTAAGCGCAACTTATATTTCACAACCTGTTTTTATATTCACTGTATTCATGTACAGATTTTGACCAGTTTTTTCTGTTCTTCAGGTTACTATATATATAACATGCAAAATACATAAATACATACACGCTTTTTTTTGGGTGCATATCTTTGTTATTCATTATTCTATTAAAAGGTTTACACTAACACTATATATATATATATATATATATATATATATATATATATATATATATATATATATATATATATATATATATACTTTTTACTGGAAGAATTAATAACAAAGATATGTGCCCAAAAAAAAGTTTGCATCTATTTAATACATGTTATATATAACAAAAAACGTTCACTGATAATTGAGTACAATTATAAAAGATCAATGCGAACCAAAATAGTATAGTCTTAGAAATGATTTGGTGCAGATTACTTCTTTACACTATGCTATTTTGCTTCTAACTGATCTTCTAAAATTCGTCCATATTATTACCCATCAATTTTGATCAGAGGAATGCATATCTTGCACAGAGTACAAAAAAAAACAAAACACAAGTAACGGGTAAAAAACAAACTC
Organism: Artemisia tridentata subsp. tridentata; assembly: GCA_021014915.2. Taxonomy (NCBI): domain Eukaryota; kingdom Viridiplantae; phylum Streptophyta; class Magnoliopsida; order Asterales; family Asteraceae; genus Artemisia; species Artemisia tridentata. The sequence goes on from CP139509.1 coordinate 291,214,802, forward strand.
GGAGCCCAACACTGACTCCAACACTGTACGTTCCCTCCTATGTCTTGCTTCAACCAGTAATTTTTCTTCGATAGAAGCTATTCCTTTTTCTGTCTTTCTAAAATTCCTTTTTGTCGATGGTTTGCAGCCACAGTATTTAGGCGATGATGATAGGTTTGCACATTCCCATTTTTCCACCTATGCATTCGTTGGCAGGGCAACCATGATATCAGTTGCAGCCACAATGTACAATTAATGCTGATCACAAACGTGCATATCTGAGCCTGTCAAAATGTCTAGATCCTCCTCAGTCAACTGCAGCCCCTGATCTGAGGTACGTTGGCTTGATTAATCTGACAGTAACCATTTACTATCCATCAATTGATTGCTAATATCCTTTATTAAGTTAAGAAAAAAACAATAGTTAATATTCATTATGGTTTACCACCAATTTTCGCTTCAGGCATACTACCACCTATTAATATGCCGTCTTTTTCTATTTGCAGATATTAACAATTGACCTTACACAGCAACCATACATTGTTCTTTTTTGCATACTCATAACTGTAGTGACATAAATGCTTCTGGGCAAAAATATGCTTCAATTTGGAAAGAAGGATGAGAAGCGGAAGAGAATGGTGTGATAAGTAGTTTGATCCAAATTGCATCTTTGCAGCATTCTCTTCCGTTTCCCATCTTTCTTTCAGACTTGAAACATATTCTTGGCCAGAACCAATTCTGTCACTACACGCCTGTCTATGCAAAAAATAAATGTTACCTTTTACTAGCACATAACATAAACCTTTTGTATCCGTCTTTTACCAGGTAAAGAAAATGTTTCCTCCTATCTCTTGGTTCGAGCACTAATTTTTCCTCAATACAGCTTATTGCTTTTTTTGCCTTTCTAAAATGCCTTTTTCTGAATGCTATGCAGCCGCAGTGTTTAGGCGATGATGATAACTTTGTCCATTCCCACTTTTCCAGCTGTGCGTTCGTTGGCAGGGCAACTGCGGTATTAGTTGCAACCACAACGTACATTACAAGCTGATTACAAACGTACATATCTGAGCCTTGCTAACACTGAAATATGCGGCACTTCGGCCGCCTACGGCTCCTGATCTGAGGTACATTGAATTTATTTATCTAAAAGTAACCATTTGCTGTCCATCAATCATAACTTTATACACATTTTACCCAGATTTTTTCATCTATGAATATCTGTAACAGGTCATGTATTCAGCAGCACCGCTATGCACACCAGATTAATACAATCAGGATTATGAATCTGACCTTCGCCTCGAATTCCTTTTGCTATTTTAATCGTCTATCAATATGTCTGGTGCAGACTATTGTCTCAAGACTATTTCAGTAACAAAAGGGGTTTGAGGTGGAGATCAGATTTTCCACCTGTATGTCGATTAAAATTAAAAAAAAAAAACCTAAGAAACAAAGACTATTTGGTACTTTTTTTTTTTTGCTGATAGTAACAATACATGTCATATGTTTACAATTCTTGAAGAAAGGTGGGAAACCGGAGAGGATAGTGTGCCATATACTTTGGCACAAATTACTTCTATACACTATCCTCTTTTGTTTCCCATCTTTCTTCGATAATTGACCCATACTGCTGATCACCATCTTTTACATGACATCGACTTTTACTATCACCAAAAAAAAAGAACTAATAGATGCCCTTTGTTTCTTATGGTTCAATTCTGAGCTTAAACATAGTTACTCATTCTAAGTTCCCATACAGTTCCTTTTGTTCTTTCAACAACCTAGCAGCTCGCTTGGTGCAAGCAGTTGCACAAAGGAAGGTGAAACAACAAATGGAACTGTAAGGGGATTTAGAAAATTTAACTAAACTTTTGAATGAAAAAAATGAGCTGTATGCCACATGATTAGCGGTCTGGCAAAGGCTAAAAGAAGAGATAGAACATACAAAAGGCAAAAAGAAAGAGCCTGCAACCCGAATGCGAGCCCAACACTGCTACAAAAACTGTGGCAAAAGTCGACGCTACATTATATATAAGAGAATATTGTCACCCGATGAACTTGATGATTCCTGTTCTTCAGGTTCGCATATCCATTCCCATTATTGCATTCAGCTATTTTACATTCTTCTTTTTTCTGACTTTCTAAAATCCCTTTTTCTCAATGGTTTACATCCGCATTCTACAGGCAATGATGATAACTTTGTACGCCTCCATTTTCCCAGCTGCATGTTCGTTGGCAGGGCAACCCCACTTTTAGTTGCAGCCACAACATGCATTTAATGCTGATTATATATGTACATATCTGAGCCTTACTAAGAGCAGAACATGTACGCCGTCACTCAACTACGGTTGCTGATCCAAGGTATATTGCATTTGTACCATTTCATGATCCAATGTATATTTACTAATTATATGCTCCTATAGTAAAAACTGTCTATTCATTTCAGCATAGACGCTTATTCTAAGATCCTGTGGTACATCCAATTATGCAAAGACACTCGAAACGACAAAACAGCCTGTACAGATTCTCAAACCAGCTGCCTGCATTCCTTTTTTACTTCTATTCAACCTACATCCTCATAGAAAGAAGCTGAAAAGCAAAAATATACAGAATATCAGTGATGGATGTACCGACACCAAACATAGCTGCTGCCGCGTTTGCACGGTGTCTGCATCCATCATTGATATTTTGTTACCATTTTTGTCCTGTCAAAGAATTGATACTCACATTCTCGGTATATTTTATTGCCTGCGACCAAAAGATAAGTGTTACTTATATCACTATGGTAAATTTAAGATGCGATTGCTGTTCGCATAGATAATCTCCTTAAACATTCTAACCATTACTGATATTGCGCTTAACTTATTTTCCTTTTTTTTATACCAGCGGGCTATGCACAATTATCTACTGCTGCTGCCATTTATCAAACAGTTACAAATCCTGTAACGAATACTAGCCAGCCACTCAGAACACGCACAGCTCATGTTAACTGCCAACACACAGGTCGTATTAATTATGTTTTCTTGATGTATGACACTTTTAACTGTAACTAATGTTTGTTGCTCTTTTCATGATTCAAACTGACCCTGCTCCTACTACATCTACTAACTATAATCCTGTATCTCAACCGTTTGCAGCTACATTCTATAGGCAATGATGATAAGTTTGTACATCTCCATTTTCCCAGCTGCATGTTCGTTGGCAGGGCAACCGCACTTTAAGTTGCAGCCACAGCTTGCACTTAATGCTGATTACATATGTACATATCTGAGCCTTACTAAGACCAGAACATATAGCCGCATGGTCACCTGTACCTGCTGATCAAAGATATGTTGCATCTGCACCATCTGGTACTACACATTCACTTCCTTTTCATAATATGTTATATATACAAATTGTTATAACTTCACTTAAATTATTAATTTTATTTAGTCAAATATCTTACAATCAACATAAATTTGCTTCACATACAAACTAGCCTTTATTGAAAAACATATCTTACAATCGACTAGCATTAACCATAAAACATCCTCCAATTGCATCCATATAATTAAAAACGCATTGCACCTTGAAGTTTCATAATAAACACATCATTGTTACGTGCATTTAACCCAAATTCAGCTGCTATCAAGCGCATCTGCATGACTTTCTGTTCATCTTTTGCTATCACTCCTCTTAGATACTCTGATGTTTTCTGAGCATGACTATTTCCAACACCTTCAAGCTCTTGAATAAAAGAAAGCCTGTCACGGTTAACACTAGCCAACCTGTCACAAATCGCACTCAGTTGCTGTGCCATATGAACATCCTCGATACTAGCTTGCCGACAATACAAAACTAATATGTCAGACCAACTATTGGAATTCGCCTCAACTCTCAGCTGATCACACTTAGGATGCCTAGACATTTTCTTTTCTTTGTTTTCCTACACACTTATCAAATGAGTTATGAAAACAAATGCCCATTTCAGCTATCTTAAATAGGAAAACCAAATCCAAAACAGACAGTCACAAGATTCTCTTCTAAAACCAAAAAAAGAAAAATGCCCATATCTATAATGCACACTGCCGACATCTACTCACCCATAATTGCACATTACTGTTTTGCAGGTTTCGTACTATCAACTAATTTATTCTACCTTGCCTTTTTCAAAGCATTAAACATTATTGAACTGAAAATCTTAAAAGTGGCCAGAAATAAACAAACAAATGCTGACAATATATCTTATCTATCATTCGCTTGGTTTCATCAGTTTTAGTTATTAAGTGAGTTATTGCAATGAATTACTGCATGGGAGCTGCTAACCTTATTAGTTACTGCAAACTTAAGTATTTCACATTGATTATCTAATGATATTTCCATTCGTTTGTCTAAAGGACTGTGTTGTAAATTTAGTGTATATAATATTTTCTGATATATATTCTGTACATGTTTTTGTAGCTGCTACAGACCCTTCTATTTGTTTTCATAATGGTGGCCGTTCGCAGTTACAAACATCGTGTTACTTTCGGTTACATCAGGTAATCAAATTTTTTTTGTTTGTTGCATACTCATGCCTCTTCTAATTATGCAATAACCATTTACAGATTACTCCACCATCTCACAAGCACTACAAAATTTCATTGATTGCAGTATTTCCAAAAGAGGTACGCTGCAGCTTTCAACAGACAAAAGCCGTTAAGATGGCTGTCACTAGCAGAGATCTGCTGGAACTCAATGGTTAGTGCAAAGAGCTGTCTTGGACATCACTACGATTGCAGCTTTCTCTCATCTTCATGAGCAGCCACCAAAATCAACCTTTGCTTCAAAGCAGGCCCGAAAATCCGATTACTTCCATTTGTATATGTCGTTTCGCTTAGAACAAGATTCGTTGTATACACTTCGTCGCCCCGCCGCAACGCGGCGGTTCGACGCACATCTAGTCTAATCTAGCTAATTAAATTAATAATAAGAACCATGTGTATTTTTTTTGGAGTAGGCAATATGTGACCTTCCCTCTTTCCCTCTCTTTCGGCTTTAAAACTCGGGAACGCAAGCAAAAACAAGCACCCTCATAATATTTATTTTATCAAACTAGCTTAGTAGGACTTATTTGAAAATAATACCATACTTAGAATGTTATAAAAAGTGAGACAAAGCATGATGCACCCATTTCCTTTCCTCATGTTGGTCGACAACAGGTAGCACAAGCAAGGCACACCTTTTTTTTAGCCTTAGTTTATCTAGTTTATTTAAAAACTAATTTGGACCATGCTTTTTCTTGCTATAAAGAGATGATATGCTAACTCATTTTCACACAAAGAAAACAAAAACTTACTCACACACACTTAAAAATTCGGCAAGGAGAGGACAAGCAAGAAAGAAAGATTGGGTTTTCTAGCTTAAGTGCTTATTTGAGTAATCTAAGTAGTAACAAAAGGGTTTTGGAGTATTACTTGGGTACATTAGTGTTTTAGGTTCATCACATACACCTCTTAATCTCAAGTAAGTCACTACACTATTTTTTTTTTACAACCTCTACACAATTTAATTTTGTGTTAATTTCATTACTAGTGCTTAGCTCCATGTTTACCTACACATATATATCACCTTATGTACATGTTTGTGGATTTTATAAACATAATAAGTTGACAGCTAGTTTGAGGTGTCATAATCTTGATTTTTGCTATTAACACATAAGTTTTACAACACTCTTGAATGATTTTGGAAATAATTTGAAATCTTCCCTAGGTTAATTGTACTATCACTATTTGGATTATCAGTGGCAAGACAGTAGGATAAGACTAAGAATATAGAAAATAGACTCTATTACGAAAACGTGGTCGCTTGAACGGATTAAAACGGACTTAGAACGAAGAAGATACGTTAGTTAAGGCAACAAAACTAATTTTCTGAAAATGTGGCTGCTGTTAGAACTTTTCAAGAGGTAAAACCGCGTGTTAAAAGTTAATTAGACTAGGTGAGGCACTAAAAACATGTTAGTATACTTGAATACGGACCCGGGGATATATAAAACTTAAGAATCGAAGCTAAAACGAGAAAGATATGGCCTAATAAAGTTTTGACGAAAAATATACTTTGACAGCTTTCTAATTGGGAGTAGTGTGCTGTTAGAATTTTTAGAAATAAATTTTTGACATTTTAAGTGCGGTTTTAGCTAAAATAACTTGAACGAAAATGGTAGTATGTCATGTATACTTACTAGGCGCATTAGAGGTTTTCTAAAACACTAAATAGTGAAACGAGTATAGTATAATAACGAGATTAACTAGTTTTGTCATATTAAATGTGTTCTTGGACTTTTAAACGAGCACATTAACGTAACTACATTTTTAATCACTAAACTTTACAACAAACATTTACGAGTGATAAATTAAAGTGTAGAAATTGCATACACGACCTTTTTGCCGAACATAAGACATAGTACTTATTTAGGTTGCGGTTAGAGGTATCGGACCTCGATCTACGTGCATGATATTCCTATTTGTGATACTTTACTTGAGGTGAGTTCATGGCCCCTACTTTTACTTGTTTTATACCTGTTTTGGGGGAGAATACATGCTCGTTTTTACTTAAACACCATGCTTGTTTTACTTGAAATATGATTTGTCTTTCAAACATTACTGATTGGCTGAAATACTTGATTGATTACTCGAATGCATTATGTGTTTACCTGTTACACACTTGATTATTTTCTTATGGACACAAGTGCACTAAACTATTACAGATTGCCTATATTATGAACCGTTAAGCGCAAATGCTGTGAATAGATCTATTGGGACTGAACTCCCCGTCCGGGTGGTTTCCCCACTTGACTGGTATGTCAAACGGACGCATAATCATTTGAGGAACCTTGGGTGTCCTAGGTGGACATCTACCAGAAACTTTGGGTGTTCGGGTGGTTCCCCCACTTGACTGGTATGTCAAACGGATGCTCAAACCAGAAATCTTAAGGCTTCGGTGTCATGAGCTTAATACAACAACAACTCTTTCTATATTTGGAATACATTGGTCGTTGAAATCTTGTGGTCCATACATAACTTGTTGTTTACTTAAATCTATGAACTCACCAACCTCGTGTTGACCCTTTTAGCATGTATTTTCAGGTTCTTAAAGTGTTAGCTTACCTTTGGCGGCTTTTGGCATGGCATGTCATGGTTATAGGATCAAGATACTCTGATATTCATTTGGGGACCACTTTATTTCTTTTATGGGCCTGTATTTCCGCATTTCATTGAACGATGTAAAACAAAATACTTTCGATAATGAAATTTCTTCTAAACGGATACGGTAAATCCGTTCTCTTTACTCTGTGTTGTGGTACCAATTTAGTAGCACCCCAGCGACATCATCTTCCGCTGCGACCCATTTTTGGGGGTGTGACTGTAACACCCCAACCCGACAAGGGTAAAGATATCACAACAATGGATCTATATCAGATCAAAACAAAGCATACTAATACAGTAATACAAAAATTCAAGGACTACAAATGAAACATTGAATCTAAATGGTTATAATATAAAACTTCCAAAACTAATTCTAAAACATAATGTCTTCAATCCAAACTCTAACCCAGCATAGCTATCCAATCTTCTAAGTCCCAGATACACTCTTCTCCCAATCCCAGCTTCCTACTAATACCTGCCGCATGAAAAGAAATGCGGCTGAGCTACGAGAGCTCAGTGAACAGATATAAAGGTAACAAAACAATAATAGGGAAATAGAACGAAAGAAAAATCAAAATGCACGTCATACCGATAACTCAAGGTGTAGGAATGAGATGTTAGGAATAACAAGATATAAGACAAAGGAAAAGAAATAGAACGAGTAATAAGGAATTTCATAAGATAATGAAGAACATAAATCTATCACGAGCCCAGACACAAGCCATATCATATCATTTCAAATGTAACTAAATAGAGTAGCTAGCTCCCAGACATGTGAAAGACGTGTATCGCACACACCATCAGTCACCAAATAAATATAACAATAAACATATAACATATCACATACAAATGACAGATCAACTCTAGAGTGCACCCATACGCCCCACAGATAAATCAATAATCATAATTATAATGGCCATAGCAAATAATAAATAAGGGACGGAACAGGTCATCACTCTCCTGCCCTAGAGTCATGTCAGAGGTGCGTCAATGACATGGACATGAAACCCTCATGCCTAGTGATTGGCTCGTAATATTAAACTGTAGGTCAAAGGTCAACGTACTATCCAATAATCAAAAGTCATATCCTAAGGGTACATGGCAAAGGTTCATGTCAAACAGTTCAAGATTGTATACCATAGGTTCAAACTTAGAATTTATCAGGTTAAGTTTTATGTCAAAGTTAAGTTCAAATTAAAGAACTGTATCAAATGGTTCAAAAGTGTGTAGCAAAAGTTTATAATCAAAGTTGTATGCCAACAGTTTATCTAAAGAGGTTTCTATTTAAAAGTCCATTTAAACAATCATTCAAAAATGGTTTTCATAACAACTGATCTTACAAAATAGTTTTCTTCAAAATGGTCTTCCAAAGCTTTTAATAACTTTCATTAAAGTGATATTACTTATTTTAAAATGGCTTCCCTCAAAACGTTTCATATGTAGTTATACTAACAGTTTCAAAATCAATTAGGTTTAAATAAGGATTTAACAGATTAAGGTTTATATCCAAAATCAATTTAGTTTTATAACCAGTCTATTAGGTTAAGATTCAAACAAGGTTCACAGCTCAGGGTTCAAGACAAGAGATCAAACACAAGGTTTATGAAAGTTCACAACACAAAAGATCACATGGAAGGTTCACGAATAAGAGATCACATGAAAGGTTTACAAACGAGCAGGGAACATAGCAATGGTATAGGGAATCCTAATAAGGAAAATGAGTACTGAAGAAAAGGGAAATGACAAACCCTTACTGAAAGAGGTCAGAATATCTGTACCTTATGACGAATGCAAGAACACAAAGATAAAAGCTGACAAGATGAAATTACTCCTTTCTCGAACCTAAGGAGTAGAAGACAGAAGTCCAAAGGATCTTTAGTTATATTTCCACTATTAGTAAGTTCATAATATCCAGATTAGGTTAAGTCCTTCTTAAGATTATTATAGAAGTAGGGTACGTTTTATCAGATTACAAAAGTTAAATGACAAGTTTACATAGTTTAGGGTTTCAATTGCAATTTCATCTTAGTCAAAGGTTTAATCATGATACTACTTTAAGTTTCTGATTTAATACACATTATACTCAGAATGACATTCTAATCCCTTTAGTTTCACAATTTACAGTTTATACCCCTTAGTTATATAATTTACAAAACCAATCCTTAATTTATATAATTCATGTTTTAACCCCTATAATATTTATCTTTACCAAATAAGCACCTTATATTACAAAGTTACTGAACATATCCTCAAAATTATGTATATTACGATTCAGGTCCTTCAGATTTCATAATTTACACCTTTAGTCCTTTAACTTTACAAAACTCATATTTCAAACCCTAATTTAGTAATAATGACATATCAAACCCATAATTACTCAAAATTACCTAAAACACCCTTTATAATATTATTTACTCAAAATAACTTCAAGTTTCCAGAATTTACATTTTTAGTCCCTCTATTTAAATAAATTACAAATCGTACCCTTAATTATCATTTATTCATTTTTACGCAGTATTTACACTTAGGACCCTCAAGTTATATTTTTCCCACATTTGTACTAACCTAAATAATATTATAAAAATAACCTTTAAGTTTAAAAGTTGGCAAAACAAGCCCTTGTCATTTATATCTCAAATCGTATAGCATTTTAAATGTCCAAATCCAACCCTAGCTTTACCCAATCATTAACCCATCATGACACAATAGTTAACTGCATTTATTACTCAGATTCAACCCACACAAACCCTAACCCTAACACGATTTAGGGTTTCTTCTTATTTTCTCTTTTTTTTTCCTTATAAATCGATTTAAACATAATTCAAGATCGATCAATCTGAGCTTCTAAAAACCAAATGGCTATTTTTATCAGTTCATATTAATGTCAAAGGACATATAAAAATTATGTTTGCACCTCAGAAAATTCATATAGCACGATTTACATATTAAGTGTGTTTTAACCCTTTTAATTTCGTACGCCTAAATAAACATGCATGATTCGTGTTTATTATTTTTCTTAGGTTATATTCGACATTTAGATCACTAGAAAAATACTGGATAATTTTTAGAACGTAAAAATAAGTCGCAAGGAATTTATACCTCTCGTACGTATGGATCGAACAAAATAAATCACCACGTTCGAATCAAAGCTTAAACACTCCAACTCCTATTTTTTGTTATGGATTTCTTAAATTAAGTACACCATAATTTTTGCTAAAGTCTAGTAATTCGTGGGAATATTCCATTTTAGTTTATGTAATTTGGTTCCGCAAATTTTTAAAAAATTTATGTTTTTTCATTTGATTATATAACGACCTGGAGGGGTTGGTCAGATTTTCGGCTAAAGATTCACAAATCAAAGTTTTATTGGTGTCATCTTAAATAGGAATTATCTAAATAACATGATTAAAAATTATACTTAATTTAATGTTATTTACGAGTATAAGTATGTTACATGTTAATTATAACTTTTAACATTTCAAATATATAATGTTGTCCCTAAAATTTATGTCGATTCAAATGGGTGTTGTAAATTTGAATGTAAAATTTACAGCAATTAATTTTAAGAGGTTTATGTTCAGTGGTATTGTGGTCTTTGACAATTTCTAATTTCGGTATTACGAGTACATTTGTCTTCGAGCTCATGGACGTTCACATTTGACATCTTATACCCTACTAAAGCAAATCAAATAGGGCGTTCAATTTAAGCTTAAACATAACCTTAGTAACTTAGCACATAGCAACCATTAAAATTCAATTTAAACCTATCATTTTACTTAAAAACACAAACATATTTCCTGAAAAAATTTACTGTTCTCCTAAACTTCAATGGAACATAGACAATGTTTCTTTTCCTTTTCACATTTTCATTCTACACACAATCTATATCATACATTTTTCATTTTTTCAACAATATTTTACTTTCATTTCCAATTTATATCTTGTAATCAACAAATATTCGTACAACAACATCTATATTATCACAACCAAAAATCGAACCACCAACATCTATATTTCCAAATTTAAATATCACAAACTATATCTAATTTAAATGTCAAAACTAATCCATAACATCAAACAATCTAATCACAAACAATCAAATACCCCCAATTACACGTAAACTTACAAATCTAAATCACAAATATTAATTCCAAATTCCAAATTAACCAACAATCCAATAAAAAACAAAACAAAAAAGTAAATAATAATAATAATAAAAAAAGTAATTCTTGAACACTTGTAGTAGGAGGCAATCCGTATTCCCAACATTAATCCCATTATTATTCTTTGATGTTAAAGATGATTCAATCTCTTATTCATCTTCCATTCCATCAGATATTGACACACACTCAATATTTTCATTATCCATTTCTTCAATTCAAGATTCGATCTATTCTTCACCAATCTTCAAAATCTCAAATAAAGATTCAAACCCAATTCACAAAACTTTATAAAAACTCAAACCCATGACACCACTAGTAATTTCTATAAATTATTTCATCAATCATTTACCAAGACTCCCATTTTCATTTACACCAAACTCCCACACACTTCCTATAATTAATTTCATCAATCATCATCAAGGATCCACCGTCACCATCATTAGATCCTTCCCCACAACCACCAAAATGAAAACCCACATACATCGAAACCCCCACAGATCGATCACCATGAAAGCCCACATACACCCTTCGCCACATATCCGACCACCATGAAAACCCACACGCCTTTGTCACAGCCACCTAAGTCCACCCAGATCTGAAAGTGTAAGGTTGGTGGTGGTGGATGGTGCCGTGACCACTTTCTAAATCCAGATCGGAAATCTTTGCTGGTGTGTACAGTTGATGATGATGAATATTAGTTTTATTGATTTGAGGTTTTGATAGATTATGATGAATCATTGTGTGTGTGAAAGAGAAGTGATATGATATTTTAGAGAAAATATATTAGTGGCATTGGGAAGTAAAAAAAAGTAGTACTGTGTGAGTTATTCGTTTGAGAGAGAGGGAGTACTTGAATGGACGAAATTACCCTCCAATATTGCGCACACGTCATAACTTAATGTCTTGATCTAACGGACGTTTGGTCAAGGGACTATTAGTGTTAAGGGTTTCAGAGTTAGTGGCTGTGAGTGTAAAAAAAAAAAGTCAAAGGACCAAGAGTGAAAGTCAACGCATACCACAAGGACCATGTTTGTAATTGACTCTAATTTTAATCTTTAAATATGACTTTTCACTTGGTTTTTTGAAGATTATAAATAACCAAACAAATCCACATCTATCCTAACCCCTTCCACCACCATCACAATCCGAATCCCATCTTCATTTCACATCCACAAGACTCGAATTAAAACAAGAACAAGAGCATAAGATCTCAGGTTGTTCAACTTTTTCACAAATCTTTTAAATATTTTTTAGTTTGAACATCAATCATCACAGATCTTTTAGAAGACATACTTCTTTTTAATATCCGAAATCAAAAGAAAGAAACAACCATCATCAGTCCAACGTCATAAAACCAAAACCAAGAATAAAAACGAAAAGAAAAAGAACGAAGAAGAGGAAGAACATCATAGCCAAAACCAAGTCCAAAACCATAATCAAATCTTAAACTAGACACTACCAAAACCCTCACCAAGTCCAAAACCATAACCAATCCTACTTGTAGACACAACCAAAACCCTCACATCACTCCCCAACTCACATATCAAGACTCGAACCGAAATAGTAAATACAATTATAAAACATCAACTTTTCTTTCGTGTTATACAAAGTTCCATCAAGACTTTTGAAAGTCAAACTAACGAAAGAAAGAATCATCATTGAAACTTCAAGACTCTTGAACATAAATGAAATATTAAATAATCTCAGATTGGTTAATGTAACAGCAAGACCATCGAATGTCTTACACACGAAAAACCATTCATAACAGATTTTTTCGAATCTTATACTTCATCATTAATGTTCGAAACAAAAGCAAAGAAAAATGACAAATCTGTCATTCTCTTTTTTTGGTTCGTTCATAGACACAAAACAAAAACAAAGATTAAATACAACATCAAACCTACCCGAGACCATCTTAAAGCTTTAAATAACGCGCTCTTGATTTGGATTAAGCATAAATTTGAAGACATAGGTACATCTATGGATGCGTCTATGTATGTGTTTATTCTATGATTTGTGAATCGGAGATGAGATGAGATGTAGATGTTGATTTGAGTTATACTTGAAGATGAGATGAAAAGCAGTTGGGAGAGATAGAAAAGATGGAGAGGGGGCGGATAGACAACACCGGTAGTTTGGTAGCTACAAAAATTAGGGTTGTCAATTCTTATATTTTAGTTAACTGCAATTTTGGATTATATGGGCTAACCGGGTTTGAAGTTGGGTAGAATAGTTTAACCGGGCCTTCTTTGATATATTTTTTTTTGGATAAATTTTGGGCCTGCTAAGTTCATACGAATTTAAGTACCAAATTGTGTCATTTAAGATAAATATGAATGGGTGACCGGTTGAGAGTAATTAAGGGATTTAAATTGCTACATCGTTACTATATAAATGTCAAACGTGTATTCTTTCTTCCATATTAAATACTTAACCTTTTTTTCTACTCACATTTAATGTTTACATTAATATGTTAGAATAATATATTGATATTCAAATGTTAGTCAATAGGATAAGAATGGTAGTAGTAAATCGTTTAATGTTTACAAAGATAACAAATTAGAATATGTTAGAATAATATATTGATATTCAAACTAAGATTGTGTGGTTGCTAACTTGCTGTATAACAATAGGATAAGAATAGTAGCAGTAAATCATTTGCTTAGTCAGTTTTATATAAGTTTCATAAACCGTGTATTTAGGATAGATAGTAGACTGGATCAGTGATGTGCTTATTGGACTAAAATGGTGGACTGGATTTTTATCCTATCTCTTGGACTGGGCTGCAAACTGAAAAGACGGGCTAATTATTATCGTTACATGTTATCCGAACATTATTTTGTGGATGCATAACACTTTAATAATTTATTTGGTATAATGAGTGGTACAAATTTTTACGGGTTTAATTATTTCACAGCTATAATTGGTATTATTTTAACAAAATGACTACGGGATTTTTTGTACGATATTGCTTATTTGAGATTGAAGTGACATTTATCGGGTGTACTTATTTATCACTTGAACATGGTCTCATACCGAATATGAAGAGAGACCATTCAAAAACTAAGCTACAAGCAATGACGGACAAGAAGATGATGACTAGAGTCTTGACATGTGAAGTTACATTAGCTTCGTGTATGATAATATTGTTTCTTTCGGCAATTTGCATGCCATGGTACCAAAAGTTGTGTGAACTAGATAATTTAGTTACATATTCAACAACAAAACCCATGCACCACCAAAAATGTTGAATTTCAAACATAATCAAAATTAGTGCCGCACATTACGCAAGGAATAATTAGAACCAAGCTACAACAAAATCCGCAAAAACCAATCTGTGCAGCGCACAGGTCCGTATGCCTCGCAACCTTTAAAATGATGTTGTTGTGTATAATTATGCTACTAGATACTTTGTTAAACTTTTTTATATAAAGCTAAGAACAACATGCGCAACTTATAAAAGCATACGAAAGCTACTATTAATAAACTTGATGGATATAGTCTATCGATATGGCATCATCCACTTGTTTCTACACATATTTGGGAATGGCATCGGATACTTGTACGCCAGGAACCCAAGCATTTCTGGTTCATCCTTTTTTTCCCCCTAAAGCTGAGATATTATAAAGAACAAAAACAAAGCTCTATTGTCATATTCTCCATTCATTTTCATTTCTATTTCGTCACTCTTTTCTCATTACCAACTTACGTGTTCCATTTAGTGTGCACCAGTGTGATCCATGATCATTTTTATAATTACGAGTTGTTTGTCATTTGCACACTAATCTTTTCGTCTACCACTTATCATCATTTGTTACGTGACAAAATCGAGCTCTCTTATTGATTCAATTTTATTTATGTCAAAAATATAATTTTCTAAGTTGATTCTCAAATGACATTTACCTCTCTTACATAAAAAATTTATGAACTAGGATTTGGCTTAAACAATTTGAACAAAATACACTCGCAACATTTTTTTCTATGATAAAGACATATCAATAATTCTAAAACATGTTATGGTGATTCTTCTCAACCAAGCGATATTCATAAAAGATACAAAGTAGAAATAATAATAATAATAATAAAAAAAAAAAAAAAAAAAAAAGGTAAATCAAAGCTGGGAAACTTTAATTCAAATTTTGAAAAATGTCAGCGTATAACCTATCTTTGGTTCATTAACAAAATATATAGTTATATATATACACAACGAATGCCTATATGAGTACAAAAGCGCTTTCAAATAAAAGTCAGGGCCCATAATAAATTAAAAAGGGCTAGAAAAAGCAAGTTTAGCACAAAACAAAGTCCACTAGGACCCTAGGAGTTGTAACGTTGTAACGTTGTAACGTTGTAACGTTTAGTGTGCAAATACTTATTGAACTGTGAATATAAAAAATCTTTCACAAATGAGTGATATGTATAGTTTTGTTGCATAATAGCATCTGAATTATCTCGCCTATGATGGATTAACAGTATAGTGATTAGGACATAATCAGTTAACATCAAAAGTTGCTAATAGCCAATATTTGCATAAAACCATATCATGAGTTTAATAGTCTCTAAAAACACACATTAAAAAAAAAAGAAACAACAAATTTGGGTGTAATAAGGCTTTAAAGACGCGTGTTGCTCCCAAAAACGATGCATCCTTGCTAAAATAATAAACCCCCTATCACGCGTCTTGGGTCGAAAGAAATGAGAAGGTGGTCTTGGCAAAGCCCGACTTTTGTTGGTTGTGTGCATGTGAGTTGTGATGTTAGTTTTTGTAGGGTATATTTGTCTATAAGTGGGTTATGTTTGAGTGATAAAGTTATTTTTCTTGATACATCTGTTTGGTAGTGAAAAACTGACGTGTCAACGAATTAATGATGATGATGTTGAGTAGATGAGGCGGTGAAAGTCTTTAAGACACCGCTGAATGCGACACTTGACTATTTAGGGGGCGCTTGGTTGAAATGAGGCAATGAGAAAGGCAATGATAATGATAATGCAAATGAATGCAATGGGGCTATTTCATTATATTGATGTTGCTTGGTCGAAATATGAGAGGAATGAATGCTTTTTCTTTTATTTACTATTTTGTTAATTAACAAAATAATAGCATCAAAGTGAAACAAACACTACAAAGAATCGAATCGAATTGTTGCAACAAACACAAATGATTGCACCTTTACAATCTCGAAGTACTAGAATTGCTTGCATTCGTAACTCGTTATTAATAAGAGATAAGTACTAATCTAGTACAAAATATTTTTTTTGGTCCCCACCATGATCAGTTTTTGAGTCAATTCCCTAAATGGTCATGCGCACCTGCGCATCTGCGCATCTTATCTCAGAACGTGACACGTGTACATATTTTTGCGCAGATGCGCATGACCATAACTATGTACACGTGTCACGTTCTGAGATAAGATGCGCAGTTGCGCATGACCATTTATGGAATTTTCTCAAAAACTGACCATAGTGGGGACCAAAAAAAATATTTTGTACTAGATTAGTACTTATCTCTATTAATAATTCAATAAAGCCATAAACAGAATTACAGCAAGCACAATGTTTCGAAAGAATGTAAATGAAAAAAAACAACCTTAAAAATTAAAATAAATTTGTTATGCTTCTGAAAATTTTAATGAAACCCAACTGTGAGAGCATAGGGTATGGTAACTCCGTGTTAAACTTTAACACACTGCCACATCAGCTTTAACATTTTCACCTTTAACTAAAAAAAAAAACATCGTTTATCATAACTCACCCTTAACTCACAAAAAAACCATACCTTTAACGCACCTTAACTCAAATGCATGATGTGGTAACTCACCTTAACTCACATGCACGGTGTGGTAACTCACCTTAACTCACAAAAAAACACTACATTTAACGCACGTTAGGGGGGTAACGTGCCCCTTAACGCAAGACCTTAACTCACATGCACGGTGTGGTAACTCACCCTTAACGCACCTTTGAGTTAAACCTTAACACACCTTTAAGTTACCATACCGTGTGCTCTGAGAAATTAAATTTTCTTAAAAAAGTTTTGATATTTAAGTGAAGATACACACCAGATCAATCGGAATAATAATAGATGGTGGGAAAAAATGGGAGCAGTTAAAAAATCATGGATAAATTTTCATTACCCTCAAATTGCTGAGGAATGGTGAATTACCCACTATATGATAATGGGTGATTGCATTCCTCCTAACCAACCATCACTATTAATTACCTTTCCCATTCTTTAGTACCAATAACCTCCAACCAAGCATGCCCTTAATATTTCTTTTCCGTATTTATTTTTGGCCCTACATATTTATTTATTTTAAGTTTTATGTCGAATCTCTGACTTGTAGTTACAAAAATAATCCACCCACAAAACAAAATCATACTATAAATATGTAATATACAATAGCTTAATAAAAGAACATAGAAAAATGGACAATTAAATCTTTGAGGATTTTTTAATTGAATAAATAAGAGAGCTTGATTTTGCTACGGTAAATGAAATAGATCATTTCTATTGGCCAATAAAAGTCGAATTCCTTTCACTTTGGTCAAACTCAATTAGATTTCATTCTGTCTACGTGCCAAAATTGAGCGTTCTATTTGATAATAAAGTCAAATTAGCTTCAATTTGGTCAAAAATCAATTAAATGCATTGTTTTATATTATTAATGATATTGTAACTTTATTGTTTAAAAAAATGAAAATGAAATAAAATTAATGTCTTCGTAATGCATGATCATTGCATTACGGCTTATTAGTCATGAAATTGTATCTTTGATCCTGTCTTGATCACATTACGGGTAGTCTGAAAGTCTTGATAAAGGTTTTGACTTTCAGATCTTGTAAGCTACAAATTTATATGGTCACATGTCCAAGCTATATTGACGATCGTGAACAGGAGCGGAGCCAGAAATTTTTGGTCGAGGGGGCACAATTTGATAAATTATAGAAACTGCGCTTTAAATTGGTACTTGGGGGGCAATTACGAAAAAAATCAAATATTTTCGAAAATTTACACTACAATTTTTTTTTCCGCTAGAGGGGCACCTTCCACTTGTGCCCCCTTTATCTCCACTCATGATCGTGAAAGACTAGTGTGTCCCACTTCATTAGTCTTCTAAAATATTTTTTCTGTCACAAAATTATAATCTAACTTTTTCAATTTTTGACGCTTTAGAATAAGTGTAAATTTTTTTATCTTAATTAATCAAAATAGATTTTTGTGGGTTGATGCTTTTGATTTTCTTAAACCGCATATTTTTTTATTTAAAAAATATTGTTTTGAAACGAAAATAGTAAATGTATAGAGTGCGTTTAGTTGAGGGGAAACACCTTTGTTTTTCATAAAATATTTTGTAGAAAATATGGAAAACAGAGATCTCGTTCAAAACAACGTTTTCCAACAAAATGTTTTGCAAAACACAAAATCCCCTATTTCCTAACTTAACAAAGAAAATTACAAAACAAATTTTAGTTGTTTTCATTGTTTTCTTTTTTAACCCACAACCCTTCATCCCCTTCTTCAAAATTAAAAATACAAACATCAACTAAACCCGTTTTCTATATTTTCAAGTGTCTTGTGAAGAAAAATTTTTCCTTCCAAATTTTTACAAAACTAAAGAATTTTTTCTCTAACTAAACGCACCCATAAAGTTTGCATATTTTTTTTATTTAAAAAATATTATTTTGAGACGAAAATAGTAAAATGTATAAACTATAAAGTTTGAAATTTAACTATTAAGGTCATCAAAGATTATTTGGATGTGATATCTTGATAAAAAAGAATCTCGAATTAAATGTTATATTCGATAAAATATATTCCAAGTTAAACATAGAATGTACAATATACATGCATCAAGTTATTATGACACGTTATTACGACCGATTCTATACGTCATCTTATCTTTATACTCGTACAAATAAAATTCTATATATATATACAGTCACAAACACAAAGTCAAACACATACACTGAATCCTAAATTCAAACTCCATGTTCCAATTCTGTTACTGAATTCCTAACACTCACAACAACTTTCCACCTTAAATTATTCAAACCCTTTTGTTCTTTTGTGCCCACAGTTTGTTTTTTATAAATAACTTTTGTATTTTTATGATCACTGTTTATAATATTTCATGTTGGATGTTTTTTTGGCAATGCCGCGTTGATTTGTTTGGTGTCTTATTAGATTAATCTTTTTGGATTTATTTAGTTTAGAAGAAATCTTTGTTTGTCTGCTCATTTTTAAGGTTTTTTGTTTTTGAGTTGTTATATGTGTTTGTGAAGTGTGATCAAGTTTGTTGGTGTAGATGGGTTGGTTTTTATGTTTTAATTGTTGCACGAAAGATGTCGAAAATTTCGATGGGGATATTGCTGTATCTAAGGAATTTGCAGGTTTGATTTTTTTATTTTTTTTGGAATTATTGGTTTGTACAATGTGGATTTTAATTAGGAGTGTTCAACTGTATAGCGAACCACTGTATGGTATAGTATAGTTATACTTTTTATGAACCCCTGTACGGAACCGACACCGTTCTAGTATATTACTATATAGTACTGGTACGGTGTCTGTTTTGTAATAGATTTTAATTTTTTGGCTTAGTGATTCAAGAAGACTTTTTTCTTTTGCCTAAATATTTCAAGTAAAAGATTTGTGTTTTGCTCTTTAACAAGAAATAAAAATTATGTTTTGCGAAAAGAACGATTTTTTTTTGGACTAGTGACGAGAGGGGAATTTACATGGAAGAATGGTACTGATAAGCTTATGATAGGATTTTAGTATAAAGATTGTTACTTGTTAAGGTTTGTGGTATTATGCTGTGTTTTGAATAATGTGGTTCTGTTGGAGTTAATTAAGTTTGTGGTGTTGGTTTGTAGATGAGAAGGTGACTGATTCCAAGAGGGGGAAAAGGTTTAGTAGTCAGAGAAGTAATGTTGCAAATAGTTTTACATTTCGTGAGCTTGCTGGCGCGACACAGAATTTTAAGGATGCTAATTTGATTGGTGAAGGCGGATTCGGAAGTGTTTATAAGGGTCGGTTAGAATCAGGGAAAGTAAGTCGGAGTTTTACCTTGTTTAATGTTGCCAATTTTTTATAATTTAGGTTATGATATTCCATTTAATTGCTGGTCTTTAGCATTGATTCGTGTGTTTGATGAACAGGTAGTTGCTGTTAAGCAACTCAACCTTAACGGTCTTCAAGGGCACCAGGAATTCATTATGGAGGTTCTTATGTTGAGTCTCTTGCGTCATTCGAGCCTTGTGACTTTGATAGGTTACTGCACTGATGAAGATCAAAGGCTTTTGGTTTATGAGTACATGCCAATGGGTAGCCTCGAAAATCATCTTTTTGGTAGGCTTCAGATTTATTTTATTTTCTGATTACTTTCTTTATGACATGGTTTGAACCCCGTGATATGCTCATGTCTTTAATTTCCTATTAATATGACTTGTCTTTCTTTAGTTCATAATGCTCAAAGATTTTGCCATTTCATGAATTGGGATATAGTTGGATTTTCTTAAAAAAGTCAACTCCTTTGATGGTGATTTTTGGTTTTAACCTTTGCTGTATTTTGTTCCTGTTTTTTGATTTGCTCCCCTAATTTTTTCTTTTAGATTTTGCTTTACAATGATTACTATATGGTTTTCGAAGCAAGCTTGCCATTGTTAGCTTGTCTTTTTGCAAGTTATCATAGTCCATGAAAAAATCCATCTTTCACGGTGCTATGATGGCTGGAAAATATGAGTATTCCGTATTCAACATGGGTGTGGTGTTTTTATCACTTTTTAATACTCTATATATAATTCATTCTGTTTTTTTTTTTTTTTTTCTTATACAGTACAGTAATACATTAGCACTTTTCTGTTAGTAATATAATATTACGGCTTTAGGCATAGTTTGTTTGCTCGCTATTGACCAAGAAATTTCATAGAATCTATAAACCTTGTAGGTAGAGGCGATACACCACAGGATGGCACTTGGTTAAGAACAGAGTAATTAAGTGACAAAGTGATTAATATTGTAACTTTTGCTCTTGGATCATAAGGTCGTGAGATACTCATTATTCATACTGTGTATAGACCATCTTGAGGCTCGATGTAGCTTGAAACACAGAGTTGTAGAGCCAAAAAGTGACAATATTCACCGTCCTAATGAAGATAAAATATAATAGCTTGCATTTGTTTTCTTTATTGAAATCTTTTTTCCTGAGCCGAATTATTTTCTTATATTAACCAGATATTTTTATTTTCAGATCTCGAGCCTGATCAGGAGCCACTGGATTGGCGCACGAGACTAAAGATTGCTGTTGGTGCAGCTCGTGGACTTGAGTATCTACATTGCAAAGCGAATCCACCTGTAATTTACCGTGATTTAAAATCATCAAATATATTATTGGATAATGACTTCAACCCAAAGCTTTCGGATTTTGGACTAGCTAAATTAGGCCCGGTTGGTGATAACACTCACGTGTCAACTCGAGTTATGGGTACTTATGGTTATTGTGATCCTGATTATGCAATGAGTGGCAAATTAACTACGAAGTCTGATATTTATAGCTTTGGTGTGGTTTTGTTGGAGCTGATAACTGGACGTAAAGCAATTGATATGAATAAGGAACGTGGAGAGCAGAATTTAGTTGCTTGGGTAAGTTTCTTTGAACTTGAATTCTAATCCATGATTTAGAGTTTACTATTTTACTCTTTCTTATGATATGATGAATTCTAATTCATGAAAGATATTAATGAGTAATCATGTGTTTGGTAACTCTGGGCATTTTGTTACGTGCGTATCGCATAGCTTCTTTGCTTTGTACTAAGGATGGTGAAATGGGCCGGTAGGCAGGTTGGGTAACGGGTCAAAATGGGTGAATATAGGCTTAAATCAATCTTGGGCTAGTTTGTCCCGATGTTCAGAATTTCAGAAGTAATTATTTTTGTCAAACATGGTTACAAGAATTTTCTTAATTCTACAATTATTCTAAGCTTTTCAGAAAATGATTTAGGAGGTTTTATGCAATAAAAAGGCACATTGGGCGAATCTCTCTATGTTTGGCCCATGTCCCGTATAAGTAATTTTTTGTATTTACCTCTTGATATCTATGATTTTACACATTCTCCTCGCTATATAATAATTTCTTTGGATATATGTAGGCTCGTCCCTTGTTAAAAGACCGTAAGAAGTTTGTTCAGTTGGTGGACCCGTTACTGCAAGGTCATTTCTCTATACGATCTGTGCATCATGTGGTTGCTGTAACTGCAATGTGTCTCCAAGAGCAAGCTAATTTTCGGCCCCTGATTGGTGATATTGTTGTTGCACTCGAATATTTGGCCTCTCAAGCCGAAATTTCAGATAATGTTAACAGTGTAACAGCTGCATCACAAAAGCGAGATGAGGAGAATACTCGTGAGCTAGTGTCAAGATGAGAAAATGCCAAAAGTTTTTAATTCAATTTTTTCGCCAGAAACAGGATTTAAAGAAGCCAACAAAATGCTTGCCTTACTTTAAAGCATAAGGTAAAGGTCTTTTAATTAGTGATATTTTTGGGAATCAGATTCACAAAATAGATAAAGTGATGTTCTTTTTAGTTGCGCACAGTTGCAAATTTGTGAATACAATGTTAGTCACTTTCTTCATATTGTAGGGCTGTAAACGAGCCGAGCTGAGCCGAGCCAGGGTAGGCTTGGGCTCGGCTCGTTTATTTATACGAGCCGAAAAGTTGAGCTCGGGCTCGGCTCGTCAAATACTCGAGCCAGCTTGTGGCTCGTCGAGCCCGCTCGTTTACATTGAATGGGATATACTTTAACATAAAAAAACAAAAAATAAGCTACACGATTTTAATCCAGGTCAAAATGTCAAATACTAATTCAATTCTAATAAAAATTAGTTCTGCAGTTCTGCAATATGGCCATCAAAGTAATTAACAAAATAACAGACTTGAGTTTCTTTCATCTAGAAGTTAACAAAATAGCATTTCCAAAAACTTGAATTACTCTTTCATCTAGTTGTATATATTATATTATATATAACTAAAGTTTAGTTATATATATATATATATATATACGAGCCAAACGAGCGAGCTAACGAGCGAGCCAACGAGCGAGCTAACGAGCGAGCCACGAGCCAAGCCGACGTTGGCTCGGGCTCAGCTCGTTTACAAACCGAGCCTGCTCGACTCGACTCGTTTATAAACGAGCCGATTTCGAGCGAGCTTTTTTCGAGCTTTTTTCGAGCGAGTTTCGAGCAAGCTACGAGCCGCGAGCTTTTTGAACAGCCCTAGTCACTTTCTTCATATTGTATGACATTATTATTTGCTGATTTATGACCATCTGGTGCAGCAACGGTATTTTCTACAATGGATTATGGATATATCCTCTAAATTTTTTGGTCATTGCATATAATTCTGATTACAACAACATTTTTTTTTTTTTTTTTTTTTTTTTAATGTTTGAAAGCTTTTAAAAAAAAACGTAAATGGTGTGTAAGCTTCCTTAGGGGTGTGTGTGTGGAGTTATAATGACATGTTTTATCTTACAGGTAGTTAATAGTCTAGTGATGTATTTAACATTTGTATTTTAGGAGTCTTGCACTTTTTTTTGGTAGAATGGTAGGGCATCAAATGAGTAAAGATTGATTGGACCACCTTAGCTTAAGCTTGAACTCGAATTGATTACTAGCTTTTATGATACAAGCTCAAGGTCGACTTGAGGAATATTTAAGCTTGAAAGCCTTTAAAGTTATACAAATAATAAATAACTTTATTCGATTAAGAAGCCGTGTAGTAGTTTGACTCCAATGAGCCTAAGTAGAGTTCAAACTCGAGTGTCTTTATAAACGTTAACTCGTTTCCAACCCCACCCCGGACCTCACCACGGTCACATGCTACATGCTACTTACGACTTCAAAACTTGTATGTACTTGAGTGCGCCAACACCCAATCTCCAAAATAATCTAAGATTGTTCAAAAACCAACCAAATTGATAAAAAGATCGATTACTGCAAACAAGATGTTCAGAAGGTATGAGGAACCTTGAATAACATACTTGAATACCCTCAAAAGGATCCACAACCATATCGACCTTCACACCAAACAAGAGAGCCTTGGGTCAATTATCGTGACCCTTTCGACTCGGTCATTATGTCATTTTGACTACAATAGAAGGGGAAACACCAAAAAAGACATTGAGACACCTATTTGTGGACATTGAAGCAATAACACTCTTTACCTTAATAAAGCTCGTAAAAAGATCAAGGTTCCTCACCCCTTACAAGGCTGGAGGTCTTTTTCTACTTTTGGTAGAATCGGAAGCAGCCTCTCTACCTTAGGTAGGGGTAAGACTGTCTACGTCTCAACCTCCCTCATACACCGTGGAATACGGTATTGGGAACCATAACCAGTGAAAGACGGTATTGGGAGTTACTTTATTATTATTATTATTATTTTTTTTTACCTTAATAAAGCTCGTACTTGACTCGTTATACATTTCAATCATGAATTAAAATGTCAAGTCGTATTTATTTCGAAACATAGGCCCATTTAAGGCAGGGGCGCAGCTATTAAGGGGCGGGGGGGAGAGGGGGGGGGGGCGCCCGACCCCCCGAAATTTTTTTTACGATGTAGGGGTATATAGTTTTCGTGTAGAAAAATTTCGGTATATTCGGTTTCGACCCCCATTTTAATTTCGGGTATATACTAAGCATTATAGAATTTTAGATCCCGACCCCCTGAAATTTTTTCCCAAGCTTCGCCACTGATTTAGATGTAACCTTTCATGTTGCATTTGGGGACCATTCACCAACAAGTGATTAAATATCTTATTCATGACAAATTTGCAACCATTTATTATCTAATTTCAATTTCGTAGAGCTTTGACCATTAGGACAATGGAGAAGGTAAGGGCCTAAGGCGTGGAGGGTGTGGCGACAGTTTTACCTCGTCATATCAGCTTCACTTTATCTCAACTAAATATTTTTCTTTAATTTTCCCTCAACAACTGTATCATCATTTCTCTCTTTAATTATTTTTTTTCTACTTTTATTTTATAAAAATACCGTTTGAACGGCGGAATTATATTGAGGAAAACTAGCAAGGAGCTAGATCAAACAAGAACAATATAAGGGTTCTTAATCCAATCGTCCCATTTAAACGACGATTTACATCTAAATTTACACCAATAAAAAGAACTAGAAACTAAATTATCAAATACCAACGCCTTTTCAGGGATCTTTTTATCGAACAGAAGTTTGTTACGAAAGTTCCACAAAAACCACCACAAACCATAGTATACGCCCTCAAGAACGTCTTTGAGATTGGATTGAATCCGAATAGAAACTAACCAAACTCGCCATTCCTCGTATGAATTCACCTCTAAATAGTCAATATTCCACCAATGAGATATCTTGCGCATAATCTGCCTCGCAAGAACACATTGAAAGAAAATATGATTTGTCGATTCCACACCGGCATTACAAATAGGGCAAACAATCGAATCAATATCCATTCCACGGCGAGAGATATTGAAACGAGTTGGGAGCGCGTTAGATTTAACTTTCCAAGCTATGATATTCACCTTGATTGGCACGGATTTAATCCACCTAGTTGATAAGCTAACATCTTGAAATCGATTCCCATCAATAACTTTACGAATTGAAGCAACCGAGAAGACTCCATCACTTTCTAAAGACCAAACGAAACGATCTTCACATGGCACAAGAGTTATCATCCGAGAAAGCTCAGTCAAAGAGTTAAATTGATTCAAGATGGCACAAGAGTTGATAAGCTAACATCTTGAAATCGATTCCCATCAATAACTTTACGAATTGAAGCAACCGAGAAGACTCCATCACTTTCTAAAGACCAAACGAAACGATCTTCACATGGCACAAGAGTTATCATCCGAGAAAGCTCAGTCAAAGAGTTAAATTGCATCTCTTCAATTCCACTTCTCACTTTTCTTCGAAATGAGAAATCTAGACTTGGCGCATTCAATACTGTTAAAATACAAATACCTACTCACAATACACAAAAAAAAAATAGAAAATAAATAATGTTCCTGTCTATTTAAATTTTTTGAGTTGTGTGTTAGTGTGTGTTTGTTATGGAGATTTTGGATTTGGGTTAGAAATTGGAGTTGAAAAAATATTGGTGTGAGGGTATATGTTTCACATTTAGCATGATGTTTAAAAATCGTACCTTTTGCAATGCCTAGCACAATAGCTGGGTTTTGAAAATACATGTTGGTACTTTCTGTTTTGAATATTGAGTATTAATTTTTGGCCACGGTCTAGTGGTTGAAACTTAGTTAGTTAAGCGAACCACAAGTGAGAGTAGTACCGGGAGGGTGACCTACCGGGAAGTCCTCACTTGTGGACCACAACCTCTGTTGGTATTTGGCAATGAAGAGGAGAGTCTGTAAGCCAATGTTGCGCAGGTTCAAATCCGAGCCGCCCCCGGTTTTCATCTGGCCGTTACTCCAGCGAGGAAGTCGTGTGGAGACGGTACGGTTTCCGGACGGATGCCGTTTGTAGTCCTCATTACGCCCAGCGTGGATCCGGTTCAAACAACATAGTCTGGGCATGTGGTGGATGAAGGCCTGCCAAAGTGGCATGTTGTGACTCCAACCAAAAAATAAAAGTCACCTTCCAAAAAAAAAAAAAAAGTTATAAAGTTTTGAATTTTATTTCCTTTTTAATTTGTGTGGGTCCTATATTATAGTATACTTTTTGTTTATATTAAAATTAAAATAACATATATAGCAAAATCCAATTCTTACTAAGACCATCTCCAACAGTTTCTGATTCAAACCAGCCACATCAGCTTTCTTAAAAACCACATTTTTTACTCCAACAATACATCTTCTCAAACCATCTTTACATTTCCACATCATCACTTACTTTTACATTTATTTTAAATAAGAATTACACTTTTACATGTGTAAATGTGATGGTGGGGCCCAATTGGGGTGGTTTTTGGTGGTTTGATTTTTCAAACCAAGCTTGGTACAAACCAATGCTCCAATGGTTTACTTGGTTTTTGGGTTGGTTTGAACCAACAAAAACCAACTATTGGAGATGGTCTAATATATCATGCACTTTTAGTTTACTTTATTTTCCATCGAGCCATCCTAAAACCAAATCCTATCTATAAACCAAATGGGCCCTTATTTCTTTTGGGGAATTAAGTATGTGAAGCATCTACTTTGGCCTAGGGCTGCGCAAAACATACCGAAAACCGAACAAACCAAAAAATCGAGGCGAACCGATCTGATCGAAACCGAACTGACCATAATTGGTTCGTTTTTTGGTTCTATATATTTATGATTTTCGGTTTTAGTTTCGTTCAGTTCGAGCAAAAACCGAGAAAAACATACCTAAACCGATGCTTAGTCTTACTTAGGACATTTCCAGCTTTGGATGGTGGGTGGCTATTTGGTTCCCACATGGGAAACATGCTTTCCTGCATGTTTTCCCGTTCCATACACATACACTAACAACTACAATTTCAACCATACTAATTTATAAACCATTTAAAATGAGCCGTGTAAGAAACTATCCTAATGTGTATCTAGGGGCATTGGTGTGTTGCTAGATGCTAATCTTTGCTTGTATAGTTACTTGTCATTATGTCGTTCGCAAGTGGGAGCTGTTGGAGTATGCTCAAGGCATAATGAATAATTATATAGATAGATACATGTGAGCCTATGAGGTCACAAATATATATACAAAGACACCATTTGTTATAATGGATTTATCGTATTTACATTATACAATGTCTAAGTAACACTTTAAGTAAACGGGAGACAAACCACTAAGTTAGACTTTAGTGGATTTGTATTGGACTCAAGCAAATGGATATCCATTTACTTGGTGCATTAGGCCGGCCCGTAAGGAATTTAGAACCGAAGAGATTAAGTCCAAGGACTTAAGTATCATTTGAAAAGATTAAATGGGATTTGATTTAGAGCCAATGACTTAAATAGACAAATGAAAATTTTTTTATCCACTACACAGACCATGGTCTATGGTTGGAAAAAAATCCAAATATATAATGCACAACTTTTATTTTTTTGCTTGACTCCACTTTTTTTTTTCTTTTTTTCGACTTCACTATAATTTTGCTCGAATCCATTATTGGAAAAAAATTCGAGCATCTATAGGCAAAAATCAACTTTTTTTTTGGTCTATTGATTATCAAATCATATCAACCAATTCAAGAGATCACATAAATCATCTCCTCCCGCATCTCACATATGCACGACCAAACCCTAGGTCCTATCTATGGTTTTGGTTTTGATCATTAACCTACATTCAAGTGTAGATCTAGGTTGATTCGAGTGTTACAAAGAGACTAGCATCCGGTGGTGATCCGTGAAGTGCAGTGTGGATATTCATAGAGGTAATCTAGATTTGATTACAAGGGTTTCTATTGGTGAATTGGGTTAGATCTTGCCTCCGATCGGTCTACAATCACGCATCAAAGGTATTACATGTTTGTTATCTTTTACGATTTATACGGATCCGTCATGGTGATTTGCTTCCGCATGTGTTTAATTATGTTTTTTGTTAATTTAATTTATATATTTATATCTTAAATCACCAATAGCTAGTACACTCATCCAACTTTCTTTTTAGCATTTCAATTTCTTTAAATAAGCCTCATATTCATACAGGGCAAACATTCATCATATCCCGCAGCTTGCTTCGTCCCTCCAACGGACAATGTTTCACTTTCATGTGGTTCATCACCATCTACATCAGCGCTATTCTTCTGCCTTGTTATATCTTCTTCCGTTAGGCCAGGGGGATTCTTTTTTAGGTGCTCTGAACTAACTAACTGATGATTCTTCTTCATTCCACGCGGTTCAACATATTATCACCATCAGCAGCAACAGGCTTTTTCTCACTACAAAAAGAAAAGAAAAAAAAAATGCTTTTAGTGACAAGGATATTCCGTCACTAACAACAAAAGTCGTCAAAAATCCAGTGACGAAAACCGGGGTCGTCACAATAGGATTTAGAGTTGAAATGCAAAAAGTCGTCATTAATAAGTGACAAAATCGGAGTTGTCACTAATCTTTTGACGACACCAATCGTTACAAAATTTCTATGACTAGTGGGTGTAAGTCGTCACTTATTTTTGTCAGATTAACCCCGGAAGGTTGTCACAAATGTTACATTAATAGTGATCAAATAGTCTTCACTATTTTGTGAAAAAAAAATAAAGCTAATAAATATTTAACCATAAATAGAATTGGTTAAACTGTGTGGCAAGATATGATCAGTAATGGCCCTAAGGTGATATGGAGATCCATGATATGGTTCCTTCAAAAGTATTCCTAGGCATACCTTTGTTCTCTGGATGGCTGTGCAGGAAAGACTATTGACTCAAGATAAAGTTGCAAAATGGAGACCAAATGAGACTATGGAATGCACACTTTGCAAGTAGTGTATGGATTCACATGAGCATTTGTTTTTCCAGTGCAATTATTTAAAAGTTATCTGGGAAGATATGTAGAAATTGCTAGATAAAAGGTTCTCTTATGATTGGAAGACTATAATTGAAGAAGTCTCTTTGTTGGCTGCTAATAGTAGCATTTGGAGTATCTTAAGGAGGCTTGTGATTGGTGCAATTGTTTACTATGTATGGCAAGAAAGAAATAACAGATTGTATAATAAGGGTGGAAGAGCTATTGATAGTCTAGTACATAGCATAATGGATATCATCAAGTTGAGAATGATGAACTTCATAGTTAAATAATCTAATGCAGTAGCTGAGGTTGAGGCAAAATGGAATATTACATTGAGAAGATGCACCCAAAGCAGTACTTAAATGAAGATAGTATAGAGTAGTATTATGTCTGTATAATGGAATTCTGTATAGTTATAGAATAGAAGTAGAGAATGCTTGAACAAAGTTAGCATATTTGTAAGATCCTTAGTTAAGAATGTAATGGGGTTTTTCCATTTACATTTTGAAGGATCTTTGTACTTTTTGTGAAGTATATAAAATTTCTCCTTTTCACAAAAAAAATAAAAATAAATAGAATTGGTTATTTTGCATACACATACATTAATGCAATATGTTATTTCAAAACGAATGTAACAAGTAGAATATCTCCTTTACAATCCAAATTACATGCATGAACCGTATAATATAATGTAAACAAAGCATATTCTCAGAAAAGTGTCTTTCCAGCAGATTCATGTCTAACTCAACGTCCAAAAGTCATATACCCCTGAATCGTGACTGCAAAACATAAGAATAAAGATTCATGAGCAACTAAGGTTATACATTGCACTACTGCATATAGTTTACTCATGCGTTAGCTAATTCTCAAAATAGGACAAAATTTAACTTTTTTCAAAAAAATGTACAAAAATAATACTCATTCCCTAAATGGTCATGTGCGAATGTGCGACTCCACTAATTTGTTGATACGTGTCCAGAAAAAAAGTACAACACCAATCATTTGTTGGCCAAAACAGATGTGCGAACGACGGTGTGCGAATTCCAGCTAATGTGCGAACTAAGCCCACAAACATATACATATTCAGATCCACAGATCCAAACACCACCATCGACACCACCATCCAAACACCACCATCGACACCACCATCCAAACACCACTACCATCTACCACACCATCCAAACACCACCACCATCCACCACACCATCGACACCACCATCCAAACACCACCACCATCCGCATGTAATTTTAGTAATGGGTTGGTATTAATTCCATTTATACTTTTTACCTCTTTGGTCTGCTCTTCTCTATCTTGAAGACTTTATACTGTAACTTTGGAAGTTATAAGAATCGCCAATACTGATTTCATCCTTCCTCCATACTCCATAGCTTAAGTTCATTGGATTTTGGGAAATAGCATCAAATAATTGAAGATATTTGTAGCTTTTGGAGGAAAAAGGGCTCAGTTTAAAGCTTGTTACTTTTTTCTTTATAGTTCTACCCTTCTGCCTTCACATGAAGTAATTTAAGTATGCGACTTTACTTTTGGATTTATAAAGTACCTAAACTATTAGTTAAATGTTTAAAATCCCCTTTAATTGCAGCAAAAATAAAAAATAGGGAAATATGGAGCAGATAGAAATATAGAATAAAAGCTGTGTTGATGGTGACAGGCTGTTACTTTTCGACTTCTATCAGAATAAGGAAATGGTGCAGTCTAGAGATATTAACAGTATTGATTAAGACTTTTTAGACTAGGAAATGGTGGTGTTTGGATTGTGGTGTCGATGGTGGTGTTTGGATGGTGGTGTCGATGGTGTAGTGGATGGTGGTGGTGTTTGGATGGTGTGGTGGATGATGAATATGTTGTTAATGAGATGGGATTGGACTGATTGTTGGATTTGTTGTTCATATATGGTGGTGGATGGGGGTGGTGTTTGGATGGTGTGTCGATGGTGGTGTTTGGATGGTGGTGTCGATGGTGCGGTGGATGGTGGTGGTGTTTGGATGGTGTGGTGGATGGTGGTGGTGTTTGGATGGTGGTGTCGATGGTGGTGTTTGGATCTGTGAATCTGGATATGTATATGTTTGTGGGCTTAGTTCGCACATTAGCCGAAATTCGAACACCGTCGTTCGCACATCTGTTTGGGCCAACAAATGATTGGTGTTGTACTTTTTGTTTGGACACGTGTCAACAAATTAGTGGAGTCGCACATTCGCACATGACCATTTAGGGAATGGGTATTATTTTTGTACATTTTTTTGAAAAAAGTTAATTTTTTTTTCATATTTTGAGAATTAGCTCGCAAAACTTTTTTGTTTACTAATAGCCCAAAGTTTTGCAATACAAATCTCACAATTGGAAGCAGGTTTGTGAGTATAGTTGCTCTTTTGCTTGACGGTAGAAGAACAACCCATTCTCAGTTCGCAATCCCTATCAATGTTATTGAGGATTCATTGTGTAAATAATTAGTGTATATAGCTACCTTGAAGAATTGACTAGGGAGTCTAGGTTAATAATTTTGGAAGAAGCCCCAATGGTTCATAAACACTGTTTTGAAGCTTTTGACAGAACTTTGAGAGATACAACCACATGTGCTTTTTCAGCAACTTTTGAAAAGGTTTTTGGTGGAAAAGTGGTTGTTTTTTTTGGAGACGTACTTTCGCCAAATATTACATGTTATTCCGAATGACAGCAGGTAAGCCGTTGTACATGCTTCGTCCAACAAGTCTAATTTATGGAATCATGCACTGTTCTTATGCTTCTAGTAAACATGAGGCTTCGTGTTGGTTGTAACCCTGGCAATGCATAACAAATCAAGGATTTTGCTGAATGGATATTGAATATTGGTGACGGAAAAATCGGTGGCAAGAACGATGGCTAATCTGTGGTTGAATTCCTTGAAGAAATGCTCATCCCGGATTTTGATGATCATGTAGAAGCTGTGATACAAGTAACCTACCAATAAATGGAAACAAAACCTGTGTGATCCGACTTATTTCCAAGATAGAGCTATTCTCGAACCTACCCATGAAGAGGTTGACAAAGTAAATAAACGCGTGATGTCCAAACTTCATGGTAGAGAGAAAGCATACTATAGTTCCGATACAGTTTCAGATATAGATGTCGATTTCAACTATGATGATTTGTTGTACAAAACAAAATTCTAAATACTATCTGAATGTTAGGCGTACCACACCATAAGATGGCTTTTAAGGCTCCGGTAATTTGTTTGCGCAACATTGACGAAAGAGGGGGATTATGTAATGGTACCAGGTTGCATGTTTTGAGAATGGGCATCGATAATATTAAGGTTAGGATTATATTAGGTGGTAAAGTGGGTAAGGTTTGCGCTATACCCGCATGGTAATAAGCTCATCCGATAAGAAGATGACTTTTCAGCTTAAGAGGAGGCAATTCCATGTTGCGGTTTGTTTTGCCATGACAATAAACAAAAGTCAAGTTCAAGTGTTGTCAAAGGTAAGACTATATTTGGAACGATCAGATTTTTCACATGAACAACTTTATGTAGCTATTTTAAGGGTAAAAAGCAAGAAGCGTCTAAAAGTTATATTATGTGACAAAGATGGCAACTAACGTTGCCTACAAAGAAGTTTTTCATAGATTATTAAGTGTGTTTTTATTGGTTATTCTCTTTTAATCAACTATATGTAGTTTTCTTACGGTTTTAAAATTCATCAGTTTGTTGTTTGTTTTATATGTTTAACGTGATCGTATCAAGCTCCATCAGTTATTTTAAAATAGGGATAATTACAAAAATAGCCCAAGCAACCAAGTGATTTTCCTTATCTACCCCGAGATCGGAAAATATTTTTTTTGTCAAGGGCAACCTACGCTTTTTGGGACTGAATCTGAGTTTTTTGGGAAACTTGTGTATTTTTGGGCAACTTGTGTATTTTTTTGGGCAACAATCGACATTTTTTGGGCAACTGGGGACACGTGTCATCATATGGGGCGAGTTGCCCAGTTGTCCAGGGTACGGGTTAGAAAAAGAAAATCACTTCGATCCATGGTCTATTTTTGTAATTATCACTTTAAAATAATTCTTGGAGCTACTCTGTCTGTCGGGCGGTTGAAGCTTGTATTGCTAATATAACAGTAAAAATGTATAATCAGATAATGTCACTGGAGCAAAATATGAAGGAGGTTTGAGTAGATTGTCATATTCAAATAAGTTATTGTTATGACAATACACCATAATTACATGTAAACTCAATCGATCAAATACTCAAATCGTTAAAGAAAAAAATACTTGACAAAAAGGGGTACGCTTCCTCAAAGGATTATTTCCAAAATCATATAACTAAAATCTAAAATCACGGATGATTTCAAAATCAAAATATGAAACCGAATATTATCTCCCTAAAACACAATGCATAACACATCACACCCCTTAATTATCTCCCTAAAATATCTGCTATTCTAATTAAAATTGATTATTAAATTCCATAATTCACATACTGATTTTAAATTATTCATCATCCCCAATTACCCTAATCTGTATTGCATCATCATTAATCAACCAACATCAATATCAGGTAATGTTTAGTTTTATTGTTTTTTTTTCCCGAATTTAATCCAAATTAGGTTACTTTTGGTGAATTAGAAAATACTTTTTGTTTCGATTTACAGATTTTGATTATTGATTTCAGTTTTGAAATCAACCACGACTCAGGTTCGTTCAATCTCAATTTCTTCTTTCAATTATCATTCTACTGATTCTTATTGTATATTTGGTCACCATGTGATGATTTAATAATTGATATCTATGTTTTCGGTATGTTTGATTTAAATGTATGAGAATCATGAAGATTGTATAATGTATTGCTTTTATGATTTCATTGGTTAGGATGAGCATTTTTATGATAATCTAAGAATTAATATAATGGGTAGGTGTTATTATGATTAATATTATGATGTTTTTGGATTGTTTGATTTTTTTATGATCAATCAGGTTAGTTACATTCTTCGTTTATGTATGCGTAGTGACATATGGCTTGTAAGTATTTAACGAGTGCTTGATATATCCTTGCAGGATGTTGATGTGAGAGCCACTGATGTTGCACTTGGATGGTGTATGTAACTCTTGGTTCACCTTTTATATTTGCCACTACATTCGAGCAGGAGTACATCAGTGATATGTTTGGGGAAAGAGGTAGCCTTATACTTCATTGTCTTTTACTTATTTGTTAATTATTTGTTGACGGTTTTAATGATTTATAGTGGTGAAATTTTCATTTTGGCCAGTAGCCCAAATAATGTTGTACATATGCATGTTGAAGTTACGAACATGTTGTCCTTCTTTATGGTATGTTAATGTAATAAGAGTTTGAGGGTACGTTTCTGCAGACACAGTTATAAATTTATTCACATGTCATGTTTTGTTCATATTTATTGTGATTAGAGTTAGTAGACACAATTGTAATATTCTTGGCAAACTTATCTGATAAGCGTAGCTTATTTGACAATTTTTAAATTCTTGCAGGTGCAGATCTTAGGCCAGCAAAAGTCTGTGAACTTGGGCTTCTAAATTATATAGCGAAGCATGTATTTTACCCTTCTGAAAAGAAGAAATTTAGTTGCCGCTATTATTATTATCGGGCTTCTATATCTGAGGTATATACTTCAAGCTCCTCTATATGATAGAAATATATTGCTAAGAACAATGGAGTTCACATGCTGTTAGTTTGCAATTTTCATATTGCAAAACTGGACTAACATTGTTCCTGGTCTTAGTGTTTGCAATCTGCGTGTCTTTTAAACATAACCTTCTGGATATATGTGACAATCAACCGTTCAAGTACAAGTGGGGCGATCATGTTGTCACTCTTTCTATATTATGAGCAATGACTCACATAATATGTAGTTACAGTATATGCCACCACCGGAAGTGGACTAGTGTCGATAATTGTCATATCGAGATTGTTAGCTCTGATCACAATGACACGTCTGTTGCGGTACGTAACCTTTTTGGCATTTTGCTAAAAAAGTAATTACCTATTTGATAGGAAAGTTTGTATAACAGAACATGGTGAGATAGTGTTTGGATATGCGTTTAAATAGTTGGATAATCTGTTTAATTTTTCGCAGTAACACATGTACAGATAAGTAGGAGGGTGTTTCGATTTGCTTATCTGCTTATTTTGAAGCAGATAAGAAGTCTCATATAATGTGTAGTTACATTATATGCCACCACTGGAAGCTTTGTTCAATAAACATAAGCTGAAAAATATTATTTTTACATAGCCAATGGGTCAAATAGATTAAATATAAGCAAAACTGAAAAATACTATTCGTCACTAATATTAATGAATACAACGATCCGAGTCACGAACAAGAATGGGAAGCCTTTTTGTTTCTCATTTTAGTATCAATCGTACCTATCAGTTTATGATATCAGGTATGCATAAAGTACTCACATTTTTCAATCAAAGACGGGTCGACCATTAAGGCGAGGGCTAAAGAATTCTACTTTAACAAAGACGGGTCGGCCATTAAGAAGCTTCAGGTGAATATCGATAAATACGATACTATTTTTTAGCTATATTGATGGTAATTGTGCTGATAGATAAGTTATGTTTGTTGTTTGTGTAGGCTGGTAATTGTGCTGATGGTAACTTTATTTTCTTGATTAATTCGTTGTATTAAAAATCCGGTTTTCAATGATGCTTTATATGAATTAACTTATATGAAGCACCTATTTTTTCTTCACCTCTAATACTAATGTTAATGTTAAAGAAAACTTCGATTGTTAATGTTAATTCAATGATGCTTTATAAGAAATAACTTATATGAAGCACCTATTTTTTTCTTCACCTCTAATACTAATTTTTGTGCATACATATTTGAAATTTTGTTGCAACTTTTAAGTCATGCGATTCATATGAATAAGGCCCTTTGGAGAACCTACCATTGTGCCTCAGTGTGGCTTGCACTCTGAATAACCTTGCTGAATTCCTGTCTTTAGTACCAATTGAGCATTAATGCAATTTTAATTTCGTAAAGTTTTCTTTTTCGTTCATTTGTAGGAACAAACCGTGCTTCAAAACTCTTGCGTGCAAATGGATTTACACTTATGAGAGTACAGGAGGAGGCCATCAAATTGATTGGAAAACCGGGACTATTTCTTTTACAGTCCTGACCATCCTCCTCTAACTGAAGCGACTCAAAAGGCCTTTGATTGGTCGTTCGATGAAAAACTTAAATCAGGCAAGTATACCAAATGAGCATGCTTGAATATGTTTAAAAGAACAAAATTGTACTTGGTAGTTTATGTTCAACATGTTGTAAACTACAATATTATTTTCTTGATTAATTCGTTGTATTAAAAATCCCAAATCCTTAGTGTTTGGCATTAACTGATCAAATCGAAGTTTATATGATTAGTCTTTATGATGATTGTAGGTGGATGGAACTCAAAGCTGATTGACAATGATACTCAGGTAATATAAACACAAACCATCATCTAGACTTTTTTTTTTTTTTTTTCTTCTTTTTTTCTTTTTTTTTTCATTGATTCAGATTTAAAACTCATAATTTTTTTAGACTTCCAATTTCATTTTACCATTCATGGTTTTAAATTGAAGTATACTGAGATGAACTATATTTTTCCACAAAATACATTATCTGGATATGATTACGAATTTTGATCAGTGAGTGCATTTGACCCTAAAAGTCATATGTAATTAGGAAGATAATGATACATAGTATTTAATCATGAATCGACTTAAACAAAAAAGTCGATGAGTTTCATATGTGACATAATTTGGGTCCAAAGCTGATCCGGATCTGATTATAAAAGCTAAAAAGCTACAAGTCCACCTTAAGAAGTGTAACGAGGTTTTGATAGCTTTTTTAGTATTGAAACAATGAGATTCTGTAGGAAATAACCATCTTGATTGTGTGGATCTATTCGGGTGGTCTTGGATCTTGAAAGATCAAGAATCCCATGGTGAGTTAGTGAGATGTTAGAGAGAGAGAGAGGGAAACCTTTGAGAGAAAATCTGGAAATATTAGATTAATGTGTGAAGAGTTCCAACCCTTCCCAAGTGTGGGAAGGGGTATTTATACTACTACATATTGGTGCCCCTAGTGGGCTGTGGAGTGAGCTGACAGTGGGGAAAGCCCCGACCCACTCCACAAATATAAATACGACTAAGTTAATACTAATATTACTAATAATACTAAATGAATATAAATAAGCCTACGAGCTATATAAATGCTAATTAGATGCTCGGGGTGACCGAGCCTTCATATGAATATTTATATTCCTAACAATCTCCCCCTAAGGGAGGTCACCCCGGAAATAATAACTTGAATTCTAGCATTTTATCTTCTGAAGTAGTCTTCATAGCTCGTAGTCTTTGATTCTTCATTGTCTTGAAACTTTGTGTCTTTAGCAGTGATCTTATGATGACTGTTCATCTATCTTGGATGATCTTTGAGAATTCTTCGAATTTATCATCCAACATTTGTCTTCAAGTCATCTTTCAGTAGTATGTTTCCATGTGATGTGTGAATCTTTGAGCCGACATGCTCACACTATTTGGTGTCATGATCTTTAGCATCAGAGTTTGCAGAAGCCGTGTTAAAGGTCTTTTAGGTTGATCATGACTTTGTTGAGTTACAATTGTAGTGTAAGCATGTGGTATAGGATTGGCATCTTCTCTTCAATCAGCTACAACCGCATTCAGCTGCAACCTCAATCAGCTACAACCGCAAACAGCTGCAACAGCAATCAGCTTCAACCGCCAGATGTTCCTGCATACGACAGTTAGCAATAAAACGTCCGGTACTTACAGGTTCGAACTTCGAGATTGTTAACAGCATAGTGTGAAAACTCTCTCTAATCCTTACCAAGACCGTTCCTAATCGAAAACCCACAGAGGGCTTTTTAAGATCGAACCGTAGCACATCAACGATTAGGTGAGTCGCTGGAGATCACTCCACGACTGTAGACCGTTAGAAACCGCCGTGACCACTAAGCGTAATCCATAAAGAATTACCGAAGTGACCTGCTTTCAGGGCTGCTTGATGTTGACCCTGGCAGGAATTTCCATTCAATCATTGAGAATTACATTTGTAAATTCCCTCATGAATGTTCTGGCAGATTGCTAAGATCTGCGTAGGACTCATAAGTTTACAACTGGTGTCCTTAATGTTGAACAACCAGTGTAGAAATAATTCGTGTCCCTATGAGATCTTATTATGCATCTCGTGGCTCTAGACTCGATAGTGCGTTTTGATTTAGTGAGCGGAGGCTGGAGAGGACTGCCACCTATTCAATATCATCTAACTCGGAGTGAGAGAGACGATAGGAATGTATTGAACTCCGTGACAATTGAAACAAGAATCCTTTGAGGGACCTTGAGTGGCTAGGAAGGGTTGTGCAGCGTATCACTGGGTCCATGATACTTTGTCTTCAATGCCAGCAATCAACTAAGTGATTCTGACAGCATATGTATTGACCCGGTTTCTGCCTAAGTTGTAAGGAGGGCTATTTCTTTTCACCCTTTATCTTTACAATTCTTTTTCATTCTTCAACCCCTTCAGTGTTTACCGAGACTTCCTTACTAGTACCTTGTTGGGTTTGTTCCAGTACTAGCTCCATCTCAGTCGGCACTTTTCCCTCATTCACTTTTCTCCTTTTTAATCATACCTAAGGACTTCTACACTAACTAGTGGATTGTCCCTGGGTAGATCCCTCCGGCTCTGGCGGGATCGTGGGAACTTGTACCTAACCTAACCATCCTTATAACTCCATGCATTAATTAAAATGGTCGGTCTTTGGTATTCATCCACGATTGCCAAACCAAATCTTTGAAAAATCTCTCAAAGTGTTCATGATTCTGAAACACATTTTTGCAAACACTTGAGAGTTTTATATTTTTCAAATGCTCCCCCTCAACATGTGCTCAAATGATTGTTTTATAAATTTGCACATGTTAGGTAGAGCTCGCACTTTTTGAATTGATCCACTTTCAGTGAACATGACCGATTCGAGACACGCTTACATCACTAGTTAGACTAGCTTGAAATTATTACCCGGCCTGGTCAAGTCCACAGAAAGTTTCTCGAAATGGTACACTCTACTCATATACGTCCTTTTCGAGACACGCTTACATCACTGGTTAGACCAGCTTGAAATTATTACCCGGCCAAGACGTATCCTTTCGATTGATGACAATTCAAGTTTCGTCAATTCATTGGTGAAGTCTGAGCCTTGCTCACATAAGATGCATGCCAAATCCTTTGCTCCCCCTCAATAAGTGCATTGGTATACAAAAGAGTTTAGCACTTACTGGAGAGCTTACTTTCACATCCAAAACATTTTGCTCCCCCTCAATATGTGCATTGATATATAAAATGGTTTAACACATACGGGAGAGCTTGCATATATGTTCAAATCATCACATTTTATCAGATTTCATATTTAAATCACATTCTCTCCCCCGATCAAAAATTTCAAACCATTTGAGATTTGTGATCCCAATTGATTTAAATAAGTTAGAAAAATGTGGGAGAAAATGTGTCCAATTTAATGTATTCTGATGATGAAACATACTATGCTCCCCCTTAATCTAAGAGGGAGATTCACTGCTCATTTTGCACAAGATAACTTTTATGACACAAGTGATATTGACCTTTTTGCGCAGATGATGTAATCACTCGCTTTTCTGAGTGAGTCAGTGGTCAACATCAATCATCCATCCACCAACAAATCTTCTCAAGTATTGTCGATCCCCTCTTGGCGAGATCCGAGTAAGTACTTCTTTGTTGAAATGATGGTGGTGGAGGTGAAGGTGTTGTTGTTGTTGTTGTTGCCGATGTTGTTGTCGTGGTGAATTCCGAGCCAATCAATAGAATTTGAACGTCTGATTAAATGGTTAGAATGGGAACTGGCACATTCATTTTGGCTATGGAATCTGCATAAGAATATCAACACAGATATACATGCATACAGATACACTATTCCTTAATAGCTGCCCTTCAGCAGCTTGCCACATTATAATACCAAGTTCATCTTATAATCAAACCCCAATCAGGAACTACGTCAAACCACTATCTAGCATGAAGAGCAATTAGCAATCATGAACATGGCAATTCACACAGATTTCAATATTTAATTCAGGATCTTAGGAACATGATTCTAACATAATAGCAATCTACCTAAGCGAATCCTGAGAACATATGCACAATATCAACAACAATTAAGCAGCAGAGAGACAAACAACATTTGAAACTGATTCACTTAGTTCATACAAATGTCAGTGGAGCATTCAAGAACATCAAACACAACTGGTTTTCTAACTTCTTTTAGGTTTTGAGTCTTAAAGCATTTTGGGGATTATACGAGGATTCCAAAGTAACACAAATGAACCTTCTAGATACATAAAGCTAGGAAACTATAAGCAAATTGCACATAATGTCCTAAACTTTCTAGCAACTAACACACTTGGTCATTTGATA
Source organism: Artemisia tridentata subsp. tridentata (assembly GCA_021014915.2). Classification (NCBI taxonomy): domain Eukaryota; kingdom Viridiplantae; phylum Streptophyta; class Magnoliopsida; order Asterales; family Asteraceae; genus Artemisia; species Artemisia tridentata. Next base: position 291,256,060 of record CP139509.1, read on the forward strand.
TATTTAAGCAAGATCCTCTTCAACTAATTCCCCATTAACTACAAAACCTTTTCTAACAAGTATGTTTCAACCAATAAATCCGTTTGATGATATAAAATTTGAATTCACTCTCCCCCTCAATCAATGACCCGTATTCTAGTTGAACCTCAACTAAAATCAAGCTTAACCCCACAACTCATCAAACAAGAACTGTCATGAGGTTTTGTAGTCATTGATTGAGTGACAAATTTTATGCATAATCCAAGTATAAACAAATTTCATACAACACATATTCACCAAGTGTCTCACAAATAATTTTCAGAAGAATCATAGAATGAAAACTATTTGTTATACTAAGAAGATTTCTCTTCTTTTACAAGAAATGATGCACTGAAACGTACATCAAATCAGGAAACATGGATATGAAGTAATCCATGCCCAGGTGAACATCACCCAGTTGGAGGAACAGCCGTCTTTTTGGCGACGTGCTTTCCCCAATATGAAGCGCGGGTTGCTATCTAAAGTAATAGCAAGCCATTTAGACATGTTTTAACAATCCATTTTAACTTCTGCTCGAGCTTCATTTAAAGACCCGTGCCATTATTGAATGACATTTCTAAGTCCGTAAATGTTATCGATAAACAGAAGACATGCCTAGGTGAAACTATTTTTGGTATTTTCTATTTTTCAATTTTTATGGTTTTTCTGGTTTTACGATTCTCTATTTACAATTAGCAGGATTTCTATATATCTATTTACAAGATGGTATAATATATGAATAAGTATATATGTACAAGGATACGAACCAGAAACCATTACTCCTCAGCATTCTGAATCTTCACCGCATTCATCACTTGATTTGCTGAAGAGCAATGTGAGCACTTTCAATCAGGGAATGATTCTGGCTTTTCACTCTCCCCTAATTAGTGCTCTCCCCCAATCTGACAACCTCTGACGATCACCCATAATAGGAAGAAGACTTTGGATGAACGCCCGAAATATGAAGAAGTCTTTTGATAACCAAATGCATGCCGTCTTTAATCTTCTAACACTCCCGTCCTAGAGTGACTCCGTCAAAAACCTTAGGCAACTTTTCGGTAGTTTAAGTTGAGCCTCAACTGAAATCTAGCTTAACCTCACAACTCATCAAACAAGAACTGTCATGAGATTAGGTTAACATCAAGTTGGACTTAACCTTAAACTACGGAACAACTTGAACCTAACTTAACTCCACAACTCATCAAACAAGAACTGTCATGGGATTAAGTTAAATATCAAGTTGTAACAAAAGAGCTCAACATTCTTGAATGTAGAGAAGACTGAAGACTCGACCTTCTTCAAGATTGCCCAATGTGGAGGAACAGAATACCAATCATCTTTATCTCACCAAATGCCTTCCAGTAACCTTACATGTAACCCATCAGCCCACAACATACACATGAGAAGATAACTCCCAACAGAGAATGTAGCGTAGACTGACGACTCGACCTTCTTCAGTCTTTAGTATAACACCAAAGTAACAAGTTGAACCACTGATCATCTATAGTATGTATCCATCCTTGGATATTAAGCCCTGATCACGTGAACCTGTTGTGCGTCCTTGATGTACACATTCTCTCTCCCCTGATGGTTACGATTAATCAGCCCATGACGTAACAGTGAAACGTAAATACCAAGGTAACAAGTTGAACCACTGATCATCTCTGCGGTTCTCAACACCGGAATATATGATTAAGCCCAATCATGTGAACCTGTTGTGCGTCCTTGGTGTACACATTTCTCTCCCCCATGATGGTTACGATTAATTGGAATCATCATCATGATGTGTACATGTAGCCTGATGACGTGTACTTGAAGCCTTGACTAGAAACCCATTGTTGCTGATTAGACCAACCCGTGAGACTATGTAGATTAGCATTCCATGACCATGTTCTTCAACACCTTGATAGACGGAAGAAGTAGTGTTGGAGAACCATGGTTTGCACGACTCCGGAACTGACGTATTCAGGAGTCGTATGACCATTTCTCAATCATCAACTAACATGTAGATTAATATTCACCCTTTCCCCCCCTCAAAAATTGCATATGCCTGCCAACTGCAATTTTTGATGATTGAACTAGTGAATATGAATACCATCAACGGTAAGTAGCTCCACTTGACGGTTCTTGAAGACTGACATGTTGTTTATTCACCCTTTCCCCCCTTCAAAAATTGCATGTGCTTGTCAACTGCAATTTTTGGTTGAACAAGTGAATAAGAATATACTCCAATGTGCGCCGATCCACTTGTAGACTGAATAAGCACGGAAAGAGCATGAATCTTGTTGGTGAGAATGGCCATAAATAAGAAGATTCCTCTTCTTTTGAAGATAAAATGCACTCAAGCGTACACTTTTCTTTTCTTTGAAGAACGAGGCCTGAACTGAGGTATTCAGACGTCATTATGATGAAGAGCGAGGCCTGCACTGACTTGTACAGACGTCATTATGATGAAGAGCGAGGCCTGCACTGATGTGTACAGACGTCATTACTCTCTCTTTACTTCTTCTCTCATCTAACTCGTTACCAACCCCATTATCATTCTGTCGGCTTGATGTCGTGACCACTGATGGAGAAAAACCCAATATGATGAACTTGATACTGAAGTAATATAACCCGAACTTGTGACTTAAACTTGTACTAATGCGTGACAAAGAGCGGTGTAGAGACATCGTGCAACATCGAATCCCTTAGTACTCTATACTCTTCAACCAACCAACCATCAAGTATAAGACGTACATCACCTCTTGGATATCCACAACTTCGTGTGACACTGAGCACTACAACGTGACTCCTTAAAGTGATAGTTATTTTGCAATAGAGAGAAAGAAGAAATAACTAGATATCCAAGTCCTCGTCATTGTAAATGATGAAAGCTCGAACAAGGATCTCGAAGAATCTTCATCCAACCTCCCCGATCTCTTCAGATACTAAGTACACGCACCCATGAAATTTCACTTCAGCCTCAAATAAATAATACTGATCTAATGCCGTAGTCACATCTTGTCGATTAACTGTCCCGATCCAGCCATTTGTGATGTTTTAGCTGATCTTTGATAATGGTTTTAACCCGATCATGGTTAAGAGCGCATAGCCCATCATCACGGGATTTTACAAATCTATGATTTAAACCGAGAAATAAGTTCTTTCGCGGGATTTTACAAAATCAAGAATGAACCGTGAGATAGCAACAGATTGAATGTGGCATGACTGATTTGATATTGGAGAACATCTGTTTGGGTTAAGAATTTCTTGTGAGAATTACAGTTCACATCACAACTTTTAAAACCTTTGTCCAACTAACCAACCTTGTACACTGATTAGTGACCACTTGATGAAGGAAACCCGATATACCAATACTGAAAACTGAAGTAGAAGTCCCCAAATTTGTTACTTAAGCTTGCACTAATGTTGGAAGAATGGTGTAGAGAATTAATGCTCCAAGCAAATCTCTAAGTGCTCAATACCCAACCAAAGTATGAGACATTAACACCTCTTGCGATTATCGACAACGTCAATGACGTGTGACACTGAGTACTCCAATAACTCTTAAGTGATAGTTACCCCAACTGCTGGTAACTAGATAACCCAAGTCTTCAACTTAAATTTTGAGCACGAGCAAGTTATCATTGAAGGTTATGCATCCAACCAATCCCGACTTCAAGATAAAATAAGTAGACGCCTTCGTGAAATTCAACTTCAATCACAAATAAAGAATATCTGATTAACTTCGTGATCATCTTGTGCTGTTGACTAGCCAAAAAGAGAAGAAACATGCGCAAGTTCTTAGAAGTGCCCATGACTCATAGTCAGTCCTATCAAACAAAGCTGTCTGACCTAGCTACTTGGATGTGGAATAGTTGTCGTACTGTGTACAGGATTTTACCGTTCTTGAGATTTATCTGAGAAATAAATTCAAGAACTAACTGCACAACAGTAAGTATCAAACTGCTGTAGACTGAACCACTGAATCCTGAATCGCTACGATCTGACCCGCTGTAACCGACACTGCAAAGATTCAAACCGCTGGAGACTGAACCGATACGTTCTGAATTCACATCGCAGGAGACGGAACTTCTAGGAAACTTGCGATAATTCTCCCCCTCAAAAAGGACATGAAATGACCTTTTTGCCAAAGCTGAGAGTCCGTGATGTTTGTGAATTTGACAGGTACAAAACATGGAAAGAGACAAATGAAACAACTGCAACGAAGATGGTGATTAAGACTCTCTTGTAGTAACCCCTTGCTTTCCTCATCATCAATGGTTTAGTAGATTAACAATTCATTGAAGCTCGTAATATGCCAAAACCGCTTGATGAAATGCATATGACTTTAAAGTGAGTAAAAGGTTAAAACATGTCTCCAAACAAATCACCTCTTGTCTTTAAGCCTGACTACCTCTTGAGAAGATCTTGAACAACAATCCCATTAGAAGCTTGAGAAACAACAATCACTTGATGAAGCTTGATAAAGAACAAGTCCGCGACTTAAACTTGCACTAAATTATGATTTAGAACCTATATTGAGCACAACAACGTAACTCCTTTAAATATAGGTAGTGATATATACCCAACCTTCCATCCTTAATTGTATATATCCACTTTGTGAACATCCAAGTCTAATCACCTTAAATTGCAAATTGTGATTTAGAACCTATATTGAGCACAACAACGTAACTCCTTTAAATATAGGTAGTGATATATACCCAACCTTCCATCCTTTATTGTATATATCCACTTCTTGAACATCCAGGTCTAATCACCTTAAATACGCTTGAGCAAGGGTCATCAAACATCGTGCATCCATCCACCCCGAGATGTTTGTGACACTAAGTACACCAACCCGTGAATTAACAAACCAACCAAGTTACCATAATTTCCCAATTCCTGCTGATCTTGAAGCACAAACTTATCCCGAAAAATTAGTCACACCCCGTAAGTTTCATTATATCTAAATCCAAGTCCAGCCTACATGTCCAAAATTAATTTCACGGGATTTTACAGCTCTTGAGATTTAAACCGAGAAATCGAATCTTTCGCGGGATTTTCTAAAATCTACAAGAGAAACCGTGAAATCAACCAGAATACCCAAGAGTGAGGTGCAATACCAATCTTCGAAATTCAAGTCACAGAAGTCAAATCACAACTTGATCAAATTGCAACAGGCCAAGTCACAGATTGTCAATTTGCAACAAGTCAGATTGCAATCAACCAAATCACAATTAGTCGAATCGCAAGTGTTAACTCGCAACGTCAAATCGTAACTGGTAGCATCGCAATCAGTCGAGTCGCAACAAGTCAAAACGCAACTTGACAAATCGCAATAAAACAAATTGTAATTTGTCAATTATAACTCAAATCGTAAGGATCAAGTTGCATGCTCGCTCAAGTGGTAGGCCCCTAATTGGACTACACAGCCAAATCCGCAACTCTGTAATCCCTATGACGTTCATACACCCAATTACTAGCCGTTACATGTGTATACTGTGAGATATTCGTGAACCCAAAGTGCCACTTGTTATACAAAAAAAACTAGTATCCAATATTTAGAAAAAATATATGGATAACAGTTTTTGTGCGTATGTATTACAAGCAAATTCAAGTCTTCATCATCCAAATTCATAAGCCTGCTCCAAACTTGGTCCATTGGCCCACCAACACAAAATCCGATCCAATCCTTTACCCTAATCATGTGGGTATTTAACTTCCACTTTATACATAACTCAAACCCTAATCCCTTATTAATCTCCGACCCCTTTCACTGTCCACTCATCCCACACGTCAAATCTCCCAAAAAAAAAATACTCATCTCAATCATCATACCTTCATTCCGTATCAATCACAAGTGAATATGAAACCCTACAAATCATATAAAACAATCAAACCTAACTTCAATCGTACCCATATTTAGTAGACCGTTTATGCTCCGTACAAATCAAGAAAGCAATTGTGTAATGGCTTCAAGATCACTTCGTGGGTCTCGGGTAGGTGTATGTTTTGCTTTGAGTTTTGTGTTATGAACGATCTAAAGAAAAAGATTATAACAAGATTGTTATACATCTTTTCTTTCTTTTCGGATATGGACTGAAGTTATGCTTCAAATAATGATCAATGATGACTTGAGTATTGATTTGCATAGATCATTAAGATCTTGATGTCTCATAAGAGATTCGAAGCAAACAAAAACGAGACTGAGATCTTTTGTATGTCATTTAATTTTCGTTAGGAGTATAAGCAGTGGATTAGAAGAGGGGATTTGGATAATTTGAGTTGTTAACGAAAGGTAGATATGGGTTTGAGGTTGTTGATATGTGATTGTTCTTGTTAATTAAAAGACCGTTTGGTTTAACTTAATGATGGTTTGGTTCTTGTTTACTGATGATGTCAAATAGTCTGTTGTTTTTGTTGTTAATATGTGAGAATGTTTGTCTGTTGTAACCAGTCAATTAGCAATAGCAGAAACAAGTCGTAACACAGACAAACCGAGTTCATGACAAACCGAGTTCATGACTGTATGGACAAACCGAGTTCGTGACTGTATGGACAAACCGAGTTCGTGATTAAATGGACAAACCGAGTTCATGACAGTATGGACAAACCGAGTTCGTGAGTAAATGGACAAACCGAGTTCATGACAGTATGGACAAACCGAGTTCGTGAGTAAATGGACAAACCGAGTTCATGACTGTATGGACAAACCGAGTCCAGGACAAACCGCATGTTTGACCAGTCAAAGTTGTCACACTCACACTTTTGTCTTTTACCCCATTTTGGTTACAATCCAAACTGCACCTAAAACTAACCACAAACCGCATTCAAGAATATCCATATAACACAAGCAGCAAGCAAGAACATCATAACCAAGAACAATCATATCTGCTGCTGCACACTCCAACCGTATGCCTTAAAACCCAGATGCAACAACAACCAACTATCACCACAAGTCACCAACGTTAAAACCATGAATTTAACCACAAATAAGCCACAACAAACCATCAAATCGTTAAACCTTTTTAAAAGCAGTTTTAGTTTGGATCTTGGGCCAACAGAATATCAAAAGAAATAATATCGTGACATGTCACACCCAAAACCAAGAATGAGTCAACTAAAAGAACCACTAGTCCAAGCATAAATGTGTTAACATGATAAGTTAACACGGTTAAACCATTTGACCACAAGGCAGCGGTGAAAGCCAGAAAAAAATTTGACCACAAGACCCTTATGTAAAGACGAGTTACAAAAAAAATTGGTTGAGAGCTTCAACTATCAACGCAAGATCTTGAAGAAACAAAAATATTTTGACAACAAGACCAAAATCACGAAGGCCAAAATCACACCAAAATCACAAACTGTTAGCAACCTCATAAGCCCAAAACGGAGATCCATGACATATTACAAGAACCACATTCAAGGCCCACAAACATAATACCACACATACATGGTACGAGCAGATTGTGAAAGTGATGATTCGAACAACAAAAAATAGATGCAAACAGTTTGAGAAAAAAAATGGTTCGAACCACAAAAAAAACTAAAATCGACACACAATCAACCGAACCTAGCCATGGCTCTTGATACCAATTGTAGGAAATAACCATCTTGATTGTGTGGATCTATTCGGGTGGTCTTGGATCTTGAAAGATCAAGAATCCCATGGTGAGTTAGTGAGATGTTAGAGAGAGAGAGAGAGGGAACCCTTTGAGAGAAAATCTGGAAATATTAGATTAATGTGTGAAGAGTTCCAACCCTTCCCAAGTGTGGGAAGGGGTATTTATACTAACTACATATTGGTGCCCCTAGTGGGCTGTGGAGTGAGCTGACAGTGGGGAAAGCCCCGACCCACTCCACAAATATAAATACGACTAAGTTAATACTAATATTACTAATAATACTAAACGAATATATATAAGCCTACGAGCTATATAAATGCTAATTAGATGCTCGGGGTGACCGAGCCTTCATATGAATATTTAACAGATTCTATAATGAATATGTGGTGTCACGTATTGAAATAAATATAGATTTATACTTTGACAGATTTGCCGCTGATAAAGTTGCATAGACATCATGAAGCAGATCAGGTGTTGAGCAATGTGCCAAAGTTTGAATAAAAGGATTACACCATGTTTTATGCTCTAGTTTGCCTTACTAATTTGTTGGTTCTCCAGGCTCAATTCGATTTGGCAGTCGGCATGTACCTACTAAACTTATAAGTCCAATTAACGGATATTAAATACTGGTATGGTTTATTTTGTGCAATGAAAAGGAATGCTTTAGGAATTCGCAAGTGGCTGGAGTCACAAGGACATGAATACGTAATTGGTAAGGCAACATGGATGTAAGCTTAATTTACAGCTTGGGAGAAGCAACTGAAGGAAGTCAAGACTACAAAACGCTTAGGTTAGCAGGTTAAGTGCTGGAAAAACTTCTGGACGTGCACCTGATATGCTGAAAAGGTATTTCTTTCACATAATATTAGAGTAGTCATGAAATATGTATTACATTTTGGTCCTTTCATGTGTCATATGTGTGTGCTAATAATCATCAGTTTCAAGTTATCAATGACTTCAAGTATTATTCTTACAAGAAACACAACACTCATTATGTAACGACAACTTGATTCTTGAATTACTACTCTGATTTATTGGTGTGTGACTATAAACCTGGTCTTGATGGTTATATAATGTCCAAAAAATTTCTAATTACTTAAGATAACAGCTTTGACTTCAAGTTGTGAACGTTGTATGTGACTTTACAACAGGTTAAAAGGTCATATTTTATAAAATTTGGCAACGTTTAGGCTTTATGAACACTTGGTCATTTTTTTACCATCAATGGACACACAACTTTGTTTCCTAGTGATCTGCAAGACTGCAACCAGGATAATAAGTCTGATTCTTTGTTTTCACTTTTTGTTGTTTTCATTTTATTTTCTAGATTATGAATTATAAACTTAGGTTCTATAAGGTCATGAATTCTAAAGTCAAGAATTGATTAGTCAAAACTTATAAATTCTACTTCAAAAGTTAAAATTGCCCAAGTTTGATATGCTTCTATGTGTTATGATTTGTACAAGTTGAGCAAGTGGTATGCACAGGTGAGATATCTCTTGGTGATTCACCCATAAATAGAAAGCTTAAAAGTACCACGGGAGTTCTATTAAGGACCTTTATATTGGACAATAATGAAGTTGAGTGGTTATGTTGTAGTCGTAATCGTGACCTTAAGTGGTGTAACTTTGTAGCTTAACATGTAAATACAAGCAACTGTTTGTAATAGAATGATTAGTTTTGTTGTATTGATCATGTATTTTGTTATTAATGTGCAAGCAGCGGTTACCCTTTCTATAAACCATGTGAGCCATAACGGGTCAACTTTTTATGCATTCATTATGATTATCTTCTTAGAATACATGTATGGCGTTATTTTTTATTTATGTATGTCCACTTAGAATTAATAAAATAATATTATGAAGCGAGCCCGCTGATGGGCGGGTTATGTAGCTAGTACCCGTATATAACTATATATGTAATCTCGCTTTTTGTAAACCCTCCAGTACGGACAAATGTTTTCCATCACAAATCTAGCTCTTACCTATTTTACATATTGTTTTTTTTTTCTTTACAAAAACTCACATATAAATACTTTAAAAGGTCTTGCCCCTTATTAATATTCATTGAAGCCATTAAGCCAAGTTGAGAAAAAAAAAAGGTAGTGTGCTAGCTAGTGTGTGAGAGAGAAATAATGGGAAACTGCTATCCAAAGTTTGATAAAAAGAGCCCAACCACCACTAAAACCAAAAAGAATGTCATCATAAAAGAAGAAGAACCCAAAAGTTCACAGGGGCAAATAGTAACACCAAGGTTAAAGGAATTCACATACGCTGAGCTACGAAGCGCCACCAAGAACTTTCGGCCAGCCACTATCTTAGGAGAAGGTGGTTTTGGCCAAGTATTCAAAGGTTGGGTTGATGGTGTAACGTATGTACCTACGAAACCTGGTTTTGGGATCCCGGTTGCCGTTAAGAAATCGGATTCCGATAGCTTTCAAGGTCTTAAAGAATGGCAGGTTTGTGTTTTTAATTGAATTATTACTGTATTAATTTGTACGTAATGGTTGCATGTCACAAGTGGGCATGTATGACGTCTGCATGACTATTCTTCTTTTGTACTAGTAGTAATAAAAATATCGCAGTTTGGGTTTATTTTTAATTGTATGTTTTGCGTCTTTATATTAATCTTACCGAGCCATTAGCTGATCAAGTGTACGTTACAAAGCTTATAATGATCACCACCACACGAATTTTTTACTTCTATTTGTAACAACTCAAACCAAAAAAAAGTTTTATAATAAATAAATTTTTGGAAATAATATTATATTGTGATAGATGTTCGTCAAAACGCAATAAATTGATTTTATATATTTGTAAAATTGTAAATCAAAATATAAGCTGGATTCCATTTGTGTTTCGAAAGTCAAACTCTTTGGCCCTTTTCTATCCGTACGTACAAAGTTCATGAAAGTCAATCCATATGTTGCAAAAGTCAATCCATGAAATGTGTTGCAAAAAGTCAAGCAGCTAACACGTAGTAGTAAACTAATGCAAGTAGCTGAACTATCTTTTGGGAGATTATTTGTACGCCTCATTATTTATTTATTTTATTTTTTTCACACTTAAATGTACAATCACTTAAGACAAAATGTCAGTACTACAAGTATTTGATGCTTGGATTGATGTGTCCCTAATCCCTATTAATTCTCGATGTGTGCAAATCAATACTCGTATATTTTTGTAACCGTACAAGTATTTGGCTTTTGTTGTTTGGCTAGTCAAATGTTGACATTTATGTAGCAACTATTTTTAACACCTTAAAAAAAAAAAAAAAAAAGTAGAAAGCACCTCTCAACAATCTGCATTACTACAATTTCTTTGATATTCGAAGTTTGAAGCATAATTCAATTTTATCTTCAACAATTCTCGCTATTTAAATTAAGTTGGTGATCATATATTTTCGTATAATCATGGTAGCTGGCAATACTAATAGGTCAACACGTGGTGACTTACTTATTACAGTAGCTTATTTGATTCGACTTATATCTCACAAGCCTAATTCTTTTTGCTTATTTTTCATCTTAACAACTTTGTTCAAAATTTAAGTCATAAGAAGATCAAAATAAAAAAAGTAATCCGGAACATAAATTAAACAATAAGCTTAAACAAACACCCCACATTATCCTTTGGGGCGAGAGGTGTTGACATATATTAGCATTGCCATTTATCAATAATATACTAAAATGTATGATCACCAAAAATGTTCTATCAAATATAGAAAACTTTGATCGGGATGTTCATGTATATGTATTTCATATCCATTGCAAGATATATACGTTTTAAGTGTAGCATAAACTTTTCAAATTTAACTAATCATGGGTGCTTGACTATCATCATTAAAATGAGGGAGGTTTCAAGTTTAATTACTTCTTCATACAAACAACTTTTATGTGACCACACTGACCTTCCCAGAAAAGGGATGACTTTCTGTGGTGACCTCAAACTCCGTGGATAATTCCGTTAGACGATAAATATGGCGCAAGCCCGATTGTGTGTGTGAGTCAATTAGGGTTTCATGCTATGTATACCTTGCCCTAAAAAAAAAAATTTTCGGCCAAAACCCTACCCGCATACTGTTTTTGCCAATACTTTTTAACCATTTAGAGTTAACTGATGCCGTTAGCGCCATTCTCTTCGTTTTTCAATTATGTACAAAACCCTACCAAAAACACCTCCGTCAGCCTCCGGACACACCGTCTAATAAATAATTTGGCCAAAAGGTCGGAAATCATGGTTAAAAAGAATAGTTTTCCCTTGTTAACTAATTATGTTTAAACGATTACAGTAGTAACACAACATTTGCTACATTACAAGTGTTCTAATTTATATATTTACATATGATTGAGTTTATAATAAACATTTGTTATGTTTGTGACAGGCAGAAGTAGAGTTCTTGGGAAAATTTAGCCACCCAAATGTAGTCAAACTTTTAGGATATTGTTGGGAAGATGGAGCGTTCCTCCTTGTCTATGAATATATGCAAAGAGGAAGTTTAGAAAACCATGAGTATTTAAAAGTGACTATTTTATCGCATTTTTGTGAGAATGATGAATAATCATTGTTACAATTTCTAGTACAAAGTAGAACTAATCTTATCTTTTAATTGCAATTTACAGAAGGTACAGAACCACTTTCATGGGAGACTGGGATTAAAATTGCAACTGGTGCAGCCAAGGGACTTGCTTTCATGCACACTACTGAAAATAAAGTTATTTATAGGGATTTTAAAACCTCAAATATCTTACTGGATGGGGTAAGCAAATTAGTCATATAAATTTCACTTGTCTTAATTTACTTATAAGTTAATTATAAAAAGTTTCATTTCAAAATTTGTTTCAGGATTTTAACGCGAAGCTTTCAGATTTTGGATTGGCAAAGTTAGGTCCGATCAATGGAGAGTCTCATGTCTCAACAATGATAGTCGGTACCTACGGCTATGCCGCTCCTGAGTATATGATCACAGGTTAGTCGCTTGTCTCATTTTATGATCTTGTTTTTGTTAACACCATATATACCTTAGAAAGTTTGAACCATCAAACAGTTAAAACAGATATGGAATATTAAAAAGTTGTGCCAATCTAAGATAAACCTTGAAATCATGAAAAAAAATGCAGTACAAGAATATGATCTAGAAACAACATACCTACTGGTTCATATAAAACTCGAAATATTATATATTAAGCACCAGTAGCGAAAAGTTCGCTCTATCTGTCTTATCATCTTATTTGGCCGGCCTTTTCTTAAACATTTAGATCATTTTCTGAAACGAAAGACTATAAGTGTATATTTAGACAATATGAAACATGCGCTTAACATGATATAGGGGTAAACTTAGAGGAGTTAGTTGTATTTAGTATTATAAATTAGGAAAATACTTATACTTGGACTAGGATTGCTTGATGTGAAAGGCAAGTGAGTAAACTAAAAAATAGAGTTGAGAGGATGCTAGTTTATTCATTCTTCTTGACTTGATGTAATTAATAAAGGGTATATATTGTGATCATTATGTTTCCTTTACTTTGTCGATTGTCTTGTGATCTTGAGGGTATTGACTTTTTTTGTGCGTTCTTTTATAAATTCCGCGCTAAGCTTTCAAGTTTGTTGGAGGCTTTTTCCAACAACATTAATTGTAAACCAGTCGAGAAAAAAATTATTTGACCAACCAACAACTATACACCTATCGGATATATACACACGATGAGCTAGTAACTGAGCCTTGCAACTAAACTCACTATAGATATGTAATGATTGTAAATACATACCTATATTATGCAGTCCATTATCAACTGACTTCATGTAAACTAGTGTGATGCAACTACAGGTCATTTGTATGTCAAAAGCGATGTTTATGGCTTTGGGGTGGTGATGCTAGAGATGATTACAGGGTTACGTGTACTTGATCCTAATCGCCCTACCTCACAAATTAACTTGGTGGATTGGGCAAGACCTTTTTTAACCGATATCAAGAAACTACGTAAAATCATGGATCCACGGTTGGAACAAGATTATCCATCAAAAGGGGCAATTATGGCGGGGAAACTTATCATAGATTGTCTTGATCTAAATCCTAATCATCGACCTTCGATGGAGCAAGTGGTGGTGAGTTTAGATGAGATCAATTCGATTAAAATGAAACCAAGGCGGTTAAAGGCCAATCCTAAACGTTTGATGAACCCACACCAAAAACAATATCCTGGTGATAATCATCGTGAGAAGCAATGCCCATCTCCCATCTATATAAAGAATGCACGAAGTGCTTGTGTTGATCATTCAACCAAATAATTCAGCGGCCACCAAAGGTGTGCTCAGTTCATTTACATGTTCAATATTGTTATTGTGATTATAACCATGACCAAAAAGATTTGGTGCTATATTTTTTCATTATAGGAACACTTTATCAAATTATCAACGCCATCCACTTTAGATCATGTTGGTGTCATTGTTCTTAAGTTTTGCATCGATTGTTTTATGGACAAAGGCCAAAGAAAACTAATGTACTTATCAAAATGTATTGAAATTAGGGCTGTAAACGAACTGAACGTTCAATGAACATTTCATGAACCGACCGGTAAAAAGTTCGTTTATGTTCGTTTATTTATTAAATGAACGAACATTAACAATATTTTACGTTCGTTTAGTTAAATGAACGAACATGAACAAATGTCGCGTCCGTTCATTTATGTTCGTGAACGTCCGATTATGTGTTCGTTAACGTTCGTTTATGTTTATATATTTATTTATGTTCGTATATCATATCTTTTTATTGTACAATTAAAAAATAGGTTTGTTTAAACAAAACAACATTTATAAAACAATATATTTTGCATAATTTAATAAAGAGTATGTTTGTTTGTCTATTTTCATTTATTTTCGATCGTTTATGTTCGTCTAGCATTCGTTTAGTTTCTTAATGAACGAACATGAGCAACTCATTTTCTTAATAAACGAACATGAACAAGAAAATTCGTCCGTTTAAACGTTCGTGTTCGTTTATTTGTCCGGTTAAAATTAAACGAACGAACATGAACAAGGATCCGTTCGTGTTCGTCCGGTTCGTTTACAGCTCTAATTAAAATTCCTAGTGAACTTTAATACGGTCCAGTAACACTTGCTGTAACATCCGGTAATTTTTCAAACCTTTTCACTAGCCAAATATCTATTTTTACATCACCTTAGTATTTGAACTTTATCCTGAACTTATTTGAACTTGAGAAACGCGAGATATCTTGAGAAACGTAAACTTTATCCCTTTATTATGTCAGCACAACCTAGAAAGCACGAAATGAATCGAATTTTCCAAATAAATTAACTTCGAGAAAGTTATGCATATTTATACTCGTTTTTATCAGAAAAATTATTTCGAGAACAATGGCGCAAGTTTCATAATTTTTCGAGTCCGTTTGGTACGTCAAATGGGTCCCACAGTGATTATTGTAAAAGTTTCACTAAGTTGTCACATATACCCCCCGCCCACAAATTACACCGCATCCCCCTATATTTTATTTTGTCCATCATTGGTCCCTCACTACATATAAAACTCATTTTTCATTATTTTATTCTCATAAAAACACACACACCACACCATAACTCTCTCCCACTCATCCGACCACCACCGCCGTCTCCGGCCACCACCGTCGCCGGAAATTTTTCCGGCCAACCACCAAATTACACCAAAACGTAGATCAGGACCCCTAGTTCATTTCTTGAGCACTTGAGCTCACGAGGAGCTTGTTAGATAACCAAACACCGTCACGCCGCCACCACAGTCAACACCACCACCCACCGCAACTTCACTCACCCCATTCCTCTCTCGGTAAAACCCACACGCGCCCGATCCCTTTTATTATTTTAACTTCTCGTATCCACACGAGTCTTAAACGTTATTTCTCCCAAACGCCATTGAAATAAAACCTTCTTATTTCAAATACGAGTATTACTTTATAAATAACTTTGAGGTTTATTGCTGAGACATATTATTCACTTATTAGGTTGTGCTGAGGTTCATTTGTTGTGTTGTACCATCTGATCATTTGTGAAATCTTGTTTCTCTGCTACTACTAAAGTGTGATTCGTAGCCCCACTTTACTTTTAAATTGTTTATAAACCCATGGGGTAGATACATGTTATTTACTTATTTTTATGAGCACAATTGTTTATTGGTATGCTTCGAGCATGTGTAATTGATTTTGGAAATGGGTGGGATACCCATTTGCCTTTGATTGAGTTGGGCTGAAGTAGGAGAAGCTCGACTCATTGGGCCGGATATTATTCGTGAGACGACCGAGAAGATCGTGCAAATTAAGAACCGATTGAAAATCGCAAGAAACCGCCAGAAGAGTTACGCAGATGTGAGGCGTAAACCGCTAGAATTTCAAGTTGGAGATAAGGTTATGTTGAAAGTCTCACCATGGAAAGGCTTGATACGGTTTGGTAAGAGAGGAAAGCTGAACCCGAGGTACATTGGACCGTTCAAGATTTTGAACAGGGTTGGTCCTGTATCCTACAGACTGGAACTACCTCCCGAACTTAGTAGAGTACACCCCACCTTCCACGTGTCAAATTTGAAGAAGTGTTTATCCGATGAGACAGCCGTAATTTCACTCGATGAGATTCAGATCGATGAGCAATTGAACTTTATTGAGGAGCCCGTCGAGATTATGAAACGTGAGGTTAAACGACTAAAGAGGAGCCGTATTTCCATTGTGAAAGTCCGTTGGAATTCAAAGAGAGGACCCGAATTCACATGGGAACGCGAAGACGAGTTCAAGCGCAAGTACCCTCACATTTTTGAAACTAGAACTGATAAGTTAAACTGAAATCTGGGACGGATTTTCCAATATGATGTATGTGTTGTAACATCCGGTAATTTTCCAAACCTTTTCACTAGCCAAATATCTATTTTTGCATCACCTTAGTATTTGAACTTTATCCTGAACTTATTTGAACTTGAGAAACGCGAGATATCTTGAGAAACGTGAATGTTATCCCTTTATTATGTCAGCACAACCTAAAAAGCACGAAACGAATCGAATTTTCCAAATAAATTAAGTTTGAGAAAGTTATGCATATTTATACTCGTTTTTATCAGAAAAATTATTTCGAGAACAATGGCGCAAGTTTCATAATTTTTCGAGTCCGTTTGGTACGTCAAATGGGTCCCACAGTGTTTATTGTAAAAGTTTCACTAAGTTGTCACATATACCCCCCGCCCACAAATTACACCGCATCCCCTTTATTTTATTTTGTCCATCATTGGTCCCTCACCACATATAAAACTCATTTTTCATTATTTTATTCCCATAAAAACACACACACCACACCATAACTCTCTCCCTCTCTCTCCCACTCGTCCGACCACCTCCGACCACCACCGCCGTCGCCGGCCACCACCGTCGCCGGAAATTTTTTCGGCCAACCCCCAAATTACACCAAAACGTAGATCAGGACCCCTAGTTCATTTCTTGAGCACTTGAGCTCACGAGGAGCTCGTTAGATAACCAAACACCGTCACGCCGCCACCACAGTCAACACCACCACAGTCAACACCACCACCCACCGCCACTTCACTCACCCCATTCCTCTCTCGGTAAAACCCTCACGCGCCCGACCCCTTTATTTTTTTATTTTAAATCGAAACCCTAACTCGAAATCTATTAAAACCGATTTTTAATAATTAAAAACCTTTTGTTTTTACTAAAACCGTGTGGATCTAATTGGCTTGACCTCAACTCGGTCTGAGTCACGTGACTCAGCCGAGTAAACTCGTGAGTCGAGTTGACTCGGGACGAGTTCTTGATTATTTTGCTATATTTTGTTTTGTTTTAACTTATGTTCTTTGTTTGTAGCTCGATTTGGATTTTGGATTTTTTTTGGTTCAGTTTAGTCTTGGCCGTGGGCTATGACTCTTGGTGAGTCAAGTCGTGACTCGTGGTGCGTAACGGCGTAGCTTAGGAGTGCTTGTTTTGTTTGTGTTTGGATGGATTTTGTTTGGGCTTATGTTGCCGAGAGCCCTACGGCTTGAGTGAGATTAAGCCGTGACTCAAGGGAGTCACGGAAATGGTTAGGTATAGGTTGTGTCACGTTTAGATTTGGATGTGAGTTGTGGTTATGCCGAGAGCTCATAAGCTCGATAAGGGTCAAGCCGTGACTCGTGGAAGTCACGGCTATGGTTTGTTTGACTTTTGATTTGTAGCCGAGGGTTCGGATTTGTTGTTATGGTCGAATAGCGTGAATCGTGACTCAAGGGAGTCACGGCTATGGCTCGGTTAGTTTGGTTGTCGAGTAGCATGACCCGTGACCCAAGAGGGCCACGACTTGTTGGTTTTGAGTTTAGCCGAGACCCCTTAAGGTATTGGTGTCGAATGAGTCAAGTCGAGACTCAAGGGAGTCTCGGTCGTGCAAGACTCGAGGTTAGAAAACCTCGAATTAGTATCGAGTCGGTTTTGGACTTGGATAAGTCCTTAATGGGTTTAGTATTATTTACTTTGGGCCTGAAAGCCCAAAGTGAGTCCATTAGAGTGTGAGTAAGCATTGGGCCGAAGCCCAATGCATATGGCCTAGTATTCTATTTCCATTTTCATTTGCCCGTTACTATTTAGTTATTTGTTTTACAATATGGTGTTTCGGATAACTTGGGTGTTAATACAAATATCGTCCTAAAAACGTTATTTATATTTTACGATCTTTACTTAGTTTTGTTAATGACAATTACAAAGTATATCTTTTAGCAAATTATAAATACTAGCTAAAGTCTCTTTAAAACACATTTTACATTTCACAAGTTAACTTAGAATTACATTTTACACATCTACTAGTTTATTTCCTTAAAAGGAAACTTTATTTTTAAAATGATACAATGACATCATGGCATGCATCATACATAGATTATGTAATATCTTGGCTAGATCTTCAAGCAAGATAGTTGACTTTGGAAGATTTTGATGTGACATAACAAAGATGTGGAGGATACAGCTGGATTTGGAAAGATATCCATAAACTCTTAGCTGTCATGTTTGGCGGAACCAAACGATATCAAAGACGGATCCCTTTTATGGGATCCGCCGGATCCGTCGGCTGTTCACCAGCTTGCCTATAAATAGCAAGCTGATCATTTGGACATACCATCACTTATATAGCCTAACATTCATACTCATTCATTTACATATCATCTAACATTTATCATTCATTCATTTTATTGATCTTTCTTTTTGTAGCAAAGGAGATTAAGCATCAAGGTTCAACACAGACGTGTAAAACCTTTGGCATAGTTACTGTGTGATATAGTTGTAGTTCACACATCATTATTTGTATCATTTATCTCAGTGAGTGTGGTTAGTGTTTTAGTCTCAAAACACAAAGAGTGTAGGGAGTGGTTGTACCCTTGTGAAAGAACCAAACGGGAGTGGTTGAACCCTTGTAAAGAACTCGACATCTAGCTTAGTGTCGGTAATTGTATAAGCGACGTTAGGTTGGTTCTGCCTTGAAATAGAACCCGGTGTTTAGCTTAGTACCGGAAAAGGAAGTAAGCAACGTGTAAAGGTTTTCTCCACCTAGAAAGGAGTTTGTTTCTTAGTGAAGGATAACTCTCGAGTTAAAGGCTCGGGGAAGTGGAGTAGGGCAAGGAAAAGAGTCCTTGTAGCCGAACCACTATAAACATCCGTGTTATGTGGTTTGATCATTTCTCTCTTTACTTCTTGTATATATTGTTTGATTATTTTTGTGTGCATAGTTTCATTGAATTCACATAATTTACAAAGCGGTTTAAATTAATTTTAAACGGTAAAACTATTCAACCCCCCCTTCTAGTTTTCCACAATTGGTACCAGAGCGGTGTTACTCAAGAAATTTAAAATATATTGTATTTTAAAACTTGAAACGATCAAATGGATTTTGAAAACTTTAAAGAAGGGCAATCTATGCAAAGACCATCACTTTTTGAACCAAACAATTTTATATACTGGAAAAATCACTTTGAGACTTATGTGAAGTCAAAGAACCGTATGAAGTGTTTTAGATGCAGGAATTTTAGTCACTTGATAAGAGATTGTCCAAAGCCTCCAAAGAACAAATCTCAAATAGGAGATTGTAAAGATAATGACAACAAACCAAAGATCAACGAAGTTGCTCTCATGGCCAATAACACAGAAGAGGTACTTTCTGACTCGTCATACTCTTTTATAAATGATAACACGTTAGATATAGAATATAACAAATTATGTAAAATTATTCTAAAAATCATAAGTAAAAATAAGTTCTTAAAAACCAAAAAGGAATTTTTAGAAAATAAAATTCATCAGTTAAAAGAAAAAGTCATAGGATTAGAAAAAGGTAAAAGTACTAAAACATGTGTCTTATGTCAAGAACTAAAACATGAATTAGAAATACTAAAGCTTACCCAAGAGAATCTTATAAAACAAAACTCCGTTTATAAAAGATTCGATAAGCACATAAACTGTACAAATGATACAATGAGGTTACTAAAAATACCTTATGGTAGTTTTAAGCCAGATTTCATGAAAAATGGTCACTTAAATGATTTTCAGATTCAAATGACAAAAGAAAATAAGACTACATCAACTGAGTCAGTGACCCACGGATCCAAAACTTTGGATCCGCACGGTATAACCAAAGGATCCGTAAGTACAGTATAGAAAAGTCAAAACTTAAATAGTATTGAACCTATTAAGATATCTAGAGAGCCCAACACTAATTCAACTAGAAGAAAAGATAAGAATGAAGTTAAAACGACAGTAGATACTTCATTATATAAAGGAACAATGCTTAGTGAACAAATCCCATTTGACTACCTCCAAGATATTAGTGAACCTTGGTAATATTTTGATTAACCCAAAAGGACCCATGAGATATTGGGGACCAATTACTTGAGCTTTCATTAGGTATGCTTAAAAGAATGGATTAGATCCAAATGAATGGATGAATGGAACTTCAAGATACATTGCTGAAAACAAATGTATCTTCTCAATCCAAAGTGTCCAACAGAGGTTGCATTTTGTTCAATAGCATTCTTAGATACAATCATTTGAAAAAGGTACGGTTCCTCATAACTCCTCATGATAATTGCTCTCATAGATAATTCAGATTTCATACTCACTTAATATAAGTTATTAGTACCACATCTTTAATATAGTATTTGAAAATTAGCATGATGAGTAGGAAAAGGTTCTTAAATCTTTATAAAATTAAATTAAAACACCTAAAGACAAGTATTGTTTTAACTTGGATTATATCTCAACAATATAGCATCAATACTTAGATTATGCCAATAAATAGGATAAGTATATAGCATATTCTTTCGGCATTGTCGTGATCACAAACTTAAGCAAGCATCAAAAGTTTGGAATGATCAAGTACACAACTAACCTAGTAGAGAACACTCATTACTAAGTAAGATCATGTACTATTAGGATGACATCGTCTCCAAATCAATTTGTCAAGATATGGCATGATTTCTCAAAATCATGCATAACAAGTCTTGAAATAAGTAGATAAACTTCATCTAAGATCTTCAAAAAGTTAACAATTAGGAAAAAGGATATTTTTAACCAATTTGAATATATCACAGATATGATTGGAAACCATTTGAAAAACACTCACGTTCTCCTAAACCAGACTCATCAAGGATAAAGATAGTAAATTCATAAGATGACCCTAAACATAGAGATGCATTAGATAGAATACTCTATCCCATAGCTAGTACTCCAAATATTATATACGTCTACACTCTCAAGATGATTCCAACTCAAAATCATCAAACATTTAGGAACTTAAGAGACATCCCAAAGGAACAGGTGTAGAAACCATAATATATGATCTTCCCGGTAATTAGAGATATAGGAATACTTCAAATAATATGTGTACTAATGTGAGACATTGTATCACATCATGATTTACTAAGAAACAAACGGTCCTTGCTACTTTAAGGCAAAGTGTGGAGAAAATTCTCGTGGTCAATATTGTTGACCTCCATAACCTTTTTCTCTGTTGCAACATCATTGCAACTGTTCATCCCAGCAAAAGTTTAGCTTTCCATCATCATTTCCATATTAAACAATGTTTAGATGATAAAACATCTCGAATTGAGAAAGTTTCTCAAAAGATAACATTGATAATCCTCTCACAAATACCTCAAGAAAGAATCCTACTTCTATCTATGGTTTATTGAAACCTAGAAAGTAGTTAAAACAATTGTTCAAATCTTAGTCCAACCTAAAACGGAAATAAACAAACATATATTCTGATCCTGCGGATCCAATCGATAACAAGGGCGGAACCCTTGTTTGGGATCCGCCAGATCCGTGCTTTGCTGAGACTAATTCTCAATAAACAGACACTTTTTACTGTTCATTACACTCACTAACCACATAAAAACCAATTTGTTGACGACCCTTATCATCCCAAAACTCAAATATTTCATTTGCCACAATTAACTCATACCTAATCGATCATTGTAAGTATCCTAATCCATCTCAATCTCTTATTTGTGTCTAGAATTCATATAGGTTGCACTAAATTAAATTAGGGATTATCAAAAATAATGAGGCACTTCAAAAATCATGTTTTCAATTAGACACTACAATAATAATCAAATACTCCATTAAGATTACTTTTTCACAACTAGGAAAAACTCCTTTCAATCATTGTTCATACAAAATCAAAAACGTTATAATCCATATGTATTTTCGGATCAGGAGTGTTTGGATTATCTCATATTTTACTACAAAAATCTTTGCTTCAAAAGAGTCGAGATAATCATACTCCACATTATTCTCATTCAGACACATATGTATATATTATGTGATTCTAACTTTAATTGTATGTCTAGGAAAACCATGCCTCCCGCTACTAACTATGATCACAAAAAGACCACCAACTACCTACCCAAACATCATCAAACAAAGGGACTCTCAGAATCTCAAGTCAAAATTTTTAAAGCTTTAGAAAGTCGGTATGTTCATGAAGGCAGAACTGTAGATTCATCATTCTTAGAAGAAATAAACATCCGTGAACAAATGACTGTCATTCAATTTGATGCACTCCTAGACATAGATGAGCCAATCATCCCTAGGTTCATTCTCGAGTTTTATGCTTCCATGAAACTCATCACTGATGACCTTGAATCTTTTAGCATCCATTTCAAAATAAACCAAAATCCCTACAATTTCCCATTAGATCATTTCGGGGAAGTATTAGGCATTCCTAGAGAAGGAACTTGTTTCTACTCAGACAAATGGCCTTTAACCATTCTTGATTCAAACCTAGGTCGTGAACACCCATATGATACTCCTCTAACTCCTAAAGAAACAATCCGTGATCATCTCTTCAAGCCTAGAAGAAACCAAACTAAGAAACTCCGAGGAAAGGATGTTAGTCGTGATCCATTCGCTATGGAACTAAATGAACTTAAACCCGAATTTAAGAAACTTGAAGAGATTCTTAGAGCTAATGTCATTAGCACTATTGGAAACAAAGATCATGTGAATGCAAGCTTATGCTACATGCTCTATTGTGTGTCTACCTATCAAAAGTTCAATCTTGCCTACTATATCGCCAAAAGAATGGTCGATATACGTGTCTTAGGAAAAACCTCAATGCCATATGGAATGCTTCTTACACGTTTGTTTAGAGCTTCCATTCCTATTCCTCTAGACTCATTCGGCTTTGTTCCAGACTACATCGAAATCAAACACACCTTCGTTCCGCTTAGTGACTATAGAGTGGCAGTAGGAAAAGGGAAACGGGCTCACACCTCATCCTCATCTTCATCATCATCATCGGCTAGTGATGAAGATGGTTTACCTAACTCTAAGCTTCCTCCAATTGACTACTTGAGTCAACTTCCTTCCCTTGATGATGAATCTGCGGAACATCGACAAGCAAAGGGAATTTTAAAGAATGTAGGACGATGGATGATGAAACTCCGCAAGGATCAGAAGAAAATACTTAAATTATTGAAAGATAAGTGAGATTTAAAGAGTGTTTTGTATAATACGTTATTAGACTATGTATTGTTAAATTTATGTGCTTACTAAGACCTTATGATAGTACTTGACTCTTTTGTGGTTTAACTCAACTTGAACTAATGATAACATGCATTGTTATCAATTTTCCGAATTTAAGCCACTGTTTGGCTTAACTTCCTTTGCGATGAAGTGTGATGATCAATTTTATTTATAACGTGTGCTAGAATCTACATATTTGGTAGCCTTGCTTTACATAATAGACAATAGATATGTTCCAGGAGAATTTTTGGGTTTTTATCGAAAAACACGAAATTTGCATTGCTCTCTGTTCCTTTTAGGATTTTTGTTCGGCGGAACTGGCGGATCCCTCAGTTTGGATCCGCCTAGTGTTAACGTTGGCTCCGCCAATCTTAAACTTGCGGATCAGACGGATCCAAAAGTTTTGGATCCGCAGGAATACACAGTAATCTTTTTCACAAAATCCAACTCTTTCCAATACTTAGATTGTAGTTTAGCTTTCTTAGATTATATTTAGACATCTTAGAAAATTAGGAAAATCCACCTCCCATCAAAATTTGAATATTTTGTCCTGCTCATAACTCACAGACTCTTTCATTACCTTTTCGAAAACCGTGAATCAATCGCATTTCTCCCTTTTGAGTCATCTTTCTGCATATCTTCATGTCAACTTCATTTCTATGGATTGACTTTGTCAATAAGACAAACTACTTTATCTTGTTCCAAGTCTTTGAAATTTACACATCATTAATCCAAACACCAACTTCTATAAAAATGGGAAGTATAAATTAGAACCTTAAGATGATCATAACACACTAAATCTTCATCTTCTTTGCACATCATACATGTAAACCTCTCAGAATGCACAAATCAAACAAATCTCATATGTCTAGACCATACAGACAAACCGCTAGAATTAGTGTTAGACCTTACTGGCTCATTAATCCAGTTTCAAACGTAAGCTCACCAATCATATCCACTACTGCCACTACAACTTCTATCATAACTCCTATAGTCAACATGTCTTCATCTACAAAATCACCATCACCAATCATAATTCCACTAGGTACAACATCATCACTCACATATATCACACCACCACCTGTAACTACACCAATAGCTTCCTCACCATCACCTTTACCATCTGAAGAAAGAAAATCATCATCACCACTAAATTCACCCAACCTTCCACCACATGATCTACTTACCACACTTCAACACATTGATGATTCAATGTGGCTAAATCAAACAAACACTCAAGAAAATGAAGAACATGACACTAACCTTTGTGACACTAAGGATTTAGAAACTATGTGGTTAGCATCCATCATATCTCCATCAACACCAACAAATTCCACTTCATAGAAGCTGTTAGCTTTTCCTAAATATTATCTTAGTGTACTTATTCTAATATTTCTTCAATTTTTAGGGACCTTCTAATGTAACTTCAAGTTTGAGACGTTTGTCACAAGCAAATTTTCAATGAATAAAAGTTATATTTCAATATTTGTACGTGATCAAATATTTGTAGTACTATCTTACTTTAATACATGATAGATTTGGCCTCTCATTTTTTAGACAATTTTCTCTATCAGACACTAACATTTTTCCTACAAGCTTAACGACGGATCCCTCATTTTGGATCCGCCATGTGTTAGCGTTGGCTCCGCCACTCTTCAACCTGCGGATCCAGCGGATCCCAAAATTTGGATCCGCACGCTTTGTCGATTGGATCCGCAGGTATAACAATAAACTTCTTAAAATTTTTCGACTCATCCCGATTCTTAGATTTTAGTTTCTAGTATTCTTTAGAATAGGTTCACTGATCATTATACATCTTAGAATGATTTAGAAACTCTTAGAAACTTAAGAACAACATTTCCCACCAAAATTTGAATTTTTAAATTTAAGGAGTGAGTTACCTTTCTAATACAAACAAGGAACCCTTTTTAGGGATCCTTCAAATCCGTGGGTACATCACATCACAGGATTTTCCACTATCCCTTTGCATTTACTGCATATCTTCATCATATTACTCAACATAAGTTCTATGGATTGACTTATGTGATGTGATTTGCACAAATTTTTGTTCCAAATCATTAGGAACCATCTACCTATATATTAAGATCATAACTTAGAGCAAAACTCACTCATTCACCTTCTTCACAACATATAACCTGTACATCTTAGTTCTCTTAGCTCACCATGACCAAATCAACCAACTCCTCCACCTCTAGACCTCCAAAACGCACTGCCCGCATTAGTGTTAAGCCCTGTTGCTTCATAAATCTTGCTAACTCATCATCAGAGGAATCATCTCCTCTTACTATCTCATCTCCTATAGCAAGTGAAAATTTCCTTACTTTATCCACACCTACACCATCAAATGTTGTCATACAAACTTGGTATCACACCACCACCCGCTCCATCACAGACTGTCAAATCTCAATCACAACCAAACTCACCCAAACTCCAACCTATGGAGCTATTTAGGACTCCACCTACATCACCTCATCCATACCTTGATGACTTGGAGGATCTCCCACCAAGATCAACCAATCCTCCACCCATGACCTTTGAAGGTCAAGAGCCTATGCTTTTTCATCCGATTTTCCCGGATATCCATGGTCCTTTATACCATGATGCACCATCATCTCAACCTCAAATACCACCTCTCTTACCCACATCAACTCTCATTGCCATAGACGAGGCAATGTGGATCAATTTGCCTCAAACCCAAGAGGAGATTAGTGAAGAGCTCAACCGTCTCTACACTCTCTCGGGTATGGTAGATCACCGCCTCAATGAAGCCATGGACCTCCAAAACATCCTCATTGTGGGAAACTAGAAGGGGGGTTGAATAGTTTACCGGTTTAAAAAAACTTCTTTTAAAAATCTTGTTTTAAAAGTTGGTTATTGGAAACTTTGATTCGAACTCAATGTGTAATCAATCAACACCAATATGAACTACAAACTAAGCTACGTAATAATAACAAATAAAAGTAAAGAGTAGAGTTGGAAAGATCAAACCGAGACAGAGGATTTATAGTGGTTCGGCTACGAAGCTCTTCTTCGCCCTACTCCACTCCCCGAGTACCACACTCGAGAGTTTCAAACCCTATATCAACAACCTCCCTTCAGGCGGAGAAAACCGTACACGTCGCTTATCCTATTACCGACACTAAGCTAGATGTCGAGTGCTAATCTTAGCTAGCACCAATCTACCAAGGTCCACGTGACCAAACACTCAAGCCCAGTGGCTTCAAGAGATCACCAAGATCTCAACACGATCACAATGATCAACACTCACTTCACTCTACTCGACTAACACTAACCTAATAACCCTTGATCTTCTTGATCAATCACACAAGCCCAATGGCTTCAAGAGATGTTTACTATCTCTATAGATTACACTTGATCTTCACTCTCACTCACAAAAAGAAAATAAACTTGATGTATGCTAAGACACAACAAGATTGTAACAAGTGTTACAAAAACCTATCAACTATAACTCTAGTATCTTCTTGATTACTTGAGTTCTTCTCTTGCTAATGAAGAGGGATGACAACACCTTGTATCAACTTGGATACTTGTGTTCTTCTCTTGCTAGTGAAGAGGTATGAAGAGGATCACTTGAAGGATGATTGGATCACTCTTAAAACAAAGAAAAACTAATCTAAGGGGGTGCTTGTTATGGGGGTAAGGAGGGGTGGGTAAAGGGTAAAGGAATGAAGAGGGCCCACATAAACTCAATAATCATGCTTGGTAAGATAAGGTAATGGTATTGATTACCCAGTACTGGGTAATCAACCATTATAGAGTAAATTGGGGGGTAAGGTAATGATTACCCACCACCCCATTCCTTTGCATTCCCTTACCCTTTCCCTTACCCTTTCCCTTTCCCCTCTATCAACCAAGCAGCCCCTAAATGACCCTAAGAAGTGAAAGGTGTGAGAGGATTTGACTAAGGGATTTTTCTGTGTGTGAAGGGTGCCTAAAACTGTGAAAGAGGTGGGTATTTATAGGCAAAGAAAATCTGAACGTTACAATTCAAAATGGTACGGACGGCTCCATTAAATGACCCACGGCTCCGTTAAATTTAACGGTACCGTGGAGCCGTGGTAGACTAGGACGCTCCAAATTTTGTCTTTTCTGGTGAAAACTTATTTGGGGAAGGTTGGAGCTGATTTTGGGGGGAAAAATAGCTGTTGTGATTTTCAAACTTATTTTTCCATTAAAACATTTCTTAATATTTCAAAAATAATTTGTCATGTGTATTTTTGAAAAAATGTTTTGTCCCATTTAAAATGTGAATTTTCAAAACATGAATTCACTTCTTTGATCACTAGTACAAGTTGTAACTTTGTTCAAGAGTGATTTGCGTAGAAACGGGATCTTCCGATTAAAAACTTGTTAACGTTAATTTTAACGTAACGTGAGTTCACATTTTGTCATCCTCAAAACGTGAAGTAATCGAAAGATATAAATAACGTTTTTAGAACATTATTTGCATCAACACTCATGAACTCCCTCCAAACACCACCAACAACCAATGAATAAGCACAACCACCACCACACAACAACCAATCACCACCACCACCACCACAACCAAATGAGTCTACTCTTCTGCCCGGTTTTCCTCGCTATGATTGCAACATGTGTGAAAGAACCGCTCACATAGCTCAAAGGACAAACATTTTGGTGCACGAGCTCTAAAATGAAATGAGGTTCATTTTGAACCACATTCTTGAGCGTCTAAACACCATTTCTCATCCTCCTCAATAGGAGAATTTTAGTCTCATTATATAGGACCTTTTAGATGTTGTTGTAGGACTTTTTAATTTTAGGATGTATTTTTCATTTTCATGTAACATCATATTATGTTTGTGACTTTTGTCACATAATTTTCAATGAATGAATGTGATGTTTTTATGCTTATGAGTGATCAACATAAAGCATATTATCATTAGTTAGGTAACTAACATTATTATATAGCTATTTGGAATCTACATTATAGTTTGATCACTTGTACTTTTGGTACAAAATTTTGATCAGACACTACATTTTGACTCTTTAAAGTCAACTCGATTAACATTCTCATTTGGATGACCATTTCATATGCATTATGCTTCTCCACTGAAGCTATTCACAAATAACATTTCTTTTGCAGCATCTCATACCCTTCTAATGTATACGTTGGGACTCTTGTATTGGGGAGTATACATCAAGGGGGAGCATTTCATTTTTCTAACCATTTGTTTTGTAGGGTCATTCATCATTACCTTGTTACTCCATTTAGGGGAAGTATCAAACAAAGGGGAGCTCTTAAAGTTCTCAAAATCGCATTCCGCTACGCAACTCTTCTTTTTGTTTCGACAAAAAGGGGGAGAAAGGATTAAGTTTGCATAACTGTGAATCATCACAGTACATACACTTTTGCATAAAAATAGTTTTTAAACTTAAATAAAACAAACTTAATCTATATTTTAAAGAACTCATGCTATATTTACTCTTTTGCTCAAAAATATACTTTATGTTTTGTCATCAACAAAAAGGGGGAGATTGTTAATACAAATATCGTCCTAAAAACGTTATTTATATTTTACGATCTTTACTTAGTTTTGTTAATGACAATTACAAAGTATATCTTTTAGCAAATTATAAATACTAGCTAAAGTCTCTTTAAAACACATTTTACATTTCACAAGTTAACTTAGAATTACATTTTACACATCTACTAGTTTATTTCCTTAAAAGGAAACTTTATTTTTAAAATGATACAATGACATCATGGCATGCATCATACATAGATTATGTAATATCTTGGTTAGATCTTCAAGCAAGATAGTTGACTTTGGAAGATTTTGATGTGACATAACAAAGATGTGGAGGATACAGCTGGATTTGGAAAGATATCCATAAACTCTTAGCTGTCATGTTTAGCGGAACCAAACGATATCAAAGACGGATCCCTTTTATGGGATCCGCCGGATCCGCCGGCTGTTCACCAGCTTGCCTATAAATAGCAAGCTGATCATTTGGACACACCATCACTTATATAGCCTAACATTCATACTCATTCATTTACATATCATCTAACATTTATCATTCATTCATTTCATTGATCTTTCTTTTTGTAGCAAAGGAGATTAAGCATCAAGGTTCAACACAGACGTGTAAAACCTTTGGCAAAGTTACTGTGTGATATAGTTGTAGTTCACACATCATTATTTGTATCATTTATCTCAGTGAGTGTGGTTAGTGTTTTAGTCCTCAAAACACAAAGAGTGTAGGGAGTGGTTGTACCCTTGTGAAAGAACCAAACGGGAGTGGTTGAACCCTTGTAAAGAACTCGACATCTAGCTTAGTGTCGGTAATTGTATAAGCGACGTTAGGTTGGTTCTGCCTTGAAATAGAACCCGGTGTTTAGCTTAGTACCGGAAAAGGAAGTAAGCAACGTGTAAAGGTTTTCTCCACCTAGAAAGGAGTTTGTTTCTTGGTGAAGGATAACTCTCGAGTTAAAGGCTCGGGGAAGTGGAGTAGGGCAAGGAAAAGAGTCCTTGTAGCCGAACCACTATAAACATCCGTGTTATGTGGTTTGATCATTTCTCTCTTTACTTCTTGTATATATTGTTTGATTATTTTGTGTGTGCATAGTTTCATTGAATTCACATAATTTACAAAGCGGTTAAAATTAATTTTAAGCGGTAAAACTATTCAACCCCCCCTTCTAGTTTTCCACATTGGGATTGATTTGGACATTGGACTTGGATATTGTAATAACCTATGCTTGGATGAGAATTGGACGTTATTGGATTTACGGTATTAGCCGATGAACCTTATGGACGATTTTGGTAATTGAGACGGAAGAGTATGTTAGACTCATAAGAGCTTAACATATTTGGACCTGAACATATACAAAATGGTCGATAAACTTGACAACTAATATATACGCGAATGATAGTGTCCAATTATATATATTTAACTTGTAAAATGTGACAATAAAACTTATATTCAAGAGTCGTAACAACTTGGAAATGATTTATAAACGGACGCATCATGCCCAAATTTCGATAAAATCATTTATAACTTAATCGTTTATGATTACTCAACATCCTAAAAACCTTTTCGAAACTTATACGTTTTCTTCCTAAATCACGATGTATTATCAACTATTTAGGAAACGGGTAGAACACCGAAATAACCTATTAATGTTTTCTTTCTTGTCTTTATTATTTAGTTCTTCTTCTTAATCTTAGTTCTTCTCTCTTTTAGTTATTCTTTTCTTCGAATCCGTTTGTGTTTTCCGACTTTTATTATTTTAACTTCTCGTATCCACACGAGTCTTAAACGTTATTTCTCCCAAACACCATTGAAATAAAACCTTCTTATTTCAAATACGAGTATTACTTTATAAATCGATTTGAGGTTTATTGCTGAGACATATTATTCACTTATTAGGTTGTGCTGAGGTTCATTTGTTGTGTTGTACCATCTGATCATTTGTGAAATCTTGTTTCTTTGTTACTACTAAATTGTGATTCGTAGTCCCACTTTACTTTTAAATTGTTTATAAACCCATGGGGGAGATACATGCTATTCACTTATTTTTATGAGCACAATTGTTTATTGGTATGCTTCGAGCATGCGTAATTGATTTTGGAAATGGGTGGGATACCCATTTGCCTTTGATTGAGTTTTCGTACAACAACAGTTATCATGCAAGCATTAAGGCTGCACCGTTTGAAGCATTGTATGGTCGAAAATGCCGATCACCTATTTGTTGGGATGAAATATGAGAAGCTCAGCTCATTGGGCCGGATATTATTCGTGAGATGACCGAGAAGATCGTGCAAATTAAGAACCGATTGAAAATCGCAAGAAACCGCCAGAAGAGTTACGCAGATGTGAGGCGTAAACCGCTAGAATTTCAAGTTGGAGATAAGGTTATGTTGAAAGTCTCACCATGGAAAGGCTTGATACGGTTTGGTAAGCGAGGAATGTAGAACCCGAGGTACATTGGACCGTTCAAGATTTTGAACAGGGTTGGTCCTGTATCCTACAGACTGGAACTACCTCCCGAACTTAGTAGAGTACACCCCACCTTCCACGTGTCAAATTTGAAGAAGTGTTTATCCGATGAGACAACCGTAATTTCACTCGATGAGATTCAGATCGATGAGCAATTGAACTTTATTGAGGAGCCCGTCGAGATTATGGAACGTGTGGTTAAACGACTAAAGAGGAGCCGTATTTCCATTGTGAAAGTCCGTTGGAATTCCAAGAGAGGACCCGAATTCACATGGGAACGAGAAGACGAGCTCATTTTTGAAACCAGAACAGATAAGTTAAACTGAAATCCGGGACAGATTTCCCAATATGATGTATGTGCTGTAACATCCGGTAATTTTCCAAACCTTTTCACTAGCCAAATATCTATTTTTGCATCGCCTTAGTATTTGAACTTTATCCTGAACTTATTTGAACTTGAGAAACGCGAGATATCTCAAGAAACGTGAATGTTATCCCTTTATTATGTCAGCACAACCTAGAAAGCACGAAACGAATCGAATTTGCCAAATAAATTAAGTTTGAGAAAGTTATGCATATTTATACTCGTTTTTATCAGAAAAATTATTTCGAGAACAATGGAGCAAGTTTCATAATTTTTCGAGTCCGTTTGGTACGTCAAATGGGTCCCACAGTGTTTATTGTAAAAGTTTCACTGAGTTGTCACATATACCCCCCGCCTACAAATTACACCGCATCCCCTCTATTTTATTTTGTCCATCATTGGTCCCTCACCACATATAAAACTCATTTTTCATTATTTTATTCTTATAAAAACGCACACACACCACACCATAACTCTCCCCCTCTCTCTCTCACTCGTCCGACCACCTCCGACCACCACCGCCATCTCCGACCACCACCGTCGCCGGAAATTTTTTCGGCCAACCACCAAATTACACCAAAACGTAGATCAGGACCCCTAGTTCATTTCTTGAGCACTTGAGCTCACGAGGAGCTCGTTAGATAACCAAACACCGTCACGCCGCCACCACAGTCAACACCACCACCCACCGCCACTTCAGTCACCCCATTCCTCTCTCGGTAAAACCCTCATGCGCCCGACCCCCCCTAACTCGAAATCTATTAAAACCTATTTTTAATAATTAAAAATCTTTTGTTTTTACTAAAACCGTGTGGATATAATCGGCTTGACCTCGACTCGATCTGAGTCACGTGACTCAGCCGAGTCAACTCGTGAGTCGAGTTGACTCGGGACGAGTTCTTGATTATTTCGCTATATTTTGTTTTGTTTTAACTTATGTTCTTTGTTTGTAGCTCGATTTGGATTTTGGATTGTTTTTGGTTCAGTTTAGTCTTGTCCGTGGGCTATGACTCATGGTGAGTCAAGTCGTGACTCGTGGTGAGTAACGGCGTAGCTTAGGAGTGCTTGTTTTGTTTGTGTTTGGATGGATTTGGTTTGGGCTTATGTTGCCGAGAGCCCTACGGCTTAAGTGAGACTAAGCCATGACTCAAGGGAGTCACGACAATGGTTAGGTATAGGTTGTGTCACATTTAGATTTGGATGTGAGTTGTGGTTATGGACTTTTGATTTGTAGCCGAGGGTTCGGATTTATTGTTATGGTTGAATAACGTGAACCGTGACTCAAGGGAGTCACGACTAAGGTTTGGTTAGTTTGGTTGTCGAGTAGCATTACCCGTGACCCAAGAGGGCCACGACTTGTTGGTTTTGAGTTTAGCCGAGACCTCTTAAGGTCTTGGTGTCGAACGAGTCAAGTCGAGACTCAAGGGAGTCCCGGCCGTGTAAGACTTGAGGTTAGAAAACCTATCGAGTCGGTTTTGTACTTAGATAAGTCCTTAATGGGTTTAGTGTTATTAACTTTGGGCCCGAAAGCCCAAAGTGAGTCCATTAGAGTGTGAGTAAGCATTGGGCCAAAGCCCAATGCATGTGGCCTAGTATTCTATTTCCATTTTCATTTGCCCGTTACTATTTAGTTATATGTTTGACAGTATGGTGTTTTGGATAAATATTTGGATAACTTGGGATTGATTTGGACATTGGACTTGGATATTGTAATAACCTACGCTTGGAAGAGAATTAGACGTTATTGGATTTACGGTATTAGCCGATGGACCTTATGGATGATTTAGGTAATTGAGACGGAAGTGTATGTTAGACTCATAAGAGCTTAACATATTTGGACCCGAACATACACAATATGGTCGATAAACTTGACAACTAATATATACGCGAATGATAGTTTCCAATTATATATATTTAACTTGTAAAATGTGACAATAAAACTTATATTCAAGAGTCGTAACGACTTGGGAATAAACGGACGCATCATGCCCAAATTTCGATAAAATCTTTTATAACTTAATCGTTTATGATTACTCAACATCCTAAAAACCTTTTCGAAACTTATACGTTTTCTTCCTAAATCACGATGTTTTATCAACTATTTGGGAAACGGGTAAAACACAAAAACAACCTATTGATGTTTTCTTTCTTGTCTTTATTAATTAGTTCTTCTTCTTAATCTTAGTTCTTCTCTCTTTTCGTTATTATTTTCTTCGTATCCGTTTGTGTTTGTCGACTTTTATTATTTTAACTTCTCGTATCCACACGAGTCTTAAACGTTATTTCTCAAAAACGCCATTGAAATAAAACCTTCTCATTTCAAATACGAGTATTACTTTCTAAATCGCTTTGAGGTTTATTGCTGGGACATATTATTCACTCATTAGGTTGTGCTGTACCATCTGATTATTTGTGAAATCTTGTTTCTCTACTACTACTTTGGTGTGATTCGTAGCCCCACTTTAATTTTAAATTGTTTATACACCCATGGGGGAGATACAT
This sequence comes from Artemisia tridentata subsp. tridentata, assembly GCA_021014915.2. Lineage (NCBI taxonomy): Eukaryota > Viridiplantae > Streptophyta > Magnoliopsida > Asterales > Asteraceae > Artemisia > Artemisia tridentata. The sequence continues at coordinate 291,290,585 of CP139509.1, forward strand.
GCTATTTACTTATTTTTATGGGCACAATTGTTTATTGGTATGCTATTCCTGACTGAAATGATAATGCTAAGTACCGTCCTTGCCAAAAGCAAGTCCCTCGATCATGAACCATTAATCACTTGCGAGTGAGCGCGATTGTAGTTTATAAGCCTTTAGGAATTGACCTTCCCGCCATGTGGACTAAGGTCGGTCCACATGTGATGTACTATATTCGAATTTTATTAGGTATCTGGAAAAGTACCTAGCTTTGGGGGCAACTATTATATTATGAAATTCCGCGGTTATTGTCAACTTACGCCAAGGTTATTGGTGCCGGTTAACGCTTTGTGTGTCATGAGCTTAGCAGAATTATTTGACGCTTACCTGATATTTTTATTTGTTACATATATCTTCCAGACTTAAAATCTTGTGCTCAACTATTATTTATTAAACCTATAGATTACACTCAACCTTTGTGTTGACTTTTTAGCATGTTTTATCTCTGGTAATTGATGCGTATTTGTGGGCACCGGGAGTGGCTGAAGACTTTTGATGGCTATCTTGGGCTTTACTATCTATCTCTACTATCTTATCATTCGAACAACCTTTTAAACTGTGTCTTTTAATTCCACTGCAAACTATGTTTTATTTCCACTGCAAACAATGTTTATTTCCGCTGCAATTTATGTTTGAGAGTCTTTTAGACTCTAAATGTTTAATTTTTTATTCGAATGATATGTTTTTTCTAAAACGTCTCGTGATGAGATCGTTTGCTATGGATGAGACTGTCTTACCCCTCACGTAGCACCCCAAGCTCCGTTCCGTTGCCATAATCCGAGTTGGGGGTGTTACAGAATGGTATCAGAGACACTATTTATAGAGAACGAGGTCATACTCGACTATAAACATTTTCGTGTGTGTCAAAACGTTTTCGAGATCGATAGCCATCAGCCCTCCGTGCCACTTCACTATTTAATTTCTTTACTTAAACTTTTATGTGTGCATGCTTTTGCACTATTATATGCTTGGATTTTCCGTTGCTATTTCACTTCATATAAAACTATTTTATAAAAATTGGCTAGAATTTTTATACTTTTCCCGATACTCCTTGTAGAGTATTATGCCTACACCAGTCCCCACTGGTCAGTTATCAGTTGCACCCGTTGATCACCCACTTACACCACCGAGTCCAGAGGAGGACCCACACCCTATTGATGTACCTCACCCGGAGGATGATGAGATGGAAGATGATGAGGAGATGGACGATGATTAGGAGATGGATGATGATGAGGAGATGGATGATGATAATGATGATGACGAGGAGCCATTGGAGGAGGAGCAGGAGGCTCTCCCCATGCCACCTTCACCAGCAGTGTCGGGCATTACTTATGAGTCTGATACTTAAAATGCATTGGGTCACGCTCTAGCTACAGAGGTGACGTCTACGTTTGAGATCAGTGAGTCTTCGATTGCACAGCGAGTTGCCCCTACCGAGCTAAGAGCCGAGCTGAGTCGTTTGAGGCAAGAAATCTCTTGGTGCCAGGGCTGTTATATGTCGATGTCTAGGCGATTGTGTGCGCGACAGTATGATGTTTTAGAGTTGAGGAAGGAGATTAAGGGAGATAGGAGAGCTACAGGTGATTTGTACGTAGAGTTGTATGAGCAAACTGCGAGGTTGAATTCTACAGAGAAGGCAGATATAGAGATTCGGGAGCGTTTGATGTCATTAGAGCAGAGGATGACAGAGGTCGAGAAGATTGTGGAGAAGTTGGACCTTGGAGCGGTGTTCACTGATAACGATAGTCGTCACTACCAGCGTAGTATTCAGGAGTTGAGGGATGAGATCCATGCCATGCAGTGGCAGGAGTATTATGATAGGATGACGCGTTTCCGTTTTGATGGCAGTATTGATGTTTTGGCTAGGTATGAGGGAGATCGTCAGTGAGAGTGTAGAGATCATCTTATTTATGGTAGTTTAGGATTATGATAGTGGTTTACCTTTGTACGTACTAAACTGAATAGTTTCAGTTTGTAGATTTTATCAGAAACTTGTAATCGTTTTGCATATCTTGTAAGACTTATGGAAAGTATTAAATCTATGATGTACTCTGGTGATGTACTATTATTGATGTTGAATGCGTGCTATATTATGATGATATCATGGTGTTGTTTATCTTGTGATGTGATTGTGTTACGTTAATCAAATACTTACAGTGTTGTACATTTGTAATGATTGATAGAATTATGCCACCTAGGAAGATGACTCCAGCTGCAATCCAGAAGTTGATTGATGATGGCATTGCTGCGGAGCTTGCCGGGCAAGCAGGGGTTGACAACCCTAATGTTGGACAAGCAGGAGTGCAAGCTGTCAATGAGAACCGTTTCTGTACTTATAAGGAGTTCATGAATTGTAAGCCTACTACTTTTAAAGGAACTGAAGGAGTTGTTGGTTTAATTCAGTGGTTCGAGAAAATGGAGTCGGTGTTTCTAAGGAGTAACTGTTCTGAGGATTGCAAGGTGAAGTATGCGACATGTACTTTGGTAGAGCATGCGTTGTCTTCGTGGAATGCTTATGCTCAGGATATGGGGTTAGGGAATGCTTATAATACTTCATGAAAAGAGTTTAAGAAGGAAATGGTCAAAAAGTATTGCTCTCGTAGTGATATGAGGAAGTTGGATACTGAGTTCTACAATTTGGCTGTGAAGGGTGTTGATCTTACTACTTATGTTCGAAGATTTCAAGAATTGAAGGTTTTTTGTGCTCACGTGGTGCCAAATAATGAGAAATTACTGGAGAAGTTCATTGGTGGTTTACCTTCTAGTATTGAAGGGTACGTGACATCTTACAGCTCTCAGACTCTGGATGATGCTATTCGGATATCTGAACAACTTATGGATCAAGTGGTTAAGCATAGCACTGTTCAGAAGGGTAACAACTATGACAACAAACGAAAGTGGGAGGACAATAGGAGAAACAAGAACTACAACAACTTCAACAACCGCAACAACAACAGTCACCCTCACCATAACCATCACCACAACAACAACAACAACCAGTACCGTAACAACAATCATCACCACCAGTAGAACAGAAGACAAGAGACTGTCAGGGCTTATGTAGCTGCACCAGCACAAGTTGGAGGGTATGTTGGGCCGCAACTATTTTGATAAGTGTAATCAGCATCACGCTGGACCATGCACAGCTAAGTGTCAGAATTGTCATAAGGTTGGACATGTTGCTAAGAATTGTAAGGGCAGAGCTGTGGCTACTGGGAGTAACACACAGCCAGTGGTAACTTGTTTTGGATGTGGAGAGCGTGGTCACTACAAGAGTCATTGCCCAAAGAACACTGGTCGGAGAACGGAAGGTGCTCGTGGTAGAGCATATGTGATGGGCAATGGGGAGCAGCAGCAGGATCCGAATGTAGTCACCGGTACGTTTCTACTCAACAACCTCCATGTTAAAATTTTATTCGATTCTGGTGCCGATATGAGCTTTGTATCTTCTACGATTTCACCACTACTTAACCTCACCCCTACCTTCCTAGACACCAGCTATATTATTGAACTAGCTAATGGCAACTTAGTTAACACTTGCACCGTAATCCGAGACTGTACCCTAAACCTCCTAGATCACCTGTTTAGTATCGATCTCATGCCCATTGAACTCGGAAGCTTCGACGTAGTGGTTGGTATGGATTGGCTATCCAAACATCATGCTAGCATCATTTGTGGTGAACGAGTTGTTCATATCCCTCTCAATGGCGAAACCTTGGTTGTCCGTGGAGACCGTAACGGAACCCGTTTGAATATCATATCTTGTATTAAGACCCTGAAGTACATCGAGAAAGGATGTCATGCATTCCTAGCACATGTGTCCAAGAATGAGTCGGGAGAGAAGCGACTCGAGGATGTTCCGATTGTGCATGACTTTCCTAAAGTATTTCCGAAAGATCTGCCTGGACTTCCACCGGTTCGACAAGTGGAATTTCTGATTGACCTAGTTCCAGGAGCTGCACCCATGGCACGTGCATCGTATCGACTAGCTCCGACGGAGATGCAAGAGTTGTCTAAGCAGTTGCAAGAGTTGTTGGATAAAGGGTTTATTCGACCTAGTTCCTCACCCTGGGGAGCACCGGTGTTATTCGTGAAGAAGAAGGGCGGATCATTTAAAATGTGTATTGACTACCGTGAACTGAACAAGATAACAGTGAAGAATCGCTACCCGTTACCTAGGATCGACGATTTGTTCGACCAGCTACAAGGATCAGGTTACTACTCAAGATAGATTTATGTCTGGTTATCATCAGCTCAGAGTCCGGGAAGAGGATATACCCAAGACAGCTTTTAGGACTCGATATGGCCACTATGAATTTCAAGTGATGCCCTTTGGTTTGACAAACGCACCTGCTGTATTCATGGACCTCATGAACCGAGTGTGTAAACCATATTTGGACAAGTTTGTCATAGTTTTCATCGACGACATTTTGATCTACTCTAAGAGTGAAAAAGAACACAAGCAACAGCTGACGATGATTCTTAAGTTGCTCAAGGAAGAGCAATTGTACGCAAAGTTCTTTAAGTGTGAATGATAACACTCAAAATGAACATGTTTTTAGTTACGTTATCAGTGGTTTTGTGCACTATATTTGGTTATATTTGTGTGTATTTGTTAGAAAATCGTGGAAAAAGTGTATATGCAAGTGAATATAGCCAAGTACAGGAAAAGATGACAAAAAGATGAAGAATTGAAGTGATTATGCACATTGGAAGATTCCCGAGACGAAAACAAGAAAGAAACCACACGAGAACTCAAGGATTTGATAATGTCGAGATTTCTATGTTCAAATATCAATAAAAGATCGAGTTTTATGGAAGAAATTAGTGCCACAACAAAGGATCAAGCTCGCGACAAGAAAAGAAAAGAAAAATCAAAAGTTGTGTATGGCAGAAGACCCCATCCGATCGGATGGTGCCTGCATCTGATTCGGATGGGGGAAAGCTGAGATTTACCGAGAGTTCCAACCGATCGGTTGGAGCCTAAAACCGATCGGTTGGATGAAGAGGCTGTTACAAAGTTCCATTTAATGACGAATTTAAGCCCCATAATCATGGTGGCTTATCATTTCCTGCTTTTTTACTAAGAGTGGACGTTTTTGCTTGAGGAGAAAGGGTTCTTGTACTTATATATAGGATCCTAGGCTAGTCTACAAAGGGTGACACCCCAAACCTAGTAAAGGCTTACACCAAGTCCTTACTAACTTATTATCATTGCCCGAAAGCTTGTAATTGCTGTGAAAAACGTCCAGGAACTTTGAGTTAAAGTCTCGAAAGTGTAGTTCGAGTGTGGAGTTGTTTTACGTGTAGTAATAGGCGATTGGAGGAGTGTGGTTGCTATAGTTCCACAATTCTAGTTCTTGTAATTCCAAAACTAGGTATCTCTTGTTTAAATTACTATGAACTACTTTTACTTTAAGTTGAATGAAAGAATGGTTTGTTACTTGTGTTTGATTATAATTGTTATGGAGTGATTTTTGGTATACTTGTGTGTATGATGTGACAATTGTTGGAGTATTCTTATTTTATAGTGATGCATGAAAACATGTCTTGTTTTATGAGTTTGTTGAAATACAATCTAATCTTGCTTAATTAGTTGGTAAAAACAATTCTAAAGAATAAAAAGGGCTGAAAGGATTTTCTTTATGTTTTTATTCCAAAACGTTAGTGCACGAATTAGTATGGGCTATGGTGTGTGACAAGCACCATATTAACTCATTAAAATAGATTTGGAGACGATTTCATCACGAGAAAGGGCCGAAAGGATTCGTAAGAATTCTTAAGATAAGAAATGATTTTCAAACAACAAAGAGTTTAATAGAATTGTCGTAATAGTTGAAAAGGCCGAAAGGAATAAACTAGGTGATTGAATTCTTAGAGATGATTTTTCGTGATAAAAACCATTGATTGTGAATCATTCATATTAAGTTGTGCATCACTACAAGTTACACCAAACTTTGTGGATTACTCTATGCAATTAGTCAAGGAATTACACACAAGTATATATGTTTTTGATTGATTGGATTTTACTTGCTTTTGAATTTACACCAAATTGGATTGACAACCTTTTTTGTAAAAACTTGTTTACTAAGTTCTAACACCAACTCCCGTAGGACGATCTCGACTTACCCACCTTTACTACCACGGACGAGTATACTTGCTCGTATGTGTTAATTAGAGAATTGGATAAATCGTGTTTATAAATTTTTAAAACTTGCCCACACGCGTAACACACATCAAGTTTTTGGTGCCGCTGCCGGGGAGTTGATTGAAATTGTTTGAATTTGGTAGTTTAATTAGTTTTTGATATTAGAAATTTTGTGTTTAAAGTAAAGTAAAAAAAAAAATAGTTGGTTCGGGACCAACCGAATCGGATGGAGCCCTCGGTAAAATTTTTAGATTTTTATGTTTAAGTATTATTTAGTCCTTTTAATGGTAGTTTAATGTTAGATTAATACTAGTAATAGTTATAATTGATTAGTTGTTTAATTATATGTTTAATGATGATCATTTAGTCATTTTTAATGTTTTTAATGTTTTTAATTTAGTAGTTAATGTAGTTTAATTGTATGTTGATGATTAAGTAGTTTAAGAGTTTTTCATTAATTAAGTTAAGTTAATAATAGTTATTAATTAGTTAATGGTTATTAAAGTTATTAATGGTAGTTTTATTTTTCATTTTTTTTTGAAAATTAGTTTATTTTAGGAATTAATTTTTATATTAAGGTTTTAATTTAGTTTAAAAAAAAAAGTTTTTTTTTAGAAAAAGTTGATCCAACCGATCGGATGTTGCCCGCATCCGATTCGGTTAGGCAAAATTGATTTTTACGATTCAACCATCCGATCGGATGGAGTGTTAAACCGATCGGATGGATGCTTCGGAAAAGTTTTTAATTTTTAATTCTTAGTTGTTTTGATGTTTAGAAAGTTTGAACTTGTTTGTTTGCTTGATTTGATTTCATTTTGATATGTTTCGATTATGACTAACCCCAATGCTAATGATTTGGATTTCTTTTGGTTGTGGTTATGTTATAGTTGTTAGTTGCTTTAGCTAAATGGAGAGTTTAAGCGAAGTTTCTGAATACTTGAGAAATTTGGAAGAAATGTTCAAAGACTCGGGTGATTCAATGGAGCATTTGGAAAATATTTTGGAAGAAGTTAAGGTTGATGTAGAAAAGAAAGAAGAAGTTGGAGAAAACCTGGCTTGTTTACCTAAGGAGAAGAGAGTTGTTGTGTTCACACGAGCACCACCCAAAGAATTTGATGCACCGTTCATGAGGTACTCTACACCTTGTTGTGTAGAAGGTATAAAAGCTTGGGATGCTCAGCTTAATATGGATTATGATGACAACTACATTACGGAAGATATGCTTGGCAAGCTTGGTTTCGTTCGACTTGACTATGAGGATTATGGAAGAAAGATGGTTAGAGATGTGCGTATTAACATTCATGGTCACATTTTCCAAGTTGATTTTGTTGTTTTGGAATATGGGAATGCTGATGAACCGGAAGTTGTGTTTGGTAGAGATTTTATGGTTAAAACTAAGTGTAGGATTGATTTTGCACTAGGAGAGATGAGGATTGATGTGGATGATATTGTAGAAGAGAAGGAAGGAAAGGGAGAGATTGTTAAAATGGGAAAAGCGAATAGAAAGAAAACACCACTTAACAAACTTACCCAACCCTCCACCCCTAAGAATGAAAGTTCTTCATCATCTAAATCACCACCAAATCCCCACAAATTGTTAAACCGTTAACTCAAGAGCAAAAGGAAGCGATTTTGGAAAACCTAGAGATGAAGTTTAATGAGCTTATGGAGGAGAAGCCGGTTATTGATGTGTTGAATAATTACATGACCTATCGTAAGAAGTTGGATGCAGTTATGATGGCAAGGGCTAGGTTAGAAGATAAGAATTTTGATGAGATTGAAAGAGAGAGAATAGTTGAGAATGGGTTGCCTAAAAAGATGAGCGATCCGGGAAATTTTGTGTTGCCGATTAATGTGAATAGGACAGATGCGATGTATGCATTGGCCGACACTGTAACACCCCGACCCGACAAGGGTAAAGATGTCACAATGATGGCTCCATATCAGATCAAACAAAGCATACATCTACAGTAATACAAAAATCTCAAAGGTTACAAATGAAATACTGAAACTACAAGGTTACAAATGAAAACTTCCAAAAACACTAATTCTAAAATATATTATCTTCTAGTCAACTCTAATCCAGAATAGTTATCCAATCTTCTAAGTCCAAAGGTAGTCTCCACTCAATCCCAGCTTCCTACTAAAACCTGCCGCATGAAAAGAAATGCGGCTGAGCTACGAGAGCTCAGTGAACAGATATAACGATAACAAAGCAGTAGGAGAGAAAGTACGAAATGACAGAAATAAAGGTCATGCAGATATAATATGAGTTCAGGGAAAAGTAAGAATCAGGATAAAGGAAAAGAAAAGTAAAGGTTATAAGATAAGGAACCAGTAATCCACCACGAGCCCAGAAAACAGAGATATCATAACCATATAGCCATATCAGTAATCCAGAGGGGATACCTCTCAAGTAACCAGATAATATGAGGGGAGTCCTCATGTATCAAATATATATATGGAGTGATCAGCTCCCAGAGGTGTGAAAGACGTGTATCGCACACACCATCAGTCACCAGAGGTATACATGTAAACAGTAAATAATAACAGATAACAGAGACAGAACAAATCTAGGATGCATCCATACGCCCCAGGTGGCCAGAGTCTACCAATATACGCCAGATAAAATAAAGTCAGGGACGGGATAGGTCATCTCTCTCCTACCCTAGAGTCAAGTCATCGGTGCATCAATGACAAGGACATGAACACCTCATGCCTAGTGAGTTGGCTCGGGTATCAAACCGTGGTCAGGGTCAAGTATCAAGTATCAAGTCATAATCAAAGTGTATATCAAAAGGTTCAGATTATAAGGTCTAAGTCAGATGTTACAGAAGTGTATATCAGAGGTTCAGAAATTCAGATAGGTTTATATCCGAGTTTATAAAAATGTTCAAGTCCAGGTTCAGAAATAGTATATCAGATTAATGCTTATATCAAAGTTCAAATTAAGTTTCAAAACAAGAGTTTATAACCGGGTTTAGAGTAAGGTTCAAATCAAGGTTCAATAGGTCATATCAAAGGTTCATAATCAAAAGGTTTATGGGTTCATAGAAAAGATTTTAATTCAAAGGTTTCATATTTAACTTGTATTTAAATAATCTTTCAGTGACTTTCATGAAATGGTGTTTGGTAAAACCTTTTTATACAGATAGTCTTTAAAAAGGAATTTTCATAAAACCATTAGTACAATTTCATTTAGAAGAGGTATAACCTCGTTTTAAGATAGTTTTTCTCAAAACATTTTCAGATATAATTAAGAAAGGTTTTCCCATTTCAGTTTCAATATCAAAGGGTCCACATCAGAAGTTCATATCATAGGGTTCAATATCAGAAGGTCCATTATCAGAAGTTCATATCAGAGGGTTCAATATCAGAAGGTCCATTATCAAAAGGTTCAATATCAGAAGGTTATAACAAAGGGGATCATAGCAATGGCATAAATACTGGAACTGACAGATCAGAAATTGAAAGAGATCATGAGAAACCTGTGAGAAGGTTCAGAATATCTGTACCTTATTAGCAATGCAGAAAATAAACAAGCAAATAAATACTGAAATATCAAGGCTTCTCATTCTTCGCACATAAAGGAGTAGAAGACGGAATTACAAAGGATTCCAATTCAGATTATTACTTTTAGTTTACCTTTCCATTTAACTTTCTATTTTTAGTAACTTTTCAGATTTAGTAACTTTCCATAATTAGCAGGTTTCCAGAATTAACAGATATTATCATTTCAGATTAGATTAAGTCCTTACTCAGAGATTATTATGGAATAAAGGTATATTTTAACAGGTTACAGAAGTCTAAGGTTAATTATGACAATTTCACAAAGTTTAGGGTTTTAATTGTAACTTCATCAATTTCAAAGGTCTAAAATGAAAAATACTTCAAGTACTGATTTAAATACATATTTTATTCAGAATGACATCATAATCCCTTTAGTTTCATAATTTACAGATTATACCCCTCTAGTTACAATATTTACAAAACAAACCCTTTAATTACCTAATTCATGATTTAATCCTTATGATATCCATATTTACCAACCAAGCATCTCATTTTACAAATTTACAGAATGTTACCTCAGAAATTATGTATGTTACGGATCAAACCCTCAGAATTTCATAATTTACACAATTGGTCCCTTAAGTGTTCAAAACTTATAATTTAAGTCATAATTTAGTAACAATTACATATTAAGCCCATAATTACTCAAGTTTACACAAAACACTCTTAATATCATCATTTACACAAAATAACTTCAAGTTTCCAGAATTTACACTTTTAGTCCCTTCACTTTAATTATTTCCAATTCGAACACCAAACTTACAATTAAATCCATATCTTGCAATATTTACACTTAGGACCCTCAAGTTATATTTTTCCCACATTCCTACTGACTTATATAACATTAAAAAAATGTCCCACATGTTTGGAAAATTACAAAACACCCCCTAGAGTTTTAAAAACAATCGTACAACACTTTTAAAATATAATTCCAAGCCCTAATCAATTCCAATCATTGACACATCATGATTACAACCTTAAAATACATTAAATGTCCAGATCATGACTCAAGAATCCCTAACCCTAGTATATTCGACTAGGTTTATATTCATTCCTTTGTTTTCTTAAAACCGATTTTGAACAAAAATTAGCCACGATTTTTTTAAGCTTCTAAGATTCGAACTATCATTTTTCCCAGGTTATATGATGCCTAAGGAACTCATAAAAATTATATACATAGTCCAAAAAAATCGCATAGCTTATTTTATATTTTACATACGTTTTTGACACCAAAAATTACCACGACATATATAGGCTTCTATAATTCATTCCAACATTTTTCCCAGATCTTACACTTCATATGAGGTCCAAATAAAATAAATATAACACCCAGAAAATTCGTATCTAATATTTTAGAATTTATGTGTGTTTTAAACATTAAAAATACTAGCGACCAATTAGCCTTGCATGATTCGATTAGTACAATTTTTATAAGTCTTATATGATGTAAGGGTCATGAGAAAAATACCAGATCAGTTTTAGAACGTGAGGATTGGGCGCACGAATTTTGCACCTATCGTATGGAATACTCGGCAAAGAAAAAGCTTCACGATCGAACCAATGAATCCACAAGCCCAAACTTATTTTTCCTAGCCTCCTTGGATGCAGAAAAACTCCAGAAAAATACTAGATCACCTCCAGAAATTCGTATGGCTTGTGTGTGAATTATTGTATGCGTTTTTGAATATTATCGGCTAGGGTTTATTAGAAGTAAATATGGGAGTAACTAAATACAAGGATTAGCCGTGATTTAGGGGAGGGGAGGGCCTTAGGACTCGGCCAAATTAAGGTGGGATCAAGAGGATTTGATTTGATATCATTTCCTAATTTATTTTGTAATTATCCTTATTTTATAAAGTTTAAAATATAACATAAATAATTAAATTAATTATTTTTAGTTTTGTAATAAATTTTGGGACATGTACAAATGTTAAAATGTTGTCTCAGAATTATTTTACTTCATATGTAGCTCATTACCAGAAGTTTGGAATTAATTCAGAGTTTTATAAGTGATTTAATTATGTTTTATGGTTTCAGGGGTAATTTGGTCATTTAACAGATTATCTGAATTTCAGGTATTACAACTTCTTCCCCACTAACAAAAAATTTCGTCCTCGAAATTTGTAGAAAGCAGAAAGAAAAGAGAGCAGAAAACAAAACAAAGACATAACAGACTAAGACGAGAATTGAGGCGAAACGAAACAGAAACACCACTGACGGTGAACAGAAATATGAAAGATTTGTTTCTCATGACTCGAACTTGTGGATCCCAAGATTGTTTCAGATCCTCAGAACAGACATAACATACTGAATCCAGATCGAAAGAATAACATACCAAACATAATAGATGATAATCAGATTCTCTCGGATTAGACAAGGAAATACATAGGATTTTGACGGATATGCCGTCCACAGAATTTGATTAGACAAATCAGATTAGTGCGTACAGAAAATAGATTATCGATAACATCAATTGGCAGAAAGTTCTACAACAGAACCTAAGATTCTTATCGGATGTGCAGAGGTCAGCAAAATTGCATGACGAGAATCCAGACGTATCAATTCGCCTAACGGGGAAAGCAGATCACGCATATAGGTAGAATGAACTTAAAGTCACACTAACGCAGATGATCTCAAACAGTTATCAGAATTTCTAAAGCTCTAAGGCACTTCTCAAAATATCCGATGCCCACAACAAGTGCACGTTATATGAGTTAAATATTATCACGTTGGCCAGACGTCATAATACTGGCATCATATAAATATGCCCTCATGATGGTCATACTTAATCTCGAGTCGTGAACAAAATAACTTATCTTAACCTACCTAATCCAACTACAGTCTCAGAGGTCATCAAAATCAACACCATAACTAAGAGAAGAACGAACTACTCGAAAGAGTTAACGGAACAGATCTAAAATGTCTATCAGAACCGGATACATCGCCAATAGCGTCAATCCTTCATCACTCATCAGAATCAACTCAGGAAATACCAGTGGTTGCTTCAAAATTCTCATAACAAACCATCGGCCTACATACGCAGAATGAATACATAACGGAATCATTAACAGAGGGTCTAAATCATTCAAAGGATCTTATCATCTGGTAACGGAAATTTAAGTAAGTTAAGTGAAATACGTCATCCATAGCTTCATCCTTCACAGAATCAACTCTTCCAAACGTAAACGTTCGCTTCAGAATTATCATTCATTCCATACATGATCTTAAACTTCTTCCAAGTCCATGCAGTCTGTTGTATGATCATAGGGTGTAAAGGAATTATAAACTTGAGTCTGGCCCCTCAAGCTTTCGACACTTCTTCTGGACATTGTGGTGCGGTAACGTGAATCTCTGACATGGTCACTGTGCGTCTTCCCTTCGTGAGTCTGCTTCTGCTCTCAATTCGTGTTAGTACAACTAAAATGAATAGAGAAACAAGACGGTGTGTTTCTGACAGGTCTTCCGGCATAGCTCGAAATTCGCCAACTCAAACTGTTGTCATCACAGGATACGGGGTAGTGATACAACTAGGTTTACGATAGTTGACACGCTGACGTAGGATTTTCTCTTTCTTCTTCATAAGTTAATAGGGCATTCAAAGAAACACTGAGGTGAACAAAATCATAATTCATCAACTTCTTCAATCTCTCAACTTCTATAGCATCATGGGTCGTCGATTGAGGTTGGTTCAAAGTCAATTCTACTTTGCAAACAGGAGGGAAACCCAAGAGTTTCATCAGAAAACATCAGAATACTTGTACAACAAAACTTCTAATGCCCAAAACTTTTTAAGGGTGGATATTAATAGATGTCAGGAGAACTTCGACAATCAAATGAGATCGGAGCATGTGCTTCCATAGCAACATTAATCTTAACAGATTCAAGCGGCTGAGAGTCATCATAATAAAAGTAGGGTAAAACAGATTTGTTAAAAGTCACATTTCAGATACGGTAGTCTATGGTAGCTTTATGAAGAGTCAGCCAATCCATAACCAAAAGACCTCAAAATCAAATATTTCCAGAGTAAACGGATTCGTAGGATGAGTACGGTCGCCAAGCCAGACGGATAGTTCATATATCAAGGTCAAGTACATGGTTCATCAGAGTGTGGAACTAGATAAGCGGACAATTCAAGGTGTTGGAGTCTTGTTTAGCTATTTAGCATAAGTGGCAGGTAGGTTGAATCAGTGTATAATTGTCAAAAATGAAGCGTATAGAATATCGGTTATTAGCATCATCATGCTCAGTTAACAATTTCATAACGAGACAAAATTATCATCATATCATTCCAAAAGGAACTAGTTGGCGGCAAGATTCATTATTCAGAAGGGGAAATAAACTTCCTATATCCGTGTTTAATAATCACCAGAGTTCTCATAGGAGTAGTAATGGGTTTTGCAAGACAGAGTGGTATCAGATGATACATTTATATCCAGCATGGGAAATAAATTCATAGAATGCGTCAAACACATTAGGGTTAAATGACTTTCCGGGATAGTCGAAGAAGTATCAAACTGTTTATAAGACAGGTCGGAAGTGAAGGTCAAAATCAATAAGGGGAACACTCCCAGAAGATATACTTAAACGTCTCATTTCCTGGTCTTCGGTTATTGCTCTTTTTGGTTGTTCACGTCAACTGGTATGATCCGAAGGACATCTTCGCTTGGCAGCTAGAAAATCTCTCGGTATCATGTCAAATCCTACTTCACAGTCCGGTGGAAAAACTTGATGGTTCAACTAGGAATCATCTTCGGAAAATCTCAGGGTGCCATTTAATTTTCAAGACAAGGTTCATTCAGTGGTGTACGAAACGGTTTCTAGGAAAACTTCATAACCGCGAAAGTAACACACGAGTCTCCAGAGTAAAAGTGATACCAAGGAGTTTAACAATCGGTAATCATGGTAGGAAGTTCAAAATTGTTTCAAATGCCAAAGGTGAGACATAGGAGGGTAGTTGTTGATATTTTGAAGGTTCAATCAATCTCTTATCAGAATAAAATCAAAGTTAACTATCCAAGGAAGACGGGTCAACAAAGCAAATCTTACCATTTCGAATAAGAGGGAAAACATTTTTATACTCGTGGTTAAACACCACAAGACTTCTCATGGGAACAGAGGTGGTTAAGACTAAATCAAATAGTGTCAGAAGATTCATAGATGATTATCAGAAGGAAGAAACAACTAACAGATTGTATCAGGTATATCATCTTCATGGAAATTATCAGAATGCCCGAAGAGATCAGAATGATTAACAGAAGGTTCAGGGGTTAGAGTCGGAATCTGAAGACAAGGATCAAATAGTGTCAGGAAATTACTATGCAAGTCTCAAAGCTTTCAAGGTTTCAAATCTTAGGTGGTGTAAGGCATAAGCCTTCAATTTCCAAAAGTGATTTCAACAGGCTTTAATAAAAGAAAGGCATGAATCAGAGTGATGCGGAAGCGAAGATACTTAAGCAAATGCCTTATAGTCTACCCATTCCTCACAGGTCAGATTTTAAGTTCTTATAGGGAAATCCTAATGCAAATTCTCAAAGGTTGTACTACGAGCGCCTACAGTGGAAACTTAGTGGTCCAGACTTCACAGGTCAAGGGTAAATGTATTACGAGTCGCAGCCTGTCTCTCTGATACCATAAATTGTAACACCCCGAACCGACAAGGGTAAAGATGTCACAATGATGGCTCCATATCAGATCAAACAAAGCATGCATCTACAGTAATACAAAAATCTCAAAGGTTACAAATGAAATACTGAAACTACAAGGTTACAAATGAAAACTTCCAAAAACACTAATTCTAAAATTCATTATCTTCTAGTCAACTCTAATCCAGAATAGCTATCCAATCTTCTAAGTCCAAAGGTACTCTCCACTCAATCCCAGCTTCCTACTAAAACCTGCCGCATGAAAAGAAATGCGGCTGAGCTACGAGAGCTCAGTGAACATATATAACGATAACAAAGCAGTAGGAGAGAAAGTACGAAATGACAGAAATAAAGGTCATGCAGATATAATATGAGTTCAGGGATAAGTAACAGAATCAGGATAAAGGAAAAGAAAAGTAAAGGTTATAAGATAAGGAACCAGTAATCCACCACGAGCCCAGAAAACAGAGATATCATAACCATATAGCCATATCAGTAATCCAGAGGGGATGCCTCTCAAGTAACCAGATAATATGAGGGGTGTCCTCATGTATCAAATATATATATGGAGTGATCAGCTCCTAGAGGTGTGAAAGACGTGTATCGCACACACCATCAGTCACCAGAGGTATACATGTAAACAGTAAATAATAACAGATAACAGAGACAGAACAAATCTAGGATGCATCCATACGCCCCAGGTGGCCAGAGTCTACCAATATACGCCAGATAAAATAAAGTCAGGGACGGGATAGGTCATCTCTCTCCTACCCTAGAGTCAAGTCATCGGTGCATCAATGACAAGGACATGAACACCTCATGCCTAGTGAGTTGGCTCGGGTATCAAACCGTGGTCAGGGTCAAGTATCAATATCAAGTCATAATCAAAGTGTATATCAAAAGGTTCAGATTATAAGGTCTAAGTCAGATGTTACAGAAGTGTATATCAGAGGTTCAGAAATTCAGATAGGTTTATATCCGAGTTTATAAAAATGTTCAAGTCCAGGTTCAGAAATAGTATATCAGATTAATGCTTATATCAAAGTTCAAATTAAGTTTCAAAACAAGAGTTTATAACCGGGTTTAGAGTAAGGTTCAAATCAAGGTTCAATAGGTCATATCAAAGGTTCATAATTAAAAGGTTTATGGGTTCATAGAAAAGATTTTAATTCAAAGGTTTCATATTTAACTTGTATTTAAATAATCTTTCAGTGACTTTCATGAAATGGTGTTTGGTAAAACCTTTTTATACAGATAGTCTTTAAAAAGGAATTTTCATAAAACCATTAGTACAATTTCATTTAGAAGAGGTATAACCTCGTTTTAAGATAGTTTTTCTCAAAACATTTTCAGATATAATTAAGAAAGGTTTTCCCCATTTCAGTTTCAATATCAAAGGGTCCACATCAGAAGTTCATATCAGAGGGTTCAATATCAGAAGGTCCATTATCAGAAGTTCATATCAGAGGGTTCAATATCAGAAGGTCCATTATCAGAAGGTTCAATATCAGAAGATTATAACAAAGGGGATCATAGCAATGGCATAAATACTGGAACTGACAGATCAGAAATTGAAAGAGATCATGAGAAACCTGTGAGAAGGTTCAGAATATTTGTACCTTATTAGCAGTGCAGAAAATAAACAAGCAAATAAATACTAAACAGATCAAGGCTTCTCCTTCTTCGCACATAAAGGAGTAGAAGACGGAATTACAAAGGATTCCAATTCATATTATTACTTTTAGTTTACCTTTCCATTTTAAGTAACTTTCTATTTTTAGTAACTTGTAGATTTAGTAACTTTCCATAATTAGCAGGTTTCCAGAATTAACAGATATTATCATTTCAGATTAGATTAAGTCCTTACTCAGAGATTATTATGGAATAAAGGTATATTTTAACAGGTTACAGAAGTCTAAGGTTAATTATGACAATTTCACAAAGTTTAGGGTTTTAATTGTAACTTCATCAATTTCAAAGGTCTAAAATGAAAAATACTTCAAGTACTGATTTAAATACATATTTTATTCAGAATGACATCATAATCCCTTTAGTTTCATAATTTACAGATTATACCCCTCTAGTTACAATATTTACAAAACAAACCCTTTAATTACCTAATTCATGATTTAATCCTTATGATATCCATATTTACCAACCAAGCATCTCATTTTACAAATTTACAGAATGTTACCTCAGAATTATGTATGTTATGGATCAGACCCTCAGAATTTCAGAATTTACACAATTGGTCCCTTAAGTGTTCAAAACTTATAATTTAAGTCATAATTTAGTAACAATTACATATTAAGCCCATAATTACTCAAGTTTACACAAAACACTCTTAATATCATCATTTACACAAAATAACTTCAAGTTTCCAGAATTTACACTTTTAGTCCCTTCACTTTTATTATTTCCAATTCGAACACCAAACTTACAATTAAATCCATATCTTGCAATATTTACACTTAGGACCCTCAAGTTATATTTTTTCCACATTCCTACTGACTTATATAACATTAAAAAAATGTCCCACACGTTTGGAAAATTACAAAACACCCCCTAAAGTTTTAAAAACAATCGTACAACACTTTTAAAATATAATTCCAAGCCCTAATCAATTACAATCATTGACACATCATGATTACAACCTTAAAATAAATTAAATTTCCAGATCATGACTCAAGAATCCCTAACCCTAGTATATTCGACTAGGTTTATATTCATTCCTTTGTTTTCTTAAAACCGGTTTTGAACAAAAATTAGCCACGATTTGTTTAAGCTTCTAAGATTCGAACTATCATTTTTCCCAGGTTATATGATGCCTAAGGAACTCATAAAAATTATATACATAGTCCAGAAAAATCGCATAGCTTATTTTATATTTTACATACATTTTTGACACCAAAAATTACCATGACATATATAGGCTTCTATAATTCATTCCAACATTTTTCCCAGATCTTACACTTCATATAAGGTCCAAATAAAATAAATATAACACCCAGAAAATTCGTATCTAATATTTTAGAATTTATGTGTGTTTTAAACATTAAAAATACTAGCGACCAATTAGCCTTGCATGATTCGATTAGTACAATTTTTATAAGTCTTATATGATGTAAGGGTCATGAGAAAAATACCAGATCAGTTTTAGAACATGAGGATTGGGCGCACGAATTTTGCACCTATCGTATGGAATACTCGGCAAAGAAAAAGCTTCACGATCGAACCAATGAATCCACAAGCCCAACCTTATTTTTCCTAGCCTCCTTGGATGCAGAAAAACTCCAAAAAAAAAATACTAGATCACCTCCAGAAATTCGTATGGCTTGTGTGTGAATTATTGTATGCGTTTTTGATAATATCGGCTAGGGTTTATTAGAAGTAAATATGGGAGTAACTAAATACAAGGATTAGGCGTGATTTAGGGGAGGGGAGGGCCTTAGGACTCGGCCAAATTAAGGTGGGATCAAGAGGATTTGATTTGATATCATTTCCTAATTTATTTTGTAATTATCCTTATTTTATAAAGTTTAAAATATAACATAAATAATTAAATTAATTATTTTTAGTTTTGTAATAAATTTTGGGACATGTAAAAATGTTAAAATGTTGTCTCAGAATTATTTTACTTCATATGTAGCTCATTACCAGAAGTTTGGAATTAATTCAGAGTTTTATAAGTGATTTAATTATGTTTTATGGTTTCAGGGGTAATTTGGTCATTTTACAGATTATCTGAATTTCAGGTATTACAGACACGGGGTCAAGTGTGAATGTAATGCCATATCCATTGTATAGGATATTAGGACTTGCAAATCCTCAACCTAATCAATATAATCTTACTATGGCTGACAATTCACGAGCAAAGGCAATGGGAGAAGTAAAGAATGTTAGAGTCCAAGTAGGGTATCAAGCCTTTTTGGCCGATTTTCTAGTACTTAACATTTCGGTGGATAAGGAGTTACCATTGTTGTTAGGTAGACCGTTTTTGAGAACGTGTGGAGCTATTATAGATATGGGTAGAGTACTATGACTATTAATGATGGAATCTTGAAGCATACGTATTATCCCAAACCTAGAGGAAAGATTGTTAAGGAAGTTTATGAAGAAGAAGAAGAAGAAGACCACTTGGGTTGTTTTGAAGTGGGTAGAGATGAAGAAGGGAGGCCTAAATATGGGCCGGTTGCTCCGAGTTACTTTGACATTGAAGATGAGATGGAAAGAGCTCTAGCTATGGAGGCTTTCTATAACCCTTTTAAAAATGTTTTTGTTTTTTACAAGTTGACAGATTTTCTTGGATCCTTACCGGTCCAACTAAAGAATTTGGAATGGGGACCCGAAGGTTCTAGTGTTTACAAGAAGGAAGAAGGAGATGGAGATTGGCATGTGAAGTTTGATGTAGTTTGTCCGGAGGGAAGAAACTTTGCAAGGAAATTTAAAACGCAAAACACTAATCGGAAATTGTCCGGGAAGTTTCAAAATGAAGATATCTTGAGGCACGAGTATTTTCAAGGATGAAAGATTCGAGTGAACAAG
The DNA here is from genome assembly GCA_021014915.2 of Artemisia tridentata subsp. tridentata. Lineage (NCBI taxonomy): Eukaryota > Viridiplantae > Streptophyta > Magnoliopsida > Asterales > Asteraceae > Artemisia > Artemisia tridentata. The sequence goes on from CP139509.1 coordinate 291,310,526, forward strand.
TTTGAAGAATAAGCACAACAGCTTGTGCAAGTTATTTGTTTGTTTTCTTTTTAATTCTTATGCATTTTGAGTAGTTTTAATGTTTGCATTTAAGTTTAAGTTTAAGTTAAGACTTTTGTTTCTTTTTATGAAGTTATGAAGTGATGTTTTTTAGTTAAGATTTTTTTTTAGAGTTAGTTTTGTTTAGACTAATAAAGATAGATTTTGGACAACAAGTTGGTCGACTAAGTGTGGTGGACATTTTCACATACAAGAAAAAGCATTTTTGAAGTGAAAAAAACATTTCCAGTTGATCTCACAAGTAGCATCAAGTGTTGGCAAGTAGAAAAGTGAAGTTTTTGCAAAAACTTAATCCGAATCGGTTGGATCAAATACTGATCGGATGGAGTGATATATATATACTCAGAATTTCAAAAATCACAAAAACACACACACAAAATCCACCAAACTTGGGGTTTCAAAAATTCGACCATTAGGAGATAAGTAAGAATTGTAGGAGAGTTCAAGGATCATCCATGGCACCAAAACAAGTAAGTAACATCATCAATTTGTGTTAATTAGGTTTTAATTCGGATTAATTGAATTAGGTCAAAATTTGGGTATTTTTGATATAGTTCGAATTAAAATGTAATTTTTCTGGAAGAGATGGGTAAATGCTAGAGGAATAGATTGCAAAAAGAATTAGATTGATTGATTAAGTTTTGAGGAAGAATTAATTGATGGAATTTTCGGATTGAATTGGGTCAAAACTTTGAATCAATTTAGGTTGCAATTGATGATTCCCAGATGTTATTTAGTTGTTAATTAGTGATGTTAGGATGGTACATTGTTGATTAGAGCACTAATTGAGGAGTTTTGATTTGGTAGTGTTCTTATGTTCTAGGATTGATTGAGAAATCATATGGATATGATATGGATTGTTATAGGGATGAATGGGATATGTAGAAACCACTATAATTGATCAAATGCAGGATAGGAAAGAGTAGTAATTGATAGAATTGATTTTGAGTCGAAAGAGGAAAAATTTTCTCCCAGAAAGCCCCAACCGATTCGGTTACGGGCCAGAACCGATCGGTTGGGCAGGATGATCTACTCCATCCGATCTGGGATCGGATGGAGGGCTCGGTAAATTAAAGATGAAATTTTTAAATCGAGTTTTTTGACTTCTAAATCATGTAGCCTTGGTTCTTATGCTCTTACACTAACAAATAATTGTGTTTTCTACAGAGTTATGTTGCAGGTAGTTCACGTTCATCACGTGCGAGTGTTAACCCAATTGTGATCAAATATGTCAAAAGAAATGAGAAGAGTAAGGTCACATATACTCTTAATCCGGAGAGTAATGAGAATTTGAAGTTTAGTAAGCTTAGGAAGGAGGAAAAGCACACTTTTCGTGAGCGATTGTCAAAGCTACAGGTTCGAAAGATTGCTAAGCCAAGGTTAGTTGATTGGGATTTATTTGTGGATTATGAGTGTGAGAATGAGTTGAGAAATATGATGAGGATGTCGTATGTGTATGAGGGTGATGGTGATAGTTTTGAAGATTTGTCGTGGGAGAGAGCGTTTAGTATTTATGAGAATGTTAATCGTGAGCGGTGTTTGAAGTTCTTCGCCACATTTTATTTTAAAAGGAAGGTTGTTGATGTTATGGGAGATATATGTATATGGTTTAGAGTTTGTGGAAACGAGCATGCCTACACGTTGCCAGAGTTTGCGGTTGCTTTAGGATTTTATGAGCAAGAGGAGATTGAGCATCGTTTGTTTGCACCTCATTTTGTGAGGTTAGTAAGGAACCACAATGGTTATGAAGGTATAGCAGAGTATTGGAACCGAGTTAATGATCCGGGTTGCAATAGAAGGAACTCGTTTAGGTTGAGGAATCCTATTATGAAGATTTTACAAAAAATGATCGCTTGGGGAGTTTTACACAGGACGGGGAGTCGAGACAAGTGCAATCAACCAGATTTTTGGTTAATGAAATTGTTGGAGGAAGACAAGAATGGGAACGCGGCTTGGATTATAGCCGAATATCTTTCAAGAAGGGCACCAGGAATCAAGGAGAATAGTGAAATTTGTGGAGGTCACTATGTGACTGCATTAGCAAGAAATTTGGGTTATTTTGAGAATGAGGAATTGGTGAAGTGTTCGGAGCCAACGGAAAGTGAAACGTGGGATGCCAAAAGTTTTGGTAGAGTGTTGGATAGAAAAGGAAGAAAGTTGGGAGCTTGGATGGAACCAACGATGGCTGCACCTCAGCTTGCACCACAACAACCATATCAACAAGCACCATATCAACCACCACCACCAATAAGGAATATTCATGCACCGGGTAGTTTTGACTCGGGATTGGGAGATTGGAATCGGGAGTTGAATGAGATAGAGAGTAGGGAAGTATGGAGAGATTCTATGATGATGAGGAGTAATTACAGTTTTGATTACTCCATGCCGATGCTCCAACATGTGGCTCGTGAAGCCAATTATGAGGTACCTCCCTATAACCCACCAAACGTTCCACCCTACCCATTACATTATGACCCTTATCCTGGCCAATATCCTTACCCATATCCTGGGTACGCACCATTTCCTGAACCAGTGCCGGTTTATGGTAGAGTTCCTAATGTTGGAGGTTCGAGTTATGATGTGGGTGGATCTTCATCAGGTGTTAGAAAGAAAAGGAAGCAAGTTTATACAGTTTTTGAAGGAGAAGAAAATTATGAGGAAGAAAACGAGGAGGATGACGAGGAGAGTGAAGATGAAAGAATTCATCCTGATGGCATGAATGACGATGATGAATGATCATCGAGGATTTGGTTTGTGATGTTTATGTTTCGAAACAATGATTGGTCGAACAATTTCTATTTCTATGTTCTTAACTTAATTTTTTTAGGATTAATTATTTATGGTTTAATTTTAATTACTTCTATTTTGTTTTAGTGTTTGTTTGTTTGTTTGTTTGTTTGTTTTTTGTATTTTTGAAGTTTTTGCAGGGGAGAAGTACCTGAAGCTTATTGTTGATCAATATTTGGAGTTGGAAGAACTCATTTGCTTATTTATGATCAAATATGCGTAGACGTATTTTCCCTGGTAGTATCTTTTTAACTAAATTTTCCCCATTTCCTTTACTTTGAAGTTCATTTTTATTACATTGAGGACAATGCAAAACTTAAGTGTTGGGAGAGGGAAGAAAATAGGAAAAATTGGTTTAATTTTTAAATTTTTAGGTTTAGTAGAATTTTGGATTCGAGTGACTAGAATGTGTTCGCCCTTGATTTTCTCGTTGTTTTCTCATTTTATATATATAGTTTGATTCAATGGTAAAAATGAGGCTATTTGATTTTTTTTTGGAATTTAATCAAGTTATGAGAGCTATTTCAATTTTGGAATTGATAACATTTACTAGTACAAGTTATAACCCACCTTAAATTGTGAGGATTTAAGCCTTTTTGTATAGAGCATTTCTTATGCTATATATTTCGTTATCAGTGTGCCGGTGATTATGTTGATTCTAGAACTTGTACTTGTTATGCATTACGGTTAAAATTACTTTTGAGTGATAAAATAATTCAAATGATAAGAGGCAAGTTAGGATTTACACCAAATGGCCATCCGTTTACAAAAAATATTTTTGCTGACCACATTGGTTAGTTACCCTAGTATTTGGAACCTATTTGTTAGCGTTAATCTTTTACGCTAGATACCCTTAGTTACACCTTCTGAGCCTATCTTTTCTTTTGATTAAATCCAGAAAAATACAAAAAGATTTTACACCTTACACCTTAGCCTTACCCGAATCAAGTTCAATTGAAGTTCAAAACTATTTATTTTTTTGATGATTATACGTTGGCCACACTTTGATATGTGTATGTGTTGTTTCAATGGAGAAGGAGGTCGCTACTCTTATTTGTATTTTTTGTAGCGTGTGCTCATCCAAAGTGTGGGGGTGATGAAAAAAAAAGAATGTGAAAAAGTGAATAGCCAATGAGCTATGAAGGAAGAAAGAAGTGAGTATGAGATGCAGAATAACAATCGAAGAAGTTTGGGAAGTGATCATTTGAGGTATAACGAGTTGGGAACGGAATTTGGACTTGATTCTTATTTATTTTTCATTTTGTAGAAACCAATCATAAATAATTCCCATGTCTTATCCCTACCTTTTACCAATTACTTTATTCGTTGTTAGCTTTCGAGCATCCGGATTAAGTGATGGCTTTGTTTAGATATGTAGTGCATGGATGTGTAGTGACCATCCGGGTTTTTGAATAGTTGAAAAACGTTGCTAGCGAGTATTTTGGTAACCATCCGTTATGCAAGTAACGTTGTCAGCGAACCAAGGTACAATCTCGTGACCATCCGTTGCTTAGCTAATCAAGAATTCGTTGCTAGCGAGCTATTATATTCTTGCATGAAGTATTTGCTCATTAGCCAGGTAAACCTTAAACCTGAATAAAAAGACCTCTTTGATGTTTTATTTTGTTGTTTTGATACTTGTAAAAGCTTATGGTAAAGAAACATGAATCATGACTGAGCATTGAGTGATTTACCAATAAATTTACCCTTAGAGTGTTGAGTGAATTTAAAATTCCTTTGTGAGGTGCTTAGTTATGTTATCAAGCTCAAACTAACTTGTTTATGTTTCCAGAATTTTTCACATTTAAATTAAAAATAGCAATTGTTCCTTTGGGATGGTTGTTGGATTTTTAGAATCATGATGAAGATATCATTGAGATCAGTTTTTCTAAATGCTAGACTTGCTCGAGGGCGAGCAAAACTCAAGTGTGGGGGAATTTGATAACGCTCAAAATGAACATGTTTTTAGTTACGTTATCAGTGGTTTTGTGCACTATATTTGTTATATTTGTGTGTATTTGTTACTAAATCATGAAAAAAGTGTATATGCAAGTGAATATAGCCAAGTACAGGAAAAGATGACAAAAAGATGAAGAATTGAAGTGATTATGCACATTGGAAGATTCCCGAGACGAAAACAAGAAAGAAACCACATGAGAACTCAAGGATTTAATAATGTCGAGATTTCTATGTTCAAATATCAAGAAAAGATCGAGTTTTATGGAAGAAATTAGTGCCACAACAAAGGATCAAGCTTGAGACAAGAAAAGAAAAGAAAAATCAAAAGTTGTGTGTGGCAGAAGGCCCCATCCGATCGGATGATGCCTGCATCCGATTCGGATGGGGGAAAGCTGAGATTTACCGAGAGTTCCAACCGATCGGTTGGAGCCTAAAACCAATCGTTTGGATGAAGAGGCTGTTACAAAGTTCCATTTAATGACGAATTTAAGCCCCATAATCATGGTGGCTTATCATTTCCTACTTATTTACTAAGAGTGGACGTTTTTGCTTGAGGAGAAAGGGTTCTTGTACTTATATATAGGATCCTAGGCTAGTTTACAAAGGGTGACACCCCAAATCTAGTAAAGGCTTACACCAAGTCCTTACTAACTTATTATCATTGCCAGAAAGCTTGTAATTGCTGTGAAAAACGTCCAGGAACTTTGAGTTAAAGTCTCAAAAGTGTAGTTCGAGTGTGGAGTTGTTTTACGTGTAGTAATAGGCGATTGGAGGAGTGTGGTTGCTATAGTTTCACAATTCTAGTTCTTGTAATTCCAAAACTAGGTATCTCTTGTTTAAATTACTATGAACTACTTTTACTTTAAGTTGAATAAAAGAATGGTTTGTTACTTGTGTTTAATTATAATTGTTATGATGTAATTTTTGGTATACTTGTGTGTATGATGTGACAATTGTTGGAGTATTCTTATTTTATAGTGATGCATGAAAACATGTCTTGTTTTATGAGTTTGTTGAAATACAATCTAATCTTGCTTAATTAGTTGGTAAAAACAATTCTAAAGAATAAAAAGGGCCGAAAGGATTTTCTTTATGTTTTTATTCCAAAACGTTAGTGCACGAATTAGTATGGGCTATGGTGTGTGACAAGCACCATATTAACTCATTAAAATAGGTTTGGAGACGATTTCATCACGAGAAAGGGCCGAAAGGATTCGTAAGAATTCTTAAGATAAGAAATGATTTTCAAACAACAAAGAGTTTAATAGAATTGTCGTAATAGTTGAAAAGGCCGAAAGGAATAAACTAGGAGATTGAATTCTTAGAGACAATTTTTCATGATAAAAACCATTGATTGTGAATCATTCATATTAAGTTGTGCATCACTACAAGTTACACCAAACTTTGTGGATTACTCTATGTAATTAGTCAAGGAATTACACACAAGTATATATGTTTTTGATTGATTGAATTTTACTTGCTTTTAAATTTACACCAAATTGGATTGACAACCCTTTTTGTAAAAACTTGTTTACTAAGTTCTAACACCAACTCCCATAGGACGATCTCGAGTTACCCACCTTTACTACCACGGACGAGTATACTTGCTCGTATGTGTTAATTAGAGAATTGGATAAATCGTGTTTATAACTTTTTAAAACTTGCCCACACGCGTAACACACATCAGTGAATGTTGGATTCACAAGGTACAATTTCTTGGTCTTGTGATTGATTGTGAAGGGTTACATGTGGATCCCGCGAAGATCGAAGCTATTGAGAACTGGCCAACGCCTTCTAACGCCACAGAAATCCGTCAATTTCTGGGATTGGCTGGATATTACAGGAGATTCATCGAGGGATTATCCAAAGTATCTAAACCGTTAACTACGTTGACTCAGAAGGATAAGAAGTATTTGTGGGGAAATGACGAAGAAGAAGCATTTCAAACCCTGAAGTAAAAACTTTACAGTGCACCGATTTTGGCATTACCAGATGGAGTGGAAGATTTCGTGGTTTATTGTGATGCATCATATCAAGGGTTAGGAGCAGTTTTGATGCAACGAGGGAAAGTCATGACGTATGCTTCCTGACAACTTAAGACTTATGAGGAATAGTATACCACACATGATTTGGAGTTAGGAGCAGTGGTTTTTGCACTCAAGATGTGGAGGCACTACTTATAAGGGACGAAGTGTGTTGTCTTTACCGATCACAAGAGTCTTCAACATATTTTGGATCAGAAGGAGTTGAATATGAGGCAACGACGATGGTTGGAAACCTTAAGCGACTATGACTGTGAAATCCGATACCACCCGAGAAAAGCAAACGTCGTGGCTGATGCCTTGAGTCGTAAGGAATGATTGAAGCCGCTGCGAGTTCGAGCTTTGGTTTTGACTATCAATTCAAACTTTCCCGCCTAGATTCTTCGTGCTCAAGAAGAAGCCGTGAAACAAGAAGATCTCAAGAGTGAGAACCTTTATGGGATGATACAGAAGAAGTTTGAGAAGCGTTCCGATGGAACTCTGTGTTTTAAGGGAAGAAGTTGGGTGCCGCGTTTTGGAGGACTGCGAGACTTAATCATGCTCGAGTCTCATAAGTCAAAGTACTCTATACACCCAGAATCCGACAAGATTTATCACTATCTCAAGGAGTTATATTGGTGGCCAAACATGAAAGCCGACGTTGCCGATTATGTTCGCAGGTGTCTTACGTGCGCGAAAGTTAAGGCCGAACATCAGACACCGTCTGGTCTTCTATAGCAACCTGAGATTCCTGAATGGAAATGGGAACAGATTACTATGGACTTCATCACCAAACTTCCAAGGACTGCAACTGGTTTCGACGCTATTTGTGTTATAGTCGATCAACTAACGAAATCAACACATTTTCTACCCATCAAAGAGAACTATAGTATGGACAAGTTGGCTAGACTTTATATGAAGGAAATAGTAACGAGACATGGAGCACCAATATCTATAATCTCTGACCGAGATAGTAGATTCACTTCTAACTTTTGGCAATCACTCCAGGATGCCTTTGACACGAACCTCGACATGAGTACCGCATACCACCCGCAAACCAATGGCCAAAGTGAAAGGACAATTCATACTTTAGAAGATATGCTTCGAGCATGTGTAATTGATTTTGGAAATGGGTGGGATACCCATTTGCCTTTGATTGAGTTTTCGTACAACAACAGTTATCATGCAAGCATTAAGGCTGCACCATTTGAAGCATTGTATGGTCAAAAATGCCGATCACCTATTCGTTGGACTGAAGTAGGAGAAGCTCAGCTCATTGGGCCGGATATTATTCGTGAGACGACCGAGAAGATCATGCAAATTAAGAACCAATTAAAAATTGCAAGAAACCGCCAGAAGAGTTACGCAGATGTGAGGCGTAAACCGCTAGAATTTCAAGTTGGAGATAAGGTTATGTTGAAAGTCTCATCATGGAAAGGCTTGATACGGTTTGGTAAGCGAGGAAAGCTGAACCCGAGGTACATTGGACCGTTCAAGATTTTGAACAGGGTTGGTCCTGTAGCCTACAGACTGGAACTACCTCCCGAACTTAGTAGAGTACACCCCACCTTCCACGTGTCAAATTTGAAGAAGTGTTTATCCGATGAGACAGCCGTAATTCCACTCGATGAGATTCAGATCGATGAGCAATTGAACTTTATTGAGGAGCCCGTCGAGATTATGGAACGTGAGGTTAAACGACTAAAGAGGAGCCGTATTTCCATTGCAAAAGTCAGTCGGAATTCCAAGAGAGGATCCGAATTCCCAATATTATGTATGTGCTATAACATCCGGTAATTTTCCAAACCTTTTCACTAGCCAAATATCTATTTTTGCATCACCTTAGTATTTGAACTTTATCCTGAACTTATTTGAACTTGAGAAACGCGAGATATCTTGAGAAACGTGAACATTATCCCTTTATTATGTCAGCACAACCTAGAAAACACGAAACGAATCGAATTTGCCAAATAAATTAACTTTGAGAAAGTTATGCATATTTATACTCGTTTTTATCAGAAAAATTATTTCGAGAACAATGGCGCAAGTTTCATAATTTTTTGAGTCCGTTTGGTACGTCAAATGGGTCCCACAGTGCTTATTGTAAAAGTTTCACTAAGTTGTCACATATACCCCCACCCACAAATTACACTGCATCCCCTCTATTTTATTTTGTCCATCATTGGTCCCTCACCACATATAAAACTCATTTTTCATTATTTTATTCTCATAAAAACACACACACCACACCATAACTCTCTCCCTCTCTCTCCCACTCGTCCGACCACCTCCGACCACCACCGCCGTCTTCGGCCACCACCGTCGCCGGAAATTTTTCCGGCCAACCACCAAATTACACCAAAACATAGATCAGGACCCCTAGTTCATTTCTTGAGCACTTGAGCTCACGAAGAGCTCGTTAGATAACCAAACATCATCACGCCGCCACCACAGTCAACACCACCACCCACCACCACTTCACTCATCCCATTCCTCTCTCGGTAAAACCCTCACGCGCCCGATCCCTTTATTTTTTTATTTTAAATCGAAACCCTAACTCGAAATCTATTAAAACCGATTTTTAATAATTAAAAACCTTTTGTTTTTACTAAAACTATGTGGATCTAATTGGCTTGACCTCGACTCGGTCCGAGTCACGTGACTCAGCCGAGTCAACTCGCGAGTCGAGTTGACTCGGGACGAGTTCTTGATTATTTGCTATATATATTTTTTGTTTTAACTTATGTTATATGTTTATAGCTCGATTTGGATTTTGTAATGTTTTTTGTTCAGTTTATTCTTGGCCGTGGGTTATTACTCATGGTGAGTCAAGCCGTGACTCGTGGTGAGTCACGGCGTAGCTTAGGAGTGCTTGTTTTGTTTGTGTTTAGATGGATTTAATTTGGGCTTATGTTGCCGAGAGCCCTACGGCTTGAGTGAGATTAAGCCGTGACTCAAGGGAGTCATGGCAATGGTTAGGTATAGGTTGTGTCACATTTGGATTTGGATGTGAGTTATGGTTATGCCGAGAGCTCATAAGCTCGATAAGTGTCAAGCCGTGACTTGTGGAAGTCACGGCTATGGTTTGTTTGACTTTTGATTTGTATCCGAGGGTTCGGATTTGTTGTTATGGTCGAATAGCGTGAACCGTGAATCAAGGGAGTCACGGCTAAGGTTTGGTTAGTTTGGTTGTCGAGTAGCATGAGCCGTGACCCAAGAGGGCCACGACTTGTTGGTTTTGAGTTTAGCCGAGACTCGTTAAAGTCTTGGTGTCGAATGAATCAAGTCGAGACTCAAGGGAGTCTCGGTCGTGTAAGACTCGAGGTTAGAAAACCTTGAGTTAGTATCGAGTCGCTTTTGTACTTGGATAAGTCCTTAACGGGTTTTGTATTATTAACTTTGGGCCCGAAAGCCCAAAGTGAGTCCATTAGAGTGTGAGTAAGCATTGGGCCGAAGCCCAATGCATGTGGCCTAGTATTCTATTTCCATTTTCATTTGCCCGTTACTATTTAGTTATTTTTTTAAAAATATGGTGTTTCGGATAAATATTTGGATAACTTGGGATTGATTTGGACATTGGACTTGGATATTATAATAACCTACGCTTGGATGAGAATTGGACGTTATTGGATTTACAGTATTAGCCGATGGACCTTATGGACGATTTTGGTAATTGAGACGGAAGAGTATGTTAGACTCATAAGAGCTTAACATATTTGTACCCGAACATACACAAAATTGTCAATAAACTTGACAACTAATATATACGCGAATGATAGTGTCCAATTATATATATTTAACTTGTAAAATGTGACAATAAAACTTATATTCAAGAGTCGTAACGACATGAAAATGCTTTATAAACGGACGCATCATGCCCAAATTTCGATAAAATCTTTTATAACTTAATCGTTTATGATTACTCAACATCCTAAAAACCTTTTCGAAACTTATACGTTTTCTTCCTAAATCACGATGTTTTATCAACTATTTGGGAAACGGGTAAAACACAAAAACAACCTATTGATGTTTTCTTTCTTGTCTTTATTATTTAGTTCTTCTTCTTAATCTTAGTTCTTCTCTCTTTTCGTTATTCTTTTCTTCGTATCCGTTTGTGTTTGCTGACTTTTATTATTTTAACTTCTCGTATCCACACGAGTCTTAAACGTTATTTCTCAAAAACGCCGTTGAAATAAAACCTTCTCATTTCAAATACGAGTATTACTTTATAAATCGCTTTGAGGTTTATTGCTGGGACATATTATTCACTTATTAGGTTGTGCTGAGGTTCATTTGTTGTGCTGTACCATCGGATCATTTGTGAAATCTTGTTTCTCTACTACTACGAAGGTGTGATTCGTAGCCCCACTTTACTTTTAAATTGTTTATACACCCATGGGGAGATACATGCTATTTACTTATTTTTATGAGCACAATTGTTTATTGGTATGCTATTCCTGACTGAAATGATAAAGCTAAGTACCGTCCCTGCAAAAAACAAGTCCCATGATCATGAACCATTAATCACTTGCGAGTGAGCGCGATTGTAGTTTATAGGCCTATAGGAATTGACCTTCCCGCCATGTGGACTAAGGTCGGTCCACATGTGATGTACTATATTTGAGTTTTACTAGGTATCTGGCAAAGTAACTAGCTTTGGGGGCAACTATTATATTATGAAATTCCGCGGTTACTGTCAACTTACGCCAAGGTTATTGGTGCCGGTTAACGCTTTGTAAGTCATGACCTTAGCAGAATTATTTGACGCTTACCCGGTATTTGTATTTGTTACATATATCTTCCAGACTTAAAATCTTGTGCTCAACTATTATTTATTAAACCTATGGATTACACTCAACCTTTGTGTTGACTTTTTAATTAGCATATTTTATCTCAGGTAATTGATGCATATTTGTGAGCACCGGGAGTAGCTGAAGACTTTTGATGGCTATCTTGGGCTTTACTATCTATCTCTACTATCTTATCATTCGAACAATCTTTTACACTGTGTCTTTTAATTCCGCTGCAAAAAATGTTTATTTCCGCTGCAATTTATGTTTGAGAGTCTTTTAGACTATTAATGTTTAATTTTGTATTCGAATGATATGTTTTTACTAAAACGTCTCGTTATGATATCGTTTTCTATGGATGTGACTGTCTTACCCCTCACGTGGCACCCCAAGCTCCGTTCCGCTGCCATAATCCGAGTTGGGGGTGTTACACTTGAATATATTCAAATTTAAAACAAAATGAATAACTTTTTAAGTGATTTGACTAAATACCCTTTTGTTCTTCAATCTTCATCTTTCTCATCTTCAAACCTAGATTCCGGCGACTTTTTTCGGCTACCAACCATCAACTCAGGCACCAATTTAAACACCATTCCAGCGACTTTTCCCAGGAAATCTTCTATGTTTGATTGTCTGCTTTTATTTCTTGCAAAGCCTTCATGTTTAAATCATTTATATTTGCAAAATATCGTTCCTATTCATAGTCAGAACTACATATAATTAAACAGGCTTAGTTACACAGAGAAAATAATTATCTTTGTATTTTTAGTATACCTTTAGTACGGTTTAACTTTAGTTTTCATTTTGAACCCATTGATATTATATAAGACGTTACTAAGGGCCTGTATGGCTAAGCTTATTAAACGTAAGTTCATTTGGGCTTATTTTTTATAAGCTCCAATTTTACTGCTTATTTTGAGACTTGTCGGCTTATATAAGTTTATTATGATATAATAAACCTATAAAAGCCGACAAGTCTCAAAATAAGCCATAAAATTGGGGCTTATAAAAAATAAGCCAAAATTTAAAATTTCGGCTTATTTTTATAAGCCCCAATTTTACGGCTTATTTTAAGACTTGTCGGCTTTTATAAGTTTATTATATCATAATAAACTTATATAAGCTGACAAGCCTCAAAATAAGCCACAAAAGTGGAGCTTATAAAAAATAAGCCCAAATGGGCTTACGTTTAATAAGCCGAAACAAACACCCCCTAAATTTGCTTTTGAGCTCACTGACTAAACTTTTGGCTCCGCTTCTTTTCTTAAGTAGCAAATCTTTTATATACAGGCACCACTGATTATTTTGTTTTTTTAAACGGTAAGGATTAATACGTTGTAAGATATTGAAGAACGATATCAAAAAGCATGAATGTTGACTACATTATGAAGCAACTGTCCTGTTTCTTTTAGCGTAGGAGATGTTTTCATGGGTTGGTGAATTTAGTGATGGTATATATAGGTTGGTAGCCGGAAAGAGTCATCGGAATCTGAGTTTGAAGATGAGAAAGACGAAGATTGAAAAACAATTGGGTATTTTAGTCAAATCACTTAAGAAGTTGTTCATTTTGTTTTATATTTGAACGTATACAAGTGTTAATGGACATTTTTAAAGTTCACTAGAAATTTCGGTACATTTTGATAAGTACATTAGTTTTCTTTGGTCTTTACCTATCCCTTTTCCTTTAAATTTTAAAGCATGTGACTTAGCTAACAAGAAACCTTAAATCACCAACTTTTAATCTTTTTAGAAAAATTTATTATGGCATTTTAATAAAAAAAATTTACTTTCCTAAATACCCAATTATCTTTAAATATTTTAAAACCATAGTTTTTGTGTTTGGCAATTCCAGATTTTAAGTAAATTAAAACTGAAAAATCAAAAGTTTATAGAAACTCCTAGCTTCGTCACCAGGATTTATGCTTTGTCAATATTTATGATCCAATATGGCTGATATCAATAAAATCGACCCCTTAGGGTTTAGGTTAACCCGAATTAGTTTTTTTCTTGCTAATCAAGTAGTCTTGTTTCCTTATGATCACATTTGGAAACCTAGGATTTCCATTATTTGTTTTAGTGTAAATTTGGAAAGATTTACGTCTTACCAAAATACACCTAAAGAGTAGTGATTTGCACACTTTTAAAATTTATTGAGACACTCTTATTTATGTTTTGTACAAAATTCACATTTTACTTTATCTGCTTGTACTGCGAGTGTGTAAATCAATTAGTTAAGTGTGCCAATCACTTTCCATTGTTAAAACCCTAGATCATAATGAGAAGACCAAGATTACTTGCATGCTAAGAAAAATAAATCTAAGAACCCTAGTTCTTATAATTGCGACAATACAAATTAGGGGCTCAATGTTTGATCATGGGTACTTTTACAGAGTTTTCTTATTAAGAAGTCGATACCCTCAAGGGTTAGAAAACCCTTATGTATTTCGACTAAGGAAAAGCCTTACCCTAAATCAAACCCTCAAGGGTTTAGAAAAACCCTTGTGTATTTCGATTGTGGATGCAAACATGCAAACCCTAGTTTGATCACCAGAGTGATATAACCCTAATTTTCACAAAAAAAACCCTAATAAACCTGTAGAACCGTAGAGGGGGGGGGGGGGTGAATGCGGTCTCTTTGGCTTTTTAGATGTTTAAAAACTTTAAGCCTCAAAGAGTACCAAGTGGTTTATACAACAACAACCACACTCACAATTACAACACATGTATATAAAGCGAGTAAAGAGACACCACGATATATACTGTTTCGGGATGGGGGGTTTATACCATCCGTACGTCCAGTTGCGAATCCACGACACCGATACTATTAACTAAGTATAATTCTTTCGGTGGACTATAAACCGTTACAACTTCACTCCACCGATATGCACTAAGATCGGCGCTCACAAAGAAGAGCTACTCCCAACGGTATTCCGCCCTAGGAAACCACCCAAAATAATCTCGTGATTCGACTTACCACAAATATCAAAAAGACCACAAAGTCTTCCCACCGGAAGTGTCAAACCCCAACTAGATCCCCAATGATTTAGGCTTGGTCACCTCGACACAAGACTTCCCTTACAATCAAATTGAATGAATAATTGTTTGATTGTTTGATCAAGCCCTAACCTAACCTAAAGACTCGATTTTAATAGAAAGGGTAAAGAGAAGAAGACCCTCGACACAATCATAAGAGTGGATTAGGTTCTTGTGATTCTTCCCTTGCAAGGAGATGTGTTCTTTCAAAGAATGTTATGTGAAAGATTAAGAACACAAGATAGAATTAGAGGATTGAGAGAAAAGAAATAAGAGAGAAAGAATAACGGCAACAGGTAAGGAATACAAGAGGCAAAGGTGGGTATTTATAGGCCAAGATCCCAAGTTGGGAAAAATTACCCGAGGCTGGCGCGTCGGAGCGCCAGCAACGCGCCATGAAAACTGGTAAATTTTTTCTTATGGGATCTTTATCTTTTAAATACCTAACCTTGCTAAACCCCCAATTGTACTTTACACATTTAGACCTTTACATTATTTATCCTCAAGGTCTACCAACTCAAATAGCCATTTTGTAAAAATGTTTTGTGAAGTGTTTAAGTGAAACCAATTATTAAAGAGAGAAGGGTAGAAGGGATAATTGGATAGGGGTAGTTTGGGTATTCCTCACATGGCATAAAAAAGAGAGAGAATATGCCATGGTATATTCCTTTGCTTGGAAAGGAAGTGTGTATGTTAGAGAGGGAAGGTTTGAATTTGAAATTCAAATTGTGTAAGAGGGAAGTGAGAGAGTGATGTTGGGTTAAAGTGAGAGAGTGAGGTTAGGTTAAGAGGATATCCAAAAGAATTTACAAACTTGGAGAGGAGGGTGAGATGGAGGGTTGAGATGAGTTTGGATGAGTTGGAAGTAATGTGATGGAAGAGAGCCTTGGTTTGAAATTCAAATTTGAATTTGAATGTTGGAGTGTGAGAGAGAATTCCCCATGTGATGAAATGAGAGTGTGAGAGAGTGAAGAGATAAGGTTGAGTTGGCATGTGTAAGAAGGATGTGATGGGGAGCCTAAGAGAGAATTCAAATTTGAATGGAGAGAGTGAGTGAGAGAGTGAGGGAGGTTGTATGTGAGAGAGTGAGTTGGATAAGGATAGGATGTTGAAGTGATGGGGAGCCTTTGGCTTGGATTCAAAATTTGAATTTTGAATGTTGGAGAGTAGGAGGTGGTTTGTGGTGAAGGTTTATTTGTGTTTGAAATGAAGGGTTGGATGAAGAAGAAGATGAGGTGGTGAAATACTAGTGGTTGGATTGGAATGTATAGAAGAGAATGTTTGGAAGATTTGGTGTTAGAATGTAGGGGACAAGAAGTACATGCAAGTACAAGGAATATTAGGAAATGTTGGGGATAAGATTTGGGAGGAATTTGAAATGGTAGGAGGATTAGTTTAGTGAGGAGATTAATCAAAGGAGTGATTAAGGCTTAATCATTTTATTATTAAGGAAGAAAAGAATTGACAAATATGATTATCGGTTAAGAAAATCAAAGGTTACTTATAATCTCAAGTAACTCAACGTCGAGTATTCATAATCTCATAATACGTGAATTTCCACGACTCGACGTAGTCAATAATCATCTTGATGCAAACAAGCTAAGTGCTTTGAATCATTGTAAAGCATATCCCATAACGGGACAGGATGCATTTACGCAAATGGACCAATGCAAATGGACCTTTGACTTAGTTTGACCAATAAGGGGGTAAACCTGTTACGTGATTAGAGAAGACGTAAACACGGATTATGGCCATATGAATACTTTCACTTGATGTTACATGAAGTATATAAGTTCCCTAGGTTTAGAAAGGCCTTGGCTAGAGGCGTTTATCAAAATACTTGAGTTGGCGTTTTGCCAAAAACGGGAGGTTGTAAATTTGGATCCCTCTAATTGTAAAACTCGTTTCGAGTGTTTCCAATGAAGCACATAACATATTCATACCTGTATTGAAAGATCTACATTTTTCGGGTAAGGGGAAAACCGACTTTCAAAATTCGTCCCAACCAATACAGTGGGCTAGCGCGTCGGAGCGCTGGCAGCGCGCCAGGCCCAGTTCTTGGGTCGGGAGAATTTTGGCTATAGTTTTTTATTTTATGTGTTTCGAAGGTTTATTTGTCATAATTATAATATAAGGAGATCTAACTAATGTTGTCCCAACAAAACCCATAGCAATAAATCGACCAAACCCTAACATAACCAAAATCAAGATTCGATTTTTATGACAATATTAGAAATTACTAAGAACCCTAACTATGTTATATATGATTAGAGTAGCTCTGACACTACTGTAGGGTTCGGGTGTTCACCCGCATGGCTAAACATGCACATCGAAAAATAAATACATATAGCCGTGCAGGCCAAAACCTTAATAGTTAGATCTTCTAATCAAGAATATAACCTAATCTAATACGTATAAAGGGTGTTACTGCACTTATAAAAGTAAGGGATAATTATTAGAATGCCCCAGTTGCCCAATGCGTTTGCTTATCCGACCCGATCTCAGAAAATTATGATATTAGACCAGGGTAGCTCGTACAATTGGGCAGCTTGCATTGGAGGGTGACATGTGTCACGTAGTGTTTTTTGGGCAACTATTAGTTGTTGGGCAACCGTATATTGGGCAACTGGTTTTTTGGTCATTTTACATATTATACACAATTTACTCCATTGACTCTTGTGCAGACCGTATACGAAAAAAAAATAAAAAAAAAAATAAAAAAAAAAAACCAAACTTTAAAAACAAACAGTCTCTCCTCTATCATCATATACCTTCTTCCCTCCATCTCGTTTCACTGTCACACACACAAAAAACATACTCGGTTTATGTTCGCGCTTGTTTATCTTGTTACACTATTATTTCAATATTCAATCTACTCCGGTTGTTATGCCTGATTCTCAGCTGAAAACAGCTTCACTGTTCATTGAACAGTGACCCAATAAAATCAAGAATACTATCGATTTTTTATTTTATCAGCCAAAATGTGGTATAATAGGGTATGTAAATCGTATTACAAATGTTTATTACATATGTTTTGTATCGTTATTGATTTTATGTTTATTTGGTTTTTCTATTGACCTGATTTATACCAAATGTATTTTATGCCATGTTATTGAACTACATTCATATAATTGCAATGTTATGGTTAATCGTTATAGTTTATCAAAGGTTGGCATTGTATTAATTTGTAACTTAGATAGGTGTTACTTGGATTGTACAATGATTGGTTTGTTTATAGTTTGGGTGTCCTTGTTTAAGCATCCATGTGTGTTATGATCATGTTGGATCACATTTGATTATCCATTGATAGTATCCAATGTTTTTTAAGCATATACGTTATTGGAGATGTTTTTAGTGTTGTTTGTTTGTTTAAGTTTTTATGTGGATTATGATTTTATTTGTGTTTTGGGTTGTGTTTTATAAGCCACGATTTAGAGGCTTTACTTGAGACTTGTTGGTTCATAATGTGTCATCACTTATAAGTCTGAAAATTTACTGGAAATTTGGGGTGAATGATACGCCAGGTCTGAATCAAATAAGGTCATAAGCACACATATACCCGTAAAAAAAACACCCCCTTAGTATGGTCCAATACTAAGGGGTTGTACTTAAGTTGTAATTACTAGCCAACTAGAAGTCATCTAAAGGGGACAAGGTTCAAGCATTGAATTAGGCATTGAATGATTATTAACTATGCATTTGTATGTATCACCTGAAGTCTTTATGACAGTGTTTACGCCGCCTGTATACATGTCTTCAAACTTAATTTGTTATGAATTGTATGTTCTAAGTTAACTTATTTTTTCCTTTTAGGACTATGAAGCCAAACTAATCATTAGGAGCAAACTGAACTACTTTTGGTTAATAAATTAGAAATTAGACGCAAAACGACGGAACTTGTTTAGGAGTACCTGCTTTGGACAATTGTTGGATCTGTTATACTTTGAACATGAAACACACCTCATAGACTATATGGTACGGAAACAAAGAAGAGTGGACGACTCTCATTATGATATGCCCTTTATCTATTACCTAGATGGACATACTCTGCATTTTGGTTGTCCTGAGTTTCGTCTAATGACGGGGTTGCGGTTTGGAAGTGTGAGCTTTGAGTTATACACTTCTGGTGATCTTAAATTTTGTGATAGGGTATTTCCTGACAATCAAGGGTTGATTGTAACCAACTTAGACCTTATTGGTTTCATCGAGGATGAAGAGCAGTTTCGGAAGCTATCTGATGAAGACGCAATACAGATATCTCTTTTGTTAGTCTTAGAGGTTATCTTTATAGGTCGTTTGTTGACATGCCAAGTTGATGACACATTGATGAGGATGGTTGAAAATCTAGAAGCTTGGAATGCATTTCTGTGGGGTGAACATATTTGGACCCATTTATACGACCAACTACATACTGTAATGGATAAGCACACGGATAACCACCTTTTAGGATTGAAGAAAAACCCAAAGTATGTTCCGACATATACTTTGTCTAGATTTGTATTTGCTTTCCAGGTTTATATTTCTTTTTATTAATAATATTTTACAGTCGAACATTTTGACGGGCTGTTAAATTGATATATTTGTGTTTTACAATTTGTTTAGATTTTGATACTTGAGTCTTTTGAAAGATGTGAACGTTGGTGGAGTAAAGACCCAAATGTGATTCCAAGAGCTATTGCATGATCTAGGAAGTCGATATTCAAAAGAAGTGACCGTCCCTACATTTTTTCAAAGGTTACTCTTTTTCTACTTTATTTTACGTAAAATAAATAGTCAAATACTTTTAAGGTTACATATGTTATTTGTCCCCATTTATTTGTAGGAGTCGAGTACACGTTTTGATCTCAGACCGAATACACCTGAGTACGAGTCTTCATGGTGGATACATAGCCAAGAATTTTTCCAAAACTACGTTCCCAAGGCTGTAGACACATCCAATTACACCCTCTTCGATGCTTATCTTAACAGGTTGGCAAAGACACGCAAACGGGTCACTTAGTCGTTCAAAGTAAATTCCACTCAATGCAGGACTGGTAATAGTTCAACAACCAAGAGGCTTAAGGATCGTGTCGTTGCGGCGCTGAATCGCCAAGTATTGAAACTTGAGATTATCATTGAGGTTGCGTTTTATTCAGCATAATATATCCATAGTATGCACTCTGTATATACGGGTTTTTAATACAAGTTCAAATCTTACATGTTCTTGCTCGTGACAGAGCTGGCGGACTACAGGTACATTTTTTCAAAAAATAAGTATCTACTTTCACATCCACTCTGTACTTTTACAAAAAATATAAAGATTTCACAGGAGAAACTGGATATTGAATCACATTTTCCAAACACGAGGTCTGAATTTTGCGATTCAATTAAGAACATTTACCTGAAATTGATTTCCTTGCCTGATTCTGATGAAGAACTTGCTCAGGTAGAATACGTTATTCCAACTTATTTGTATACCCGATGTATACCGTAATATTATTTGTGTGGCATATGTAATCCGCAATATCGTGTTTTAGGAGTATCTTATTCAAGAGGAATTAAGATTGACGTTGGCAGAGGAAGAGAGGTTGTAGTTAGAAGAAGAGAAGATGATGGCAGAAGAGAACATGAAAAGACAGGAAGAGGCTAAGAGGTTCTGCTTGGAAGAAGATAACATGTTGAAGATGGAGGAGGAGAAGAGGAAAAAAAGAATAGCGTTTATGAATTCAGAACACTATCAAAGATATTTGGCTCGGTTACTACCGAGCAAGAGGCGAAATCATTTGGAACCTGTTTCGGAATCAAACAATGCGGAACGGGTTATAGTGAGAATTAAAAAACACGGTCCTAACGTTAATGACGCAACTATTGCTGAATTGCTGACAAGAGTTCAGCCTCGGTTTGAGGTATTGCCATGAACTAAATTTAGTTGACATTTTCTTTTGTTACCTCTTTTACATTCTATCTTATAAATTGATCCACGTTTATAGGATCTATCTCGATGGTTCCATACTGTGGAAAATGTCTGGCTTACCAATGATATTGAAGTATTTCTTGGTCAACCGGGGTACACTCACAATTGTAAATTTCCATGGTCCGAAGACTACACCGTTGACCAAAATTTCTGGCTACGCTTAGTTTGCTTAGACCCTGGTAGAAAAGGTTGGCTAACTGAGCAGGTGAGCATACATGCATACTCTAATTCATGTTTTCTGTATCATATTTGCCTCTCACCCTTTCTTAAAATACTTATTCTTTTTTGTTAAATTCGCAGCACATAGACTTGTGGGTTGACTACATGTGGCATGTAAGACCTAATAATGCAAACTGGGTGATGGTTAGTTGTTACTTTGTTCAGCTTCTTCTTCAAAATGGCACACTATCATTTTATGCAGATGGCCAGAGGTATCCCTGTCCATGGAGCGATGTTGATCAGGTACTACGTTTATTTGCGTACGATTAAATTTAGATGATGACTCAAGTGTTTTTATATGACCATTTTGGTTAACTTAAATACAAGGTTCATTATTCATAAATACCATCTGGTTCACTTTATCCTTCACTACTTTCATTTGGTTGGTTTGACATTTACTGGTTATTCATGAATACCCACTGAAGCATCAGTTATATCATGTCTATATGTGGTTCTCCCTCAATCCAACGACGGTTACACACTAAAGACTTAAAATATTTCCAAATGATTACAGAGTCTGGTCTTTTGTCCGTTTAAATCTAGTATAAGTATTTATGGACATAGATATGTCGCCTAGTATAAGGATTTACCATAAATCTTTTATATTGTAGGTTTTTATTCCGATCAATGAAACGGACAAACACTGGTGTCTTGCCCATTTTCATATAACCTCAGGAGTGGTAACATTCTATGATAGCGGCGACACATATGACTACGACACCCATGACTGTTATATCTGTGTTAGGAAGTGCTTACAGGTACGTTGTTGCTATATACAATTACCGATTATTATTTTGTTTAATACCATATTTTTGTGGTTGTGGTTGTGATTGTTGTTTTGGTGTTTATGATTTTGTAGACTTCAGTTGTAGTATTGCATGAGCCAGACTAACATCATCATCCAATATCTCAGCAGTAGAATCAACTTGATTCTCAGCAGTAGAAACCTTAACACCAGCAATAGAATGTTTATCTGGTTCAGCAGCAGCTTCTTTTTCACCAGCAGTAGGAGGATTTACACCAGCAGTAGAATCAACCTTAGCAACTTTTGCAACATCTTCAACAGCAGAACCATCTTGAACTTGAGCAGCATCATCACCCAAGCCTATAATAGTTTCCACCATCACTTCAGAAGCTTTAACAAGCTGCTCAGCATCCAAAGTTTTTAATTTTTCTACTAGCTGCTCCTTGTTCACCTTTTCAAGCATCACCTCATTACCGTCTATATCAGCCACCACAAACTCATCTGCATTGTCTCCACTATCCATATCCAACTCAACAACAGCACTTTCAACATTAACCTCAGCTTCCCCTGAATTCTTGGTCTCATTCCTCCCCTGTTTGGGAGCATCCTCCCCCAAACCTGTGTCTTCAGAAGAGCTTATTCTTTGTGCTGTTCTCACCTTCTTCAATCTTTTCTGACCCTCCAAATGCTTTACCCTCAACTTAAAGCATTTAACTGTACGTTGTTGCTATATACAATTACCGATTATTATTTTGTTTAATACCATATTTAGGTCACATACAAGTACCTCAAACTAAAAAACATAAAGGTCGTTGATAACATATGTCTATATGGGCAATGTTTCAACCTAGTTGCCCAACTTTTATAACAAGTTGCCCAAATTGAATTGGGTTGTGTTGTAAATTAGTAGACAGGAAGGGAGTAGTTTATGACACTCTCTGGCCACAATCATTACATATCTCTAATCCGCATTAATAATATTTGGCTTACTTTGCATCCAATAACTTGACAAGACCCAACTATTCACCAATTGACTATCATAATTTATTAACATTGACTTAATTCAAATGTAAGGGTCACCCTACTTTTCTATACAAATGATCCATCTAATAGAGCAATTTCATACCACATTTAGAACCCTACTCACCTTTACACACACACAAGCATTCACTTCAAATATCAATGGATCAACAAAACCTTTTGAAGGATCTGCTGACTAGTTTGTTTAAACTAATATTGAAGTGACTTAAGCTCATAACCCTCACCATGGCATAGAACTTTGGCTCCAAGTCCAAATCTTCTATGACCATATCAATCTCTCCACGAGGCAAACCATTGACCAATCGGCCGGTGGTAAGCTACGTGATCTAAGTGCGGAACAATCATGGGCTCTCCTAGAGGATCTTGCTCTTTATGACAACGAAAGTTGGAGTGATCCCCGTGATTTGAATAAAACGGTCAAGGCAATATCTTTGCCCTCGAACAATTCAAGCACTTCCGACCGTAGGATCATAGAACTTGAAGACCAAGTCAAGTTTCTCATGAAATCCTACGAGGCTCCTAAACCTTCAAGCCAAGTGAACAAAATCACTTCTTCATGTGAATTATGTAGTGGTCCCCACGACACTCGTGATTGCATGGAACTCCCCGAACAAGCTTTTGTGGACTACGCATCCTCGCGTACCGACGGAGCGGGAGACAAGTGGTACACTTTCAAACCCGAGCCAAACCATTATGGTGATTCATACAACCCCTCATGGAAAAATCACCCGAACCTTAGGTGGAAACAAAACCAAAACACACAACAAACCAATTCTTACAACCCACCTAATCGTTTCCAATCAAGCGGTTCCAACTCGAACCGTACTTTCAACAACAATCCTTCCGGCAATGGTAGTACCAATAACTTTGAAGGATTGATGTCCCAATTCATGGCATCTCAAGAAGCTCGTTTAGCCAAGTTTGAAGCCGATTTCAAACAAAAACAAAGCGAGATGACCGATAAGATTGACACCTTGTTGAAAGCCCTCAATGACCGAGAAATGGGAGCACTCCCTAGCAACACGGTCAAGAACCCGAAACTAAACGTCAACGCTATTTCATCGGTTTCGTCCCCTAGTTCTTGTCCACAATATTATTCGGTCAATTCCATGAGCACGTGTTTCAAACAAACTCAAGTCGTTCCAAATGACCAAGAAGTTATGACATCCAAATTGGTCAACAACATAGTTGAAACACCTCCCACTCAAAACCTTGACGAAGAATTCAAGGAGCTCCACCTTGAAAGTCCGGTTGATGATGAGTTGGATGAGAAGAAGCTCAAGTTAGGCGAAAAAGGGACCGCCTTTGTTCAAAACAAGCTACCTAAGAAGTTAGATGATCCAGGCTTATTTGTTCTACCTTGCAAGATCGGTAATTCGGAGGCTTATGACACATTAGCCGATCTTGGATCAAGCCTTAACCTACTTCCGTTACCTCTCTACACCTCTCTAAAACTTGGAAAACTTGAAGAAACCGAGGTGATAATAGGCTTAGCGGATGGAAGTGTTGCTTACCCGGTTGGAGTAGTTAAGGACGTGTTAGTGCACATTGGAAAACTAACCATTTTAGCCGATTTCCACGTCCTTGATATGGTTAGCGACCCTACATGCCCCTTGTTGATAGGTAGAGGATTTTTGGCGACCGCTAGTGCTATGATTGATTGTAAGGAATCCAAGATAGCGGTAGGAGAAGGAGATACTTGGTCAATCTATGATGTTAAGAAACACGCCTATGATACTAGTGAGGAACCGACACCCCATTGGTTAGAATTAAATAGGAGACCATCTAGATATGGACCTTGGATAGATAAAGACTTCATAGGACCCCAACGCCCATTTTACCTAGAAGAGGACTTTGTTAACCGAACACATACGGTAGAACAACTCTTGGCTAGGGACACCGAATTGGATCCATTTGAAGACCCTCTAGTTTTTAAAAGGATGATTGATTTCCTAGGAGTTTTGCCAATTAACCTAGGAATGAATAAGTGGATTTGTGAGGAAGATGATCATAAGTGGAATTGGGATAAACCACCCAAAGATGGAGATGGGTCATGGCATATTAAGATGACGTTGTATGACCCGGATGGAGAGAAGTTTGAAAAGATATATCGTACTAAGCGAACCAATAGGAAACTTCAATCCAAGCTTAACCCTAAAGACGTCCTTGATGACGAGCTCACTTACATAGGGTAGCGTGACTTTGAGTCTAGCTACAAGACTCGTTAATAAAGAAAAGCGCTTCTTGGGAGGCAACCCAAGCTTTATTTGTTTTATTTGCTTTATTTGTTTATTTGTTTGTTTGTTTGTTTTTATTTGTTTCCGTATGTATGTTTAATTTTTATTATTATTGATTCATGTTCAAAACTAAATTGTGAAAATGCTTTATGTTGTTTTTAACTTCGTCTTAACTACATATAAAGGTATTTTGCAAAAGATAAGTGTAAGGGAAATCTAAATCGGTTTATTAGAACACAAATGAACATGAATCATAATAATAATAAATTAGCATACATATTAGTATTTGTTTGAGTCAAATGCTTGTATCGAGTCATAATGATGTTTTGCAGGATTTCCAGGAAGTAAGGTAAAGGTTTTTCCAGAAATTTTCCGGAAACTTAAAATGAAATTTTTTGTCAGGTCATTTCTGACGGCGTCAGGGGTTATAACCTGACGGCGTCAGATTTAATTTCCAGAAATTTTTGAAAGTTTTGTTTTCATAAAAAGTTTTTATTAAATCTCCAACTTATAATCTCCAGGAATCTGCAAAATTATCATTCCACAAGCATTATATCCTTATATATAGATTTTTCCCGCCGATGTTATGCAGGTTTCCGTGTTTGTTTTCTCAGGTTTAACAGGTTATTTTGGACAAGGAGATGTTTATGGAATCAAGCTTATGGCGATGCATTAGTCATGGAGCTTCAACATTCTCTTTGGAGGAAGATTTAACCGTGTAATTTCATTATCCACCGAACGAATCAGGTGAGTATTTGATTTCATTCTTTTACTTTATGCTTTTACATCTTGTTATTTGAACATTGGGGACAATGTTCATCTTAAGTGTAAGGGAGGGTAAAAGTACGATTTTAGAAAATACATTGCGCTTGATTTTTGTTTGTTTAATAGTAGATGTGTAATAAAACTGAGAGAAATACTTGTTAAGGTAATTTTAGTGCCAAATTTAAAATTTTTTACAACATATAGGAGTGAAACTTTGATCTTAATGAGCGTCTCATGGATAGGAGTTATATGACTAGCACAAAAACCGTACCACTAAAATTTTTTTTCCACCCCAAATATGTGAGGTTCACCCCTAGAATTGGTAGGAAAAGCATTTATGCTATGATGTGTGTACCGGTAGCACTTAGATTCTAGAACTTGCGTTAGGACCATTCCAAGGCCACAAGTGAGACTACATTCGTGTAGTTAGATTTACTACATGATAAGAGGCATTAGGATTAACCCATTGTTTTACACCTGTGTTTTTGTTATAATTACATTGGCTACATTAGTCAAGTAATTCTCCCACACCCTTTGCGTTGTACTCATTTTTAGTACACGATACCCCTAGTACACCCCTCAGAGCCTATCTTTTCGTTTCGACCTTTAAGCATTTTACTTAAAGGAAGAATTTGTTACACCCCACTAAAATGTACACCCAAATCGCCTTAGCCTACCTTGTATGCACTCATCTTTAGGGCATTATTGTTACAACATTTGTTTAAACCCAAGTTAATTATCTAGTTGATTACATGGTTGCTAAGTCGAGTCATATCCTTGTACATATTGTTTTGGGACGATTGGGACTCATGGGTGAAGTACTAGTGTAATGGAGTAATGGGGAAGAACATCATTTATTACCCCCATATGTGCTAAATATTTTAAAAGTACTCCAAGTTTTTCAATTATCTTAATTCGAGTCGTTAGATTAGTATTTGTAAAGTTATGTAAAAATTCAAGTGTAAGGGGAATGCAACGCCCCTATGATGTATTATTTTGGATGGTAGGGCAAAAGTGTATGAAAAAAAAAAAAAAAAAAAAAAATCAAGAAAAATACAAAAAAATGAGAAAAAGAAAAGTAGAAAAAACATACGGACTACCATCCCGTTTCATTTTATGTTTATTTTTATGTTTTTGTTATTTTTTTTATTTTGTTTCTAGCTTAAGATTGAGTCGAGTCTTGGCTTAGCAACATTGTATAGTACATGTAATTGATCAAGATCTTTAACTCGCCACCAGTAAAATATCCCTTATCCAACAAAACCGTGTTTTCCTTTTCCCTACACCTAACGTTATAACCCATTTAAAAGCCCTCTTTGATAGTTTATCTTAGGTGCTTACGCCTAGTGGAGGAGGTTTTCGATCCTTTCCCAAGCCTATGGTAATCTATTTGCTATGACAGGTAGTGAGAGATATTATCCGTTTTCATTTATGAGATTTATTTTGATGACACTTGAGAGATGTGAGTATCTAAACACTACTTGTGAGGTGCTAGTTTATAATCTCCGTGCTTATTATGATTGAAGTGGAACGATTATTTGTTGTAATTACTTCTATGTTTGCATTAAATGACCCCTAACTTGTATTTTGATTAGAATAAAAGCGCATTTGCTTGAGGACAAGCAAATCTCAAGTGTAAGGGTATTTGATGAAGCGAAAAGTGTACCGCTTTTAAGGGGTCATTTAAGCCTTAAATCGTATTTATTTGATCAAATATTGCCCTAAATCGTTCCTTTTGTCATTTTAGGTACTTTTGAGGAGAAATCTGGAAAAGGAGGCATTTTGGACGTTTTTGGAGCATTAAAGTGAAGAAAACGGCAAAGTCTCAAAAATCGGCTCAAAGTCACCTTTGACGGCGTCACATTTAACCCCAGACGGCGTCATGCTTTGGCAAGAAAAGTTGGACGTGAAATTTACTCATGACGGGCCAGTGAAAATAGCATGTGAATTCTGACGGCGTCACGCTTTAACTTGATCGAGGGCGTCACGGCTTAAATCATAAGGGGACGGCGTCACGTTAATTGTTAGACGGCGTCAAGCCTTGATAAGCCAGAATGGATTTTTGAAGAGCTAAAGAGGGACGGCGTCAAGATGGTCATCCGGGAACCCTAAAAGCGGCGAGGTGACGGCGTCACACTCCATAAGGTGACGCCGTCAGATCCAAAAATCTATATATAGTTTTCTAATTTTTTGTCATTAAGGAGAGCTTAGTGTGTGGAATTTTGGGATAAAACCCTAAGACGATTTTAGCTACTTTTTCAGGGCTTTTTGCCTTGAGATCTTCCATGTTTCATTGAAAGATAAGTTATCAATTAATCATTCAATATGTCTATGTGTTGTTTGATTCTATCTTATTCTTGTCTTTTGTTTAACATGTTAGGCTAAATTTATCTTGTGTTTGCTTAGATCTAATGAAACCTAGCTATTGATTATTGGTTGTTAGTGTGTTATTAGTTGTATTGGATGATTGTTTATCTATGTTAGGCTTAAGAAAACTGGCTAACTTCCTATTCGGTAACTTGCTTGAACGTCTTAAGAAACATGAACCAAATGCGTACTAAAGGTTTTTATGGTTGTATTTAATGCACAAGCGAATTCTAGTGATCCCATGTTAGGAGCTTCCTAGCCGGCTCGACATAGGAGTGAAGTAGGAGCTTGTAGAGTTGGGGAAGTAAGTACGCCACCCCACGAATGGTATTAAGGAATACACCCGTCATCCACGCGACTAATACACACTAATTAACCGGTAAAAGATAGTTAGGGAGTAAGGAAATCTAAGTAAACACATTTCTCTACACATAAGTTTCTCACCACATTTTCATTTCAGTTATTTTATTTTATTTGCATTCGTAGTAATTTGGGTTAGTTGACTAGCAACTAATTCCGCCCACTCTATCAAAACCGAGATTTTACTTGCTTTCATAAAAATATAAAAACATAAAAAGAATCTTCCTCAACCCTCAGACCTAATTAGA
The DNA here is from genome assembly GCA_021014915.2 of Artemisia tridentata subsp. tridentata. Classification (NCBI taxonomy): domain Eukaryota; kingdom Viridiplantae; phylum Streptophyta; class Magnoliopsida; order Asterales; family Asteraceae; genus Artemisia; species Artemisia tridentata. The sequence continues at coordinate 291,339,111 of CP139509.1, forward strand.
GTAGTCTTTCATACCTAACGAACACTATTCCCTGTGGAGAACGATCAATCCCCCGTACTTACCACTACACTATACTACATCGGTCAGGTACACTGCCTGGTGGGGTTGTAAGCCTCTTGAGATCCCTCGAGAGGTAAAACCTGTTGTAAGGTTACAAAACCACGCAATCAAACACTATCAAAGATATTTGGCTCGGTTACTACCGAGCAAGAGGCGAAATCATTTGGAACCTGTTTCGGAATCAAACAATGCGGAACGGGTTATAGTGAGAATTAAAAAACACGGTCCTAACGTTAATGACGCAACTATTGCTGAATTGCTGACAAGAGTTCAGCCTTGGGTTGAGGTATTGCCATGAACTAAATTTAGTTGACATTTTCTTTTGTTACCTCTTTTACATTCTATCTTATAAATTGATCCACGTTTATAGGATCTATCTCGATGGTTCCATACTGTGGAAAATGTCTGGCTTACCAATGATATTGAAGTATTTCTTGGTCAACCGGGGTACACTCACAATTGTAAATTTCCATGGTCCGAAGACTACACCGTTGACCAAAATTTCTGGCTACGCTTAGTTTGCTTAGACCCTGGTAGAAAAGGTTGGCTAACTGAGCCGGTGAGCATACATGCATACTCTAATTCATGTTTTCTGTATCATATTTGCCTCTCACCCTTTCTTAAAATACTTATTCTTTTTTGTTAAATTCGCAGCACATAGACTTGTGGGTTGACTACATGTGGCATGTAAGACCTAATAATGCAAACTGGGTGATGGTTAGTTGTTACTTTGTTCAACTTCTTCTTCAAAACGGCACACTATCATTTTATGCAGATGGCCAGAGGTATCCCTGTCCATGGAGCGATGTTGATCAGGTACTACGTTTATTTGCGTACGCTTAAATTTAGATGATGACTCAAGTGTTTTTATATGACCATTTTGGTTAACTTAAATACAAGGTTCATTATTCATAAATACCATCTGGTTCACTTTATCCTTCACTACTTTCATTTGGTTGGTTTGACATTTACTGGTTATTCATGAATACCCACTGAAGCATCAGTTATATCATGTCTATATGTGGTTCTCCCTCAATCCAACGACGGTTACACACTAAAGACTTAAAATATTTCCAAACGATTACAGAGTCTGGTCTTTTGTCCGTTTAAATCTAGTATAAGTATTTATGGACATAGATATGTCGCCTAGTATAAGGATTTACCAGAAATCCTTTATATTGTAGGTTTTTATTCCGATCAATGAAACGGACAAACACTGGTGTCATGCCCATTTTCATATAACCTCAGGAGTGGTAACATTCTATGATAGCGGCGACACATATGACTACGACACCCATGACTGTTATATCCGTGTTAGGAAGTGCTTACAGGTACGTTGTTGCTATATACAATTACCGATTATTATTTTGTTTAATACCATATTTTTGTGGTTGTGGTTGTGATTGTTGTTTTGGTGTTGATGATTTTGTAGACTTCAGTTGTAGTATTGCATGAGCCAGACTAACATCATCATCCAATATCTCAGCAGTAGAATCAACTTGATTCTCAGCAGTAGAAACCTTAACACCAGCAATAGAATGTTTATCTGGTTCAGCAGCAGCTTCTTTTTCACCAGCAGTAGGAGGATTTACACCAGCAGTAGAATCAACCTTAGCAACTTTTGCAACATCTTCAACAGCAGAACCATCTTGAACTTGAGCAGCATCATCACCCAAGCCTATAATAGTTTCCACCATCACTTCAGAAGCTTTAACAAGCTGCTCAGCATCCAAAGTTTTTAATTTTTCTACTAGCTGCTCCTTGTTCACCTTTTCAAGCATCACCTCATTACCGTCTATATCAGCCACCACAAACTCATCTGCATTGTCTCCACTATCCATATCCAACTCAACAACAGCACTTTCAACATTAACCTCAGCTTCCCCTGAATTCTTGGTCTCATTCCTCCCCTGTTTGGGAGCATCCTCCCCCAAACCTGTGTCTTCAGAAGAGCTTATTCTTTGTGCTGTTCTCACCTTCTTCAATCTTTTATGACCCTCCAAATGCTTTACCCTCAACTTAAAGCATTTAACTGTACGTTGTTGCTATATACAATTACCGATTATTATTTTGTTTAATACCATATTTAGGTCACATACAAGTACCTCAAACTAAACAACATAAAGGTCGTTGATAACATATGTCTATATGGGCAATGTTTCAACCTAGTTGCCCAACTTTTATAACAAGTTGCCCAAATTGAATTGGGTTGTGTTGTAAATTAGTAGACAGGAAGGGAGTAGTTTATGACACTCTCTGGCCACAATCATTACATATCTCTAATCCGCATTAATAATATTTGGCTTACTTTGCATCCAATAACTTGACAAGACCCAACTATTCACCAATTGACTATCATAATTTATTAACATTGACTTAATTCAAATGTAAGGGTCACCCTAATTTTCTATACAAATGATCCATCTAATAGAGCAATTTCATACCACATTTAGAACCCTACTCACCTTTACACACACACAAGCATTCACTTCAAATATCAATGGATCAACAAAACCTTTTGAAGGATCTGCTGACTAGTTTGTTTAAAACTAATATTGAGAGTGACTTTAAGCTCATAAAGTCACTTCATTTCGAGGTGGTAGAGCTCGCGCGCCGTTGCAAGGAAAGGGTGACCAGATCAAACAGCTCCAAACTGTGGTTGGGTCCAGTCTCGCAACTCAGTCATTAGATTTGCTGCTTCAAATTCAAGATGAGAACCTTGAGAAGAATAGGACACTGATGAGACTCATCAATGAAACTCAAATCAAAGTTCTCAATACAATCTCATTTCTGGCAAAGATGCGCAAGAACTATTGAACCTCCATCCCTGGCCTGCTATGTGCTTGCTCTTAATTTCTGTTACTCTAGTCTTTTGTGTTTTGTGTTTTGTGTTTATCATCTATGTACCTCTGGTGTTGGCTGTACTTGTTTTTCTTCTTATAATGAAATGAAACAAGTTTATGTAATACTCTGTTTGTTAACTAATCAAATGTTACAACACTGCATATGAAGCAAGGAACAATAAACCTTTAATAGCTTAACAAATATTCTGAACTAACTATCACCACAAAAACAAAAAAATTCAACTGTTTATGGACAAACATTGCTAGTAAATGGATAATCTTTAATAACATTATTTACAAAATGTCCCTTAAGATCTCCCGTCTATGTATACTAACATTTTATCCTATTCTAAAGACTCGACTTCAACTAGTTCTAGACCGTGCCAAAGTTTTTGATAAGAATGGAATGCATCCGAGTGAATATAACATTACGTTTAGGCTCGCGGACAAAGTTCCAAAGCAAGGGGGTATCTTTGGTGATTGTGGTGTGTGGGTGTGTATATTTCTATATCGTTTATCACATGGTCTATCGTTGCATGTTGATGACCCCGTTGACGTTGCCATAGCGTATCGTGAAAAGATGGTTCGGTTTTATTACAAACACAGATATTATCCTTTGTAACTGGTTGTTTATTTTAGTTCATCTTATGTGTCCTTGTTGTATTCTAAACTTTTAGTTATCAATATAATGTACCTTGTCAAATTAGTTTACAACATTATATTATAAATCATTGCCCCATACACATAACAAACCACTTAAAACCGTAAATACCTAAAACATTGTCAAGTTAACCAACATGCATGCATATAACTTTGCATTCATACAACAATACAAAAACAAAAAAACAACACTTCAAGTTACTAATACCTACAACCCTTAATACCTCTATAATATACTTTACTTTATATACAAACTAATTCACTATTTGTTCCTTGTCCCTATTCAACCAAATGTCTTCCATTTCTTATACATACGTTCGACTAACTTACGAACACTAAATTAAGTCCCACTTGTGTTTAAAATATTACATTAGTACTTGTTAAATCATCATGGCCTACTCTCATCTATCTCTTCCAAAGAAAGTCCCTGCAAACCCCCAAGATGATTCGGATGATATCAAAAAAAGGTATGCATTTCTTTACTTTATAAAGTAATATGCTTAGTTGCTAACTTGATTTGATTTTAAAGAAATTTCCGTTCGTTGTGTACAGGTCACACGTCATTACTACTACACATCTAGTGTTTGAGATTCACTATGACGGTGTTTTCTTAAAAATGCCAACCTTAAAGTATCAACATGGGAAAATAATGCCATTGAACGTATGTAAGTCCAAAAGGATGAACTTTAATCAAATGCTTGACTTGTTAAGCATTAAACTTGAACAAGATATTCGATGTTTGTATTTTTGTTCTCCAAGAGTTTCTCTAGAACAAGGCTTGACTTTGGTTGAAGTTGACTGTCATATGCGAAAGATGTATGATACGGCTGATGCATATGGTTTAATCGATTTGTATGTTGTCCATACACCTCAAAACCTAGCATGTTTCTATTATCCAAATTTGACTTTTGATTCTTATGATGACGAAATATTGTCAAAGCTTAAAAAACATGAAGAAGCAATGCTAGTTGCTACTTCTAAGTCGTTTGCTGATCTTATTGCATGGGAGGAGGAAGAAGGTCATTCACCTCCTCTAAGAACACCTCCTTCAGAACCTAGAATGAAAGGAATTCATTTTAAAGGTAAAAATATTTTAAAAGATTTTTTGCATAGTGACTCTATTGATGATGGATTTGATTTTTTGGATGAAGATTGCATGCCTGGTGTCGTTGATCATGATGTTCCTACCATGGATGTTGGGTGGTCTCGCTCGCCACCTTATGAGTGGAAAAATGATGTATTCAGGTACCATGGTTCCAAACTGCCAAGTGTTTCTAATGACTGTTTTGCAGACGGGGTTGTGCTGGATGTGGGTGGGTTTGCACTTCAGGAACATGGTGGGACTAGTGTGCATCCTAGGACCGGTCGACGTGTGTCGAAAAAGAAATACTCAAGAAAGTTCCACTTTGGATCACGAACTTCAGCTTTGAGGAAGTGAAATATGGTGAGCTATCTTAAAGCTCTACACAAACATCGGGTTAGTGGAGGTATTGGAAAAACACTAAGTTGGTTCCTTAGGGATGAAAGGTTGCAATCTAGGGTTGTTATGAAAATTTGAAAATCGCAATTCAAGATTGACCAACCGGTTGTTTAGCAAGATTGTAAATAAAGTATATGCACTGCTATGGCCTTTTGGGATACATCGTTATCTTTTTGTTAAACATTTTTTTTGCTACTTGTTATGACTATTAAGAAAATGTTCAACAAATAGATAAAAGTCGATGTATTTTTGATACATCCGTTGTTACGGTCAGTTGGTATGCACATGTTTTGGGTTGTACGTTTGATGTGCGTTAATATAAATGTTTGTTGTTTTATTCAACATAAAATGCATTTCATTGTAAATTTTTTTTTTGTGTTAATCACATTTAGATTTTGGATCAAACACTGCAGTAGTTTTTGGAGCAAAAAAGTTGGTTGTCTTGATAGGGCAACCAATAATTTTGGCGGGTGTTTTTAGTAGGTATTTGGCGCCCAATTTTTACACATCCCCATAAAAGATAAGAAATGGATGCCCAAAATCTACTGACCCCTCCACCTGCACACCCATCAAACTGACATCAGTACTACCAAACGTAGCCGCTTATAAACTATTACAAAAAATGTAAGGATCTAAGAACGGAAATTGTAAGCATTTTAATCCGATTAAGCCTGAAGAAGAATATGCCATACTTTTTTTTAATGGATCTGCTCCCCAAACTTGCGACCCATAAAGGGTTTAGTCCCTTGACCATATATTCCCTCTGTTTGACCATTTTCTTGGTTAAGTTAGTAAAGCTTGAGGGGTAATTAGGCCTTTTTAAGTGGGGTTGTCTTTTACACTTAGTATAACCAAGTGTGAAACCTGCTTTCACTGGCAAAAACACAACACACATCAAACACAAACATGAATCAAAAGATTGTGCAAAAACACAACACACGCATGAAATACCTATTTTGATGTTTGAACTAATTTTTTTTTTCTGTTTGTAATAGCCAATTAACTATGGGAAGAAGATACAACTTGAATTAGTTAATGTAATAGCCAATTCTTGTTTGAAGGTAAGAAGATGAAAAGCAGTTTCAACAACAAGTAGCATTTAACTTTATTGCATTACAAAGTAGTTGCATTCATAGATGCATAGTACATTACTACAAGTACCATCAAAAACTTAAGTCTTGCATACTAAACCTCAAAAGCTACCACATCCTCTGTTTCCCTTTCCTTGTTGTGTCTGGCATGCTTCTTTTCCCTCTTCCTTTGATTCCTTCCCAAATGTGCTCATTGCAGAGCCCTAGAACATGTTCCCTTTTACCTGGTATTGAAATAGAATGAGTTTCAACATGAGGGTTGACTGACCTTGTAAACTTTTTTGGAGCTTTTGAAATAGCTTGATCATCCTCAGAAATTGAATGATAACTTGAGATCCAGCTAGGCAAAGAACTAAGGTCAGAGGAAAATTCTTCAGAGTTGGACTTTTTGTTCACTGATGTTGAATAATTGTAAGGTAGGTTCCATGGGGGTTGGGGAGACTTGAGCTCCTCGGATGATGTAGAATCTGAGGAAATTTCAATGATGGGTGGATTGGAAGTCATGGTTGAGTAGCTTGTGTAAAAGTTTGGGTGAATACAGGTTTGTTGAGTAGGTTGTGTGTATGCATAACCCAATTTAAAGACCTTTTTAGTCAAGATAGTCAAGGATAGAGTAAATGCAATTCAATGTTCGGTTGGTAAACTGGTTCATGTACTTGTAACTTTTGTTGTTTACATTTTTCAGTTTGCAATTGCATATGTAGTATAGTGGACTGTTTGGAATAACCGATTTTGACTTATAAAGTCAACATATACAAAAATAAAGTAGTAACCAAACTGCATTGTTATAACATATGAATTACAACATATCAGTTAAGTTACATTTACACTGAAAGACAACATAGCATTTCTTGCAGGTGATTCACTTGGTTAATTGACTAGCAGGTGAATCACTTGGTTTATAAGTTGCAGGTTCTTCACTAGGTGTTTCACTTGCAGGTTCTTCACTTGGTGTTTAACTAACAGGTTCTTCACTTGGTGCTTGACTTGGGCATACTCCACTTGGTGTTTGAGTTGCAGTTGGTTCAGTTTCTTCATCACCACTGCCCAAATAAGCACCCACTCTGTAGATGCTAAAATGTAAGCAATACATATCCATACTATCTGTTGTATTGTGTTTTCCTTGTAACTTTGTGCATAATGTTTAAATGGAATTGTAGATGCATTAATATGTAAGCCAATTACATATCCACTACTATCTGTTGTAGTTGTGTTTTCCCTTGTAACTTTGTGCAGATTGTGTTAAATGGAATTGTAACTTTGTGCAGACTGTGTAATTTGACTTTTAGATGGTTTAAACCATAACTGTGTAATTTGACTTATAGACCATAACTGTGTAATTTGTGTAGATTGTGCAGAATTTTTGACCATAACTTTGTGCAGATTGTGCAAAAGATGGTTTAAACCATAACTGTGTTATTTGACTTTTAGAAGTCAAATTACAATGTACCAAATTTGGTCAAGGGACAAAGTACATACTGCAAATAGACATTGACTTTTACAAGTCAAAATACAATGTACAAAAATGAAATTCCACATTACCAGAAACATACATAACTTGGTCTTACAAACACACACAAAAGTCTAATACAATGATATAATGACAATGTGATAAAGAATCAAAGATGACAATGTACATACTGCAAATAGACATACTACATTAAAGGGTTACCAAGTGTTTACATATGGCAGATTTACAAAATAGCCTCACAAGTGGCTAGCCATAAAAAAAGTGGCAGTTATACTGCATTAGATTTAGTATCAATCCTAATAAGGGTTACCAATAGTTTACATATGGCAGATGTACAAAATAGCCTCACAAAGTGGCTAGCCATATTTAGTCAAATTGTCATGTCTAGTCTAATGAAATAGCATCATCTGGAGTTAACCCTGGTCCAGGTGATGGTGGCCTGTTGAACTTCTTCCATAACTGGTCCAGTTGCTTTATTCTCTCTGATTCTCTCCTTCTGAACACTGGTGGTGGCTCCTGAACTTCTTCCATAACTGGCTCTTGAACTGCTTCTGTTGATGCACTGCTTGATGCTTGACCTTTTGCTGCTTTTTTCCTTTCTTTAGCTTGCTGCAAATGATATTGTGCAACTCTTCTCACGATAGGCTGCTTTTGATCCCTGCATACGAACCCTCCATTCAGAAACCATTGATTATCCTCCGGACTGATTACAACTTGGAATTTTAAAGAGAGTTTGGGGATGACAATGGTTATGAAACGACCTAATTATTCAAATGGGATGAAAAGTTTGGTCAATATCCCGCTCCACTTAAAAAGACCTAATTACGCCTCAAGCTTTACTAACTTAACCAAGAAAATGGTCAAACAGACGGAAAAAAAGTATGGGGACTAAAAGTGATAAACCCGGTCCAGTATAGGGACTGATTGTACAAATAGATGCATTACCAGGCCTTCGATGATGATCAAAGGATTTATGGGGTGTTGAGGTTGCGCCAAGCTTGTCTTTAACCTGAAATAAGAAATACTAAAACACTACGTTAAGTGATTACGCAGGGAATGGACCCTGCGAACCACCTCCGGCGTGCGAGTAAGTATGTGTAATGGTAAGTTTGTAGTAAGTTGAGAGAGTTAAGTTGGCGAGCAGTTAACGTTACCATGATTCTGGCCCGTCTAAGCTATTTATAGGGGAGAAATAGGCCTTAGAGGGCGGTTGCACTTTGTTCGGAGGTCATGGGGGCGTCCCATGATTTGTGGTAACCGCTAGGGCTTTGTAGCCCACGATCTCCCTTTTGGCGGGAAAGCCTAAGGGAAGAAGGGACGTGGGTATGACCAGGTCAAAATGGTTCTCCTTTATTGCTCCTTTGTAGGAGATACCCCGAAGGGCTTAAGGCTTCGATTGGCGGATTCCCACATGGTAACCACTTCATAGATGAATGGTTTTACGCCAATGAAACGTGTTATGAGATTAACCTGGGCCTTCGAAGAGAGGGCTTCACGTAGGCTCAAAGGGGAGTCCTTCGACCCGTTCGGAGGGTACATCATCAAGCCCCCCAGTCGAAAGTGATATATACATACGAGTATAAATTGCTTTTGACTCAAAATCAGCATGCTACACCATATCTCTTGCGTCACAAATTCAGACGAAAAGAAGATATGTGCTTAAACAAATATGCAATAAATGCGGCTAATTAATTTCCAACTACCACACCCTATGCTACAGCAGCTAGTATTTCGGCAACCAGAAACTTCTTTTCAAAATTTAAAAATCGAATTGAAGTCCGTGTATAAGTCGGATTACAATTGCACGTGGATAGCTAGGATAAAACCACAAAGGATATTGATAAACCCTTCATGATCCTAACCCTAGAGCACTTTTTCTTTTGCGCCCAAAATACACATACACTACACTGTGCTTAGTGCTTCGGTTGAGCATAAAGGTAATTTTTCCTCCCCAATCCTTTGTCCATTTGCTCTCATAGTTTCTAGTTTACGATGAGCATGGCAGCGAAAAGAATTATTAGGGAGCAAAAATGTACTCTATCAGAGAAGGATTTGACGGAATTTCTTGGAAAATACCCCATACCCAGGGAGTTTAAAGTGATTCTTCCAAATGGAAACCAAAATATTTTCGATGCTCCACCTGGGTATGTGGGGCTTTATGTTCATGCATTTACGGAATCCAACTTTAGGATTCCTATTCATCCCTTAATCCTAGAATTCTTACAATATTATCAAGTACATATTTCAAGGTTGAATCCATTTGGCTTAGCCAAGTTGACCACCTATATTGTTGTTTGCAAAACATATGGCTATGAGCCCACACTAACTGTGCTCAGAGGCTTCATCAACCTTTGCCCTGGTGGTGATTGGATAACCTTGGCCAAGAGATGTGAGTATGATGTGCCTTTTTTAATTGCTAAACCTTTTGCCAATATAATAAAATGGAAAGGCCTGTTCTTTTATTTACAAAACACGATCATACCTTCAAAATATCCAGCCTTACTAGATAAAGCATTCCGGTTTGACGAGAAACGCTTTGATGATCCTTTACCATATCATATAAGGAGCAATCCCCTCTACAAGCTCCTGGACACCACCCTTTTGATGTTCAAACGTTTCCTGAGCCGGTTCTTTATATGGCGGGCATCATTGATCATTGGGAAGGCTCTCCGATGAAACCTGAGATAATGTGTCAAGGGAAAAGTATGTATATATCTGTTTGAATAGAGTAAATAACTTATCTGCTGATATTTATCTTTTCTCCTTTGTTGCTGCAGGAATGGGGTTCAGAAATTTTGTTGTTGCCCGTGGTAACAGAGAAATTAGTTTCATCCCCCAAGATCCAAGAAATGTGAGTTATGGAGTAGGCTCTCCGTCAATATCAGTCAACGATGAAGAGACCCCACACTTTGTGGAAAATGTGGCAGATTCTGATGATCCCCTTATCAAGGAATTTCAAGCAAGGCTCGCACGGTCCACCGGCATATCAGACAAGAAGATTAAGAAAGGAAGAGTTGCTATGTCTGTGAAGACCCCTCCGAAAAGGAAATTATCTCTTTTGACCCCTTCGACAAGAATGGTTAAACCCAAAAGTTCTCATGCTAAAACCTTCGTACCAACCACCCTAAAGATTCCTGAAGATCAAACTCCTAGTAAGTAGAAATTTCACATGCATAATAGATACCATACTTCATGCAGCTGACTGTCATATCTTTCGCAGGTTTTCCTGATACAAAGGAGCTTCCTAGTGCCCTTGCGTGTCAACAATTAGTTGACAAGATGAAACCTCTCAGTTGGAAAGGGATTTTGGACAATATGTCAATGGAGGAGCTTTGCACCTTTCATTCCAAGAGCTATGCTAGACAGGCTGTTTTGGATAACCATCTTAATTCCCGAACAAGAGAATTGGTGCAAACGGTGGTGGCTGTGAGAGGTAAAATGGATGCTATTTTAGCCAAAGAGAAGGACAGGGATCGTCAGTATGACCAATTGGAAGCTAAGTGCAAGGAGGCATTAGAGGATTTAGAGAAGAATCCAGTTGTCCAAGATATGCAAGTGAGGATCAATAGTCTCGAAAGACAGTTAAAGGAATCTTGTGAGAGATTGCGGATGGAGGAGGCTAAGGTGTCTGGATTTAGAGCATAGGTTACAACGCTTAATTCCACATGTTCAGGTCTCGAAGCCGAAAAGGCTAGGTTGGTGGAGCAGAATATCCAACTTTGCGAGGAGATTGATGATCTTAAATTTCAATGTGAGAAATTGAAGGAAGATAGAGCTGAGGTGGTCTCGAAGGTTGTTCCTCATATTGCAATGGAATTGTACCATAGTGATGAGGTGGGGGAAGTCATCGGGAGGCTGGTGAATGCAACTATTTTCTATGGTACGTGTACGACATTAGAAGAAATTGCTCAAACAAAGAAACCTGTGGTTTTGTCAGAGGTACCTTACTATCATCCGAATTCTGAGCATGAGTATAATAATGCTGGCAATGCGTTCACTACAGCAAAATTCCTTTTCCTCATCGAAGCAACCAAAGACCCTTCAGCTTCAGTAGAAGATCTCCTAGCAAAGAAACCGAGGAAGGTTCAGCCCCCTCTCCAACCAAGAAGACTATATCTGTGAGGCCTCCGTCTCCATCAAAGAACCACAATTTCTCAAAGAATGCCTGATGGCTGCCATGTCGGCAGTAATTTAGTCTTAAGGGTGGCTTGTACCCTTTTTGAACAATGTCCCATTATGTTTGTTAGGCGTTTGCATGTTTGAATAATTTGTCTTTGCTTTATGTTGGGCTTCGACCTATGCCTCAAACAATTGCTTTATCATTTTTTTTATGGCTTTGACCATGCATGGTCTTAGTAGTACCATTAAGGGATAATATCCTTTTTTTTTGAATGTCATGTTTTTCTTCTCTTACGCTTATATTAAACGTACACATACAACCTAAGGTTATAACCTTATTGTGTGTATTTTGAACCAAGATTTTCTGCAATCGTATAATTTGACTGCGACAGAGGGTCGTGACCCACTCCGTCTTTATCCTTAAGTTGCGAAGGACTTAGAATACCCTAAGACTTTATAGGAAAGTTAATGTGAATTGTAATGGATGTTATTTGCATACAAGACATGTGTCTTGCTTCATCCTTCGACATTGAAACTTGTAAAGTACTTGGCTGAACAAATCTTTGTTGTAAATAACGAAACAAGAGATTTGAGGGAAATGCGTTATATCATTAAGTGGGTAGGGAGGATTACATCATTTTAAGAAATGAACACTAAGACACCTACCATTAATGCTTCGTTCCCCAAGTGAGAAGAATGCGTTACATGAATTTGAAAAAACAAACTGAGTGCTTTTAATAATAGTAAGTCTTATATGTAAAACTTACGAAGATTGGTACCATTCCAAGTCCTATCCATGACCTCTCCCTTAAGCGTTGCGAGCTTGTAGGCTCCATTACCGTAGGCTTCTGATATGTGGGCCCTAACTTTCTTTCGTACTCAGCCTTGCTTGCGCTGTTTAACCGAAGGACATATTCACTTGGCTTGAATGATGAGGGTCGAACTCGGTTGTTGTAGTACTTCTCAAACTTCTGTTTATAGATAGCCTCTCTGATTGAGGCTATTTCTCTTCTTTCTTCAAGAAGATCAAGGTTTTCCCGAAGCCTTTCTTCATTTGTCTTTTCTTCAAAGTTCACAATGCGTTCTGTTTTGATGCTTATTTCGGAGGGTATAACAGCCTCCATTCCATAAGTGAGACTGAAAGGAGTCTCCCCATTGCTTGACTTGGGGTGTGTCCTATGCGCCCACAGAACCTGGGGTAGTTCGTCTACCCACCCATGATGGCTTCGTCCTAACCTCTTCTCAATTCCGTTAACAATGTCCCTATTGGTGACTTCGACTTGCCCATTGCCCTGAGGATGGTAGACGAAAGTGAATGATTGTTTTATCTTTAGGCCTTCGCAAAAGACCGGGAATACCCCTTGGGCAAACTGCTTTCCATTGTCAGAGATGATAGTGTGAAGAACACCAAAACGACAGATTATGTGTTCCCACACGCATTTTTCCATATACCTCCCCGTTACTGATGCCAAAGGCTTTGCTTTAACCCATTTGGTGAAGTAATCAATGGCTACGACCAAGAACTTTACTCCTTCTGGAGCTACTGGCACAGGTCTGACTATATCAATTCCCCATTGACAGAAGGGCCATGCTAAAGTAACTGAGGTCATGTCTTGTTTAGGCATTCTTGGAACTTTCGAGTGGATCTGACATGCTTCACACTTTTGTATTATCTCTATTGCGTCCCTGTGCATGGACGGCCAATAATATTCGAGCTTCATTACTTTCGAGACAACGGAGCGAGGGCTTGCGTGCAGACCGCAGGATCCTTCATGTACCTCACAGATGATGTTCAAAGCTTGCTTTGGTCCCACGCAGCGAAGCTATGGAGACAAGAAGGATCTTCTGTAGATATTATCCCCAATAAGTCTATATTGGGGAGCCTTGACCCTGACCTTTCGTGCTAGCTTTGGGTCTTCAGGAAGGATACCACTGATCAAGTATTCCCTTATTGGGGTCATCCAATTTGGGCCTTCTTCGGGTATGACATCAGATACTTTGCTTATTTTTATTGACCTGTCAGCTAATACTTCTACCAAAACTTCCTTCGTTAGATGAGCAAATGCCATTGAAGCTAGCTTGCTCAAGGCATCTACTTTCTTGTTTTGATTTCTGCGAACATGTGTTATCTCATAGGAGTCGAACCCCTGAAGAAGTTCCTTAGCTTTATCCAAATATTGTTTGATGGTGGGCTGCCTTACTTCGTAAGAGCCCTTGACTTGGTTGGCGACTAGCTGCGAATCCACAAAAATGGAGAGGTTTCCAACCTCCATTTCCTTTGCAAGTCGAAGGCCGACTAACAAAGCTTCGTACTCAGCTTCATTGTTGGTAGCTTCGAACTTAAAACGTAGAGCATAAGTATACTCCTTTCCTTCCGGACTGACCAGCTTTAGACCTGCTCCAGAACCATCGGAACTTGAGGCTCCGTCCGTGTATAGTTTCCACCCCTCCTTCGTCTTTGGGGGTTTCTCTTTTGGGATTTCCTTGTCTTGGCTAGGTCCGGAAGGTGTTTCAGCAAGAAAGTCTGCAAGTATCTGCCCTTTGACGGAGTTTCGACCCTTGTACTCTATGTCGTGCTCCCCCAGTTCGATGGCCCATTTAGCCACTCTACCTGATTTCTCAGGCTTCGACAATATCTGCTTAATTGGCTTGTTGGTCAATACTGTGATGGGATGAGCTTGGAAATACCTTCGAAGACGCCTTGCGGCATAAACCAAAGCTAAGATCAGCTTTTCCAACTCTGGATAGTTCAATTGAAGACGCCTTGCTAACAAAGTAAATCGGAACTTGTTTCTTATCCCTTTCTGCCAAAAGAACAGCACTAATGCTTTCGAAAGATGCCGCAATGTACATGAACAACACTTCGCCTTTGATTGGGGCTGTAAGTGTTGGTAAAATTTCCATGAACTCCTTTAGCTTTTGGAAAGCGGCTTCTGCATCACAACTCCATTGAAAAGTCTTTTTATCCGTACACCCCTTGAGTGTTTTGAAAAATGGTAAAGAACGATCTGCCCCTTTCGATAGGAATCTGCTGAGTGCTGCGAGCTTCCCATTCAGGCTTTGTACTTCTTTTAATGACTTTGGAGCTTGTAGATCAGTGATGGCTTTGACTTTCAAAGGGTTAGCTTTGATTCCTTTCTTTGTAATCAGATGCCCTAAGAATTGTCCTTCTTCCATGCCGAAGGAACACTTCTTTGGGTTAAGCTTCATGTTGATTGCCCTTAATTGGTCGAAGGTTTCTTGGATGTCAGAGAGTAGGTCTTCCTCAGTCCTACTTTTTATTACCATGTCATCGACGTAGGCTTCTAAGTTCCTTCCTATTTGCTTGTGGAAGGCTTTATCCACCAATCGTTGATAAGTTGCCCCTGCGTTCTTTTGACCGAAGGGCATTTTCTTGTAGCAATAGACACCCTTTCCTGTGTAGAAGGTTGTCTTCTCCTCATCTTCCTTCGCCATTTGTATTTGGTGATACCCTTTGTAGGCATCAAGAAAACATTTCAAATGGAACCCCGAGAGGGATTCGACCTTCCAATCAATTTCTGGCAAAGGGTAGCAGTCCTTCGGGCAAGCTTTGTTGATGTCAGTGAAGTCAACACACATTCGCCACCCTCCATCACTTTTCTTTACCATAACTAGATTAGCTACCCAGGTTTGGTATTTCACTTCACTGAGAATTCCTGCTCGTACAAGTTCATCCACCTCTTTGCAAGCGGCTGCGTTCCTTTCAGGTGCCATGCTTCGCCGCTTCTACTTAATTGGTTCAATGTGCTTGAACTCATTAAGCTTGTGCTCTGTGCCGAAGGGCTTGCCATCGATCATAAGAGTCTGAGGAACCCCTGTCATATCTGAGTACGTCCATGCGAAGATATCTTTGTTGGCTTTGAGTAGCTTCTCCAAGTCTGCTTTGAAGTTAGCAGGGAGTTGTTTTCCGATTACCACCGTTTGCTCTGGATAGAGCTCATTTACCACAATACGTTCTTCGGCATTTGTACAACTTAGAATGGCCTTCGGAGGCTCTTCGGGACTTTCCTTGATCTTTTTGCCAGCATCTCTGGTCTTCCCCTGATTGTAACTAGAGAATACGGTTCCTATCCCATGAGGTGTATGGAATTTGACCGCTGCATGTATAGTGGAGACTACGATACTCATCTTTTGCATAGCGGTCCTTCCTATCAGCAAATTGTAAGGAGAATCGGACCTTACGATAGCAAATGTGAGGGTTTCTGTCCTTGCGAGCTTGCCTTCTCCTATTGTAATGTCCAATGGCACTTCTCCCAGTGGCCAAGAATGCTCACCGGAGAACCCTACCAAAGGTATCTTTGAATAAACCCGTTGTGATCTGATCGAAGGCTTGAGCTTAAGAAAACAATGCTCGTATATGATTTTGCAGGAGCTTCCGCAGTCCATGTAGGCTCTGTTCACTTCTCGATTGAAGACTAGAACTTTGATGACCACCGGATCATTCGAAGGGATTTGGCCTGTAATAGGAGGAAATGTTACCTCCCCCACTTCGTCTACTTCCTGCTCCATTACCTTTCTTTTTAAACCGGCTTCGCCCCAACGAACCATGAGTATTGGGGCTTCGAGAGGAGTAGTGTCTTTAGCCAATTGAGTATCGGACATTTTTTCCTTTCCCTTCTTTATACCCTTCACCAAATGTGCCAATTGCCCGGAATTTACAGCTTCTTCTATCTGTTTCTTTAGCTCTCTGCAACTATTCGTATCATGGCCATAATCTTCATGAAAATGACAATACTTGCTTGTATCCCTGTTCTTACCCTTCTTGTCATGCGAGGGGGTGCTTCGAAGGCCTTAGCAGCCCTCTCCGTAGCAAGTATTTCTTTCGAGACTTAGTTAAACTTCCCAGCAAACCGTGGTTAGGACCTTTGTACGAAGAAAACCTGTCTCTGCCTTTGTTCTTGTTCTTTGACCCTTCCCACACAGAATGCTTTGAGAACTTGTTGTTGTTGTCTCTGTCAACCGGAGCACCATTAGTGGATACTTCTTTTGCCTCAATCCAAGTATACGTCTTTTCCATTAACCCTTTGTAAGTTGTCGGAAGGTCAGTGGATAAGAATTCCACCAAACTCCGATTTCGAAGACCATGCACGAACCCTGAAATGCGCTGATCTTCCTGAAGACCCAAGATCTGTAAAGTTTCATCGGTGTACCTAGTAACGAAGGCCCTTGTGCTTTCGTTTTCTTTTTGTTTGATGTTGTGCACCGTTAGATGGGTCCTAGTAAACTTCTTTTGCTGACTGAAGTGTGATCGAAACTTAGCCTTGAGATCATCAAGATTGACAATGCTGCCAGGCTTTTGCCCATTCCACCAAATATGGGCAGAATCCCGCAGGGTATAAGTATACATGTGACAGGCCACAAGCATAACCCACTTTTGCATCTTAATAGCCCCTTCGAACAAATGTAAGAAATTGTCCGGATCCCCCTTCCCATCATAAGTCCCAATATGCGAAGGCATTTTCAACCTAACGAAGGGTGTAGCCGAACCCATAGGGTCCGAGTATAGACAATTATAAGGTGGTGCATACATAGGGACAGTATTGTAAGGATTGTTGTTTGGGGGCATTCCCATAGGAGTTTGGCTTGGGTAGGACTGATAAGGTGTGTTCATGGCGAATGGATAGCCGTTTCCCATGGCATACGGAGGGTACGCCATAGGATGCCCGAAGGGTATGCTCCCATAAGGTTGAGGGAGACTTGGGTTATTAGGCTGTCCAGTAACTGGAGGATATAAACTTTGAGGATAAGACTGAGTTTGGAACGGAGGGTACATACCATTGGGAGGAAGATTTCCTCCCATATTAATTGTAGATGGATTGCCTTCTATGCCTGATGCGTGAGAAGGCTGCAACGGAACCCCAGCTTCAGTCCTTCCAAGATGAGCTGCTAACAACGAAGGTAGATTAACCCCCCTTCTTCCCTTTGCTGACTCCTACCATTGGAGCCTTCCGTAACCACCCATTCTCTTCTTGTCGGAACCCTCTCCGGGACTCCTTCGAAACCAACGGACCTTCGGCCTAGCCTTCGACCAACTGGTGACCCAATCCTCAGGGCTGAGAGTGTTGGCCCATGAGCCGGAGGCCTAGGCTCCGCTTCCATTTCTTCATCATACTCTTCACTTGAGTATTCCAACTCCCTTCGCATCTCAGCATTCCTAACTTGCCTTCTGCGAGCCCTTAAGAGAGATTCCAATGCTTCGTGGTTGGCTTCGACAAAGGCTGGGCTAATGATAGGCTCCGGATTGGATGATGTCGAAGCATGATGGTTGGGTGTTGTTTCTGGGTGAGAACGTGTTGTGAACGTGGAGGCGGTTATTAGGGGAAGGTTGTTAGAGTCATTAATTGGTATTGGCGCCAAGGTCGAGAAACCCGGTGGGGGAGTATCTTCTCTCCCTTGATCCATGCCGGAATAATAGTGAAAGTAGTTGGTTGGTTATAAGCTTGGAAATAACGAGACCACTTGTAGCGGTCCCACGGATGGCGCCACTGATTGTACAAATAGATGCACTACCAGGCCTTCGATGATGATCAAATGATTTATAGGGTGTTGAGGTTGCACCAAGCTTGTCTTTAACCTGAAATAAGAAATACTAAAACACTACATTAAGTGATTGCGCAGGGGATGGACCCTGCGAACCACCTCCGGCGTGCGAGTAAGTATGTGTAATGGTAAGTTTGTAGTAAGTTGAGAGAGTTAAGTTGGCGAGCAGTTAACGTTACCATGATTCTGGCCCGTCTAAGCTATTTATAGGGGAGAAATAGGCCTTAGAGGGCGGTTGCACTTTGTTCGGAGATCATGGGGGCGTCCCATGATTTGTGGTAACCGCTAGGGCTTTGTAGCCCACGTTCTCCCTTTTGGCGGGAAAGCCTAAAGGAAGAAGGGACGTGGGTATGACCAGGTCAAAATAGTTCTCCTTTATTGCTCCTTCGTAGGAGATACCCCGAAGGGCTTAAGGCTTCGATTGGCGGATTCCCACATGGTAACCACTTCATAGATGAATGGTTTTACGCCAATGAAACGTGTTAGGAGATTAACCTGGGCCTCCGAAGAGAGGGCTTCACGTAGGCTCGAAGGGGAGTCCTTCGACCCGTTCGGAGGGTACATCATCAGGGACCATTTTTGAAATTAACTCAAAAGTTTATAAAAAAATTGCATGTGTGAGGAGCAAACGTGTTATTTGAAAGGGAAACACTCTAACCCCACATTACTTATCCTTTTGGTCCCAACAAACACAATATCCCCAAAGGCAGATCAAACCCTAGGTCATTGTCACCACACGAATCCAAAAAAAATTGATGTCCTTTTCATCTTTATATCACGTAAACTAGGTTTGTTGTACTTTCCCATAACTATATTATTCCCTTTTATGTTCATATAAATATGATGTTACAGTTAATTAATATATTTTTTTATTAACTTTTATGATGAAAGTTGAGTTTAAAGTACACAAAAATGGGGAATTTGCTTTCGATCCACTACATTATGTTGATGGGTGCGTTGGGAACGTTTGGTGTTTTACCTCTCACAGGGGTGTTTTTACTAGGGCACTTAATAATGTTATAAATGACATTGGTGGTGATAAATGGGCTTTGTTTTATTGTAAACCAAACATGTCACTTGCAAATGGTTTAACTTTACTACACACTGATAATGACGTTCGTAGAATTTTTTATCATGCTTTGAACAACGGTTCCATAAACCTGTTTATTGCGCACAAGCAACAGCCATTGTCAAAGTATTAATTTAAAAACATAGTTTGGCAAGAGGAGGACGTGGCCAGCGTTGCTGTAGTTCAACTCTGTTCAAGGTTAATGAAAATGGTGGGTTCAAGGTCAATGAAAATGGTACCGATAAAGGAGGTAGTGGAACTGGGGAAGATAAAATGTTGCACGAGTTTGGTATACAAATAGAGAATGCAAATGGTTCAGATAAAGGTAAAGCGAAGCTGTTTGAAGATGATGTGTTGGAAAGAAAGATACTTAAGGGTAGAAAGAAACGAAAGGAAACAATGAATGAATCTGAATCAAGCAAGGAAAGTAGATTCTAAGTTGTGAAAACATACAGGAGGGCCGTGATTAACGGTCGAGCCAAAATGGTTGAAGTGCCATCTGATTGATTGCTGGTTGGTACGTTTATTGACTTGCATTTTCAATTTATTTTATGCAATCAGTTCCCATTACACAATTGCTGAATATTATAGGTATATCTTCAGACCACAAACACACACGACCGCTAATTGTTTGCCTCCACGACACATTCATAACATAGTTTAATACCGATGTTTATTACACACCAAATGACCCACACTTGTTATTCTTACTTAAACAACACATAGTACCAACTAGGAAGTGAGTGCATACATTTAAATATTGTATGTGTGATTCTAGCACACCGATTCAAGATAAGGGGTCTTTACTATAAAAAGTTATCTGGAGTAGCGAAATATGAGAGCAAATTAATGTGTGGATTGGATGAGTTCGGTTGTTCCTGGGTTTGACTTGAGTTGGCTGCCTCGGCCGTAATCATCATCCCATGCATAAACTCTACATTTGCCTCGGTTTGTATGCTGTTACTTTGATTAGATGAACCCTCCACCACATAAGTCTTTTTCCTTGGACCGGCTGGACCTTTGGTTACAGACCTTTTGGAACATAGTTTTTGTATACATGTACACATAAACATTAGATGCCAATAATCACAACTACTTAATTGTGGCATAATAATTAAAATTTCAACCTTTTCTTTCACCATAGGTGCATTACACGTTAGGCGGTTATATTCTGGCCCTCCACACCTTCCACAAGTACTCCTTGTAGGCACCTCGCCTTGAGAGGGAATTCTGTTTCTTTTTTTTTGGTCTACCTGGTTGCCGGTTTTATACAATAGGGGGTGATACAACTTCGATGTCGTCTGGAGTGTCCCACATCGTTATGTCTTTTAAAGGATACATGATGTCTTCGTATGTGCTTTTAAGTGTTGTATTATAAAACCAAGCTTTAGCCAGTTTCTTCACACTAGTCAGCCCTGCAAATCTACCGACAGCACAGACATGTCCACATGATAAGCCCGAAAGCTGCGATTGTCGACAAGTGCATTTACCCTGTTCCAAATCAACAATATGACGTTTTTTTCGTGTCGCGTACTTCATACACTCTGTCCTTCTCAATCCCTATAACCTTCCAATTTGCACTTTTGGCCATTCTGGCATTCACTTTCGCAGTCGCCCATTCAAAAAGATCATCATCCGGGGCATCTAACCATAAATAATAAAGAATGTTTAGTGTGTAGTATTTCATTATTCTTCAGTAAACGTATTAAAAATTAGACCATCTATTACCTGTACGTTTTGCTCGGCGGTGGTAATACCAGCTCTGAGGAAGAGCTCTAAACCATTCCATCAGCGTTGTTATTGGGCAGTGGCGCACAAGCTTTGTTAAAGCATTTATGGATTCCACACTGTTTGAGGTTAAGTAATTGTACCTCTGCCCAGGGTAATGTGCCCTTGACCATTTCTCGACCCCTGCTTCAACAAGTTTTTTGTGAGACTGCGGTCTTACCGAACGAATATCAGACATTAGCTTTGCAAAATCCTCCGTTGTGTATGCTTTGCATGTCTTCCAGTATAAACATTTCAGTGTATCGCTGTGCATCTTTGTATTTAACATCAAATTCCGACAACAATAGCCGTGAAAGGCATTCGGGAATACAGTGTTACATGCAAGGGTGATTCCATGATGTCTGTCAGATATGATTGCCAAATTAGGAAATTCCCCTATGCATTCTTTGAGTTTTGTCAAAAACCAACTCCATGATTCACCAGTCTCGCCTTGAGCAACACCGGTAGCAATCGGTAGAATCTGATTGTTTTCGTCCATTCCAACGGCAACCAGATTTGTTCCCTGGTATGTCCCTTTTAGATGTACGGCATCAATTATGATCAGAGGGCGCATATAGCACAGGAAACTCTTAATCTGTGAAATACAATGTATCATATACAATGGTACATCAAGTTGAAAACATATAAACAGAAAAAGAAAAAAAAAAATCCATTGGATATTAATTTAGTTTATTGTTAACTGCCAAACGACTATCTAAACTAATAACAATTTATTGTTTGTTGTTTGATATGACAGGTGCGGTATGCACATAAGATGGATGTGTTGCTTTTGTTTTAATGTTGTTATAACCAATTAAGTAAAATGGTATCTTTTGATTAATTGGTATGTAGTATATAAGAAAACAAGGTATCAGAAGTATGTTGAAAAAAGTATGTATTTTGTACCTTTATGGTGTACCTGCATATGCAAGTACATGTTTGTGTGTTTCTATGACTGATAAGTTAAGTTTCAGTGATTTGCTGTTGCATTTCATTAAAACTAGATAATTTATGTTGCAACTAAACAAACAGGATTAAAAACTTAATAATATACTTACCGCAGAACCAAAACCGATAAATAGGTTCTCAAAATGGCTTGCATCGTCGGTCTCTATGTGTGTAACTGTGCCCTTGTTTGCCATCTTTAGATTATAACAATATATGGGCAGCTGCGAAAATGAGGCCTTTGGGCAGCCTTGATTTGATTCCAGTGCCAACTGTCTCCCTCTCCAAGCTCGTTTGTATGAAATGTCTATATTCATATGCAAATTCAGATCATGTATAAAGTCCTTTGGCTTATACACTCTTGTCGGATCTCCGAGCTTCGGGGATAATATTCTAGCCAATGTTTTTGCATATGCATTTCGGTGATTTGGATTGAATTGGATTTTTGAACATTTATGATTGTCGTTTAGTGAAGTGATTCTAAATCGGGTAGTTATCCCAAATCGACGAAAGTTTATGTGCCAATCACATTCTGATTGGACACACTTGACAGCGTATCTTGCCGTACACGATTTAGAAACACAAAATTCATACCCTTCTTTTAAACATTTCAAACTTATCTCATACATGCACTCTTCCTTATCTTCAAAGATATCATGAAATTTTAAACCACCTTTATTCTTATATGGAAGGCTATAATGAAAAGTGGGTGGATGGGGTGGGATTGGCATACAGTTAAGATTAGTGAGGTGCAATTGGTGTTCTGGATCTAAATTTACGACAGGGGTATGCAAAGCGTGGTCGACGATTATTGTGGCGCATGTGACGGCGTCCCCAAAACAAGAGTTTTGAAAACGTCGAGGTCGTCGTCATTAAGTAGGGTCGTTTTGGTTGCACCGGTGTTGTAAGATAAACGTATTGTGTTTACATCGTTAACATTCAACTTTTTCCATACATACTTCACAAGATTGCCAAAGTTGATGGCATTTGGAAGTAAAACGGCAATCACAATCTCTTCATACCGTATAAACACCTTGAACTTATCTGTTGTACAAGAATTCATTTTTCTTGTAAGCAATTATTGTGGGTTTTTTTTTTTTTTTTTTTTTTTTTTTTTTTTTTTTTGGCTTGTGTTGTATATGGTGAAGAGTTATATAAGCAAATCTAGTTGCCCAAAGTACAACTGACTACAAGTATACACAATATTTCGTTGCCCAAAATGAAAACCCAATAGTAGGTGCCCATATTCAAGTACAAGTAACTTTCCCATTAGTTTCATCTATGTTACTATCCACACATACAAAATAACTTTCCATTTGTTTCATCTACACATTATTGATTTACATTTGTAAATATGGGTTTTCATTACAAACATATAAAAATACAGTTATGGACCATAAATACATAGCCAAATGATTGATACAAAATATTTCATGCATCCTATCATACATAGATATGAAACATTACTACTATCAAATTAAACACAATAAAGTCACCATAGCATATGTTGGAATCTAACAATAAAACCTTCAACAAAGTTTCTTTATCTTTTGAAGGAATTCCCTTTTTTCGAATGTCCGAAACTGTGCTTTCCACGGCACGCAGACTCTTATCGAATTTCAAGTCATTAATAATAGCTTGCCTCTTCTCCATACTATCATTCAGATCTTTAACAACATCAAACAGTTTTCTTGCTATTTGAAAATCTCTTTCGGTCTCCTCTTGGATTACAATTAGCCACATGTCTGACATACGGTGAGAGTTTGCTGTCTTTGCTAGTTCTTCTAAAGTTGGCCGGTCCATTTTTTATTTTATGAGTGGTTGATGGATAATAACGATGATATTTTTTGTTGGTGAAGCGTGCCTTAAAAACTGAAAATATATAACCGTTACGGTTATTAATTTCATTGAACAGTTGTGTCGATTTACTAGGGGTGTAACTATGGACGGTTTCTTGGTTGGTTTGTTGTTGTAAACGGCATCAAAAAAATAAAAAATAAATAATAACTAAATAAATAAATAAATACATAAAAATTAAAGGAAACTGAAATGTTAATACACTTATGGTAATCATATCCACACCAGATAGTTGCAAGCATAATGCAAATACATCAGTTCCACACCAGATAAAAGTTCCAAATTCTAAATGTAACTAATAGAGTGACTCACAAAACTAGGTTGCCCAAAAAAGATAACTAGTTGCGCAAATTACCCAACTAGGTTGCCCAAAGTACAAAAAATAAATGGTGTAGTCAGTCGTTCAGAAGAATATATGGTTCTCAAAGTAGAAACAATGAATGGTGCTAGTACATACACAAGGTTTCCTAAACTACACTAATAGTTGCCCAAAACCGAAATCGTGGTGCCCTGTATGTCATAACGAATTCTTGCTGCAACAACAAATGGAAGTTGCATAAAGGACAAACAATAAGTGGTTATCGTAGCATGTAATTGTGAGCTTTTTCAATGGCAAGGTTTACTAAAAGCTTTTTACTATTTCAAAATGTCTTTGAAAGACTTCTCTTGAATTGTCAATTGGTCTTTCAAAATAGCTTTTCTAAAACGCTTTTACCATTGGAGAGGATTTCTAATAAACGTTTTTTGAGACACTACGTATCTGAAGTATAGTCTTAACAGGTAGCCTATTCATGATATCTAGTTGAACATCCAAAGGTATGTTGTTAGACATATTTTAAAGATTTTGGAGGAAATGGCTGGGCTATAGATAGGATGTATAAAGTTGTTGTGTATGAAAAGGCAATGGCAAATATGACACATATATATAGGAGTCTCATTGATTATGATTACACCTATAAAGTGGCATTAAAATAAAATAAAGTAGATGTACTTGTGTGTACTGTAGCGCAACCTACATGGCAAAATTGGGCAACGTTTAAAAAAAATGGGCAATATTTAACTGATGGGCAACTTAAAAAATGGGCAACTTAAAAATGGGCAACTTTAAAAAATTGGCCAACTTTCTACTGCTAGTTAAAGGCAGTTGAGCAGACTTTCCATCTTTGGAAAGTTCAGCAGACATTCTACTGCTAGTTACAAAGTTTCTGCTGCTAGGCAAAAATTTCTACTGCTGAGGGTTCTACTGCTCGCTTTGTAACTTGTGGGATTCTACTGCTATTGGTGGTGTCCTTTTACCATTGTATATGTTCAATTCATACAAAGGGGGAAAATACATTTGAAAAAACAAATAGTTTTTACAAATGGTTTTATGATTATTTATTATTATTATTATTATTATTATTATTATTATTATTATTATATATTATTATTATTATTATTATTATTATTATTATTATTATTATTTATTATTATTATTATTATTATTAAAGTTTTTCTTATAATGATGATTATGTTTTTATGATGGTAACGTTATGCATTGTGTAAAATGCAAAGTGTGAGGGTTTTTTTTTTCATATTTGACAACAGTATCTTAAATACTGATAGGATAGTTATGTATAGGAATACATAAAGACATGACTGCATTCAATTGCACTAATTATAATTACATTTTGGTATTCTCAAAACCAAATTATTTTACTTATTTATACCCTTGCATTAGTATAGTTTAGGGTATCTCTTTATTTTAACCATAATTCTAAATCTCCCAAACTGATAGGATTGATTATACACTTAGGATTTTACTCCTGTTAACGTGTATGTGATACTCTGAGTTGATATAACCAAGTATGCGGAATCTACTTTGTTATACTTAGAAGAATATTTAAGTGATTGATATAAATAGCGTATGAACAAGAGACAATTGTGTAACTTCGAATGATTCAATATTATTAATTCAATAATACGAGTGATCTTCTATCACTAGGGTTTACAACCTTGAATCTTAACAAAATGATACGTATATAAACTTTAACCTAGGCAATTCTTTTATAGACCAAGGATTCCTGTACAAGATAACTATAATCTATACCAATAGGATATACACAAAATCCTTTCTATAATTATCTACTATACGTTTACAAAAATCATAAGCAGTAATAAATTTCTAATGCGACCGTACTAACTAACTTTGTACTGTCAGTGTTGTCTTCAATTTCTTCAGCAGTACCAACTTTTATACTAACAGTTCCAACTGTTAACCTTAATTCCCAACAATCCTCCCCTAAACTTATGATTTCTATGCAAATCACTAAGTTTCTTCGAATTAAGCTTCATCTCCTATGATGGTATGATGGGGGGATTCTTCCAAACATCTATCATGTCAGTCTCTTGTTTCTGGCTTTTCTTTGCTCTGCAAGATTGAATAGCTTAGTTACTAACTCATCTGCCATATCAGAATCTCCTTCAACCTTGAGTGTTACTGATAGCATAGCCATTAAAACAAATGGTCTGAGCGGATATTCTTTTTCCACCAACATATAAATTTCTATTCCATCCTTGGTAGAAACTCTATGCACTCCACATGTATCAAATAATTTCCAAGTGACATCCATGACTTGTGCTTGAAATCTCCACATTGATTCTCCACCATCAGGTTCATAAATCCTCTTCAATTGAACCCATAGTTCTTTGTCTTTGTCTTCAAGTGGATCTTCAATTCTGAATTTTTCTTGTACCAATTTCCACAACTGATTAAGATCTTCCCTGTCAAATCCTCTGAGTAAATCTTCAAACAGCTTGTATCTTTCAGTAATTCCACCAACTTTCATAATCTTCCACCCTTTCATCCTACCTTCTTTGAATACTTCCCAGCCAATGATGGGATGTTTTGCTTGCAAAGGCTTAATGTTTATGGATTCAGGGACTATCACCATCATGCTCTTGAGTTGTTCATCAATCAATCCTTCAGCACCCTTCTTTTGTTTCTTTGCAGCATCAGATTCTAACAACTCTGCATCTCTTTTCCTTCCTTTTGTGGTATCCCTTGCAATTGGTGTGTTCAGTCTTGCATAAGCTTCATAATAAGCTTTTTCAATTTCAGCATCTGATCTTCCTGTAAAGTAACTCATCTTCCAGTTTGCTTGATTCTTCAAGTAACTCTTCATAAAGCTGATCTGTTCTTTCTTTGTAGGCATCTTTGTCTTGTAACCTTTCTTTTGCCTATCTCTAATCTTCTGCATAAGATCATTCCAAGCTACTTCTCTGTTCTTACATAGAATAAAACTTTTGAGCTTTTCTGACTTCTCTTCTTCACTTAAGTCCTTATCTTTAAGAATAAGCACTGCTTGAGCTCTCACAATTAAGTATGCATCTAACAAATATTGTAGTTGTTCATTGAATTGTTCTTGATCAACCTCAGCATTGGAATCTATCTTTTCTAATCTTGTTTTCTCCATAAACTCAATTACATCATCAAAATCATCCTGAGCCATCTTCTTAGCTAACTCTGCATCAAGATCTATCTGAGCTTGTTCATCAGCTTCATCATCTTGTTGAAGTTTTTTTTGCAACTTCTGCATCATAATCTATTTGTGCACGGCTATTGGTATAGATTATAGTTATTTTTTTGTGTTTTTCAGCTTCTTGTTCAGCTTCTTCAGGAGTCATTGGTTTCTTTCCCTTTGTTGCTCTCTTTCTTTCAAACTCTGTCTTAGCAGTACTTGGAAGTGAACTAGCAGTTTGTACGGTTTCTTGTTCTGTCTCAACCGTTTGAACTGCTTCAGCTGTTTGAACTGTTTCTTCATTCTCAGCAGTTTCTTGTGCCTGATCTTCAACATCCATATCAGCAGCATCACCAGTACCCATACCAAACATTTCACTAGTACCTTCATCATGCCTCCCCTGAGTTTCTGATCTCTCCCCCTTATCTTCCTTGTCTTTATCTGATTTCCCCCCCTGTTTGGGAGAATCACCACCATTATCATCATCTGAACCATCTGAATAATCATCATCTGAGGAATCTTCATCCAGTATAGCTCTATCCCTTTTCCTTTTGAGATGGTTTTCCAGCTTCTTCACCCTAAGAGTCAACCTTCTGTAGACTTTGGCAAAATTTTCTTTGTGACTTTTAAGTTCCTCCTCCAAAGAATCTACCTTAGCAGTTAACTTGGTACATAAAGCCATCAATTCATTTTGTCCAGAACTACCCTCATCACTTCTAGCTGTGTTACCTGCTAGGAGAGGTGAATCATGAGGCAAGGATCCAGTTGCCACTCTAGTTAGACTAGGTGTGGTCCTTCTCCTGTAAGTGGTGATAATTGGGGGTGTTTGGGTTATTTCAGGATTTTGATTGGGTGTGTGATGGGGATCAGTTGGGTTGACTGAGCCTTCACCCTGATCAATATGAAGCATTTCTGGAAAGAGAGGTACTACAACCCCAGTAAACAATCTACTTGCCATAGCCATATTTTGAAAAACTTTTTGTTGCAGGCTAGGAGTGGGAAAAGTTTCTTTGTGTTTCTTAAGCAAATTCTTTTTCTTATTCAGAAAGGTTTGAATAAATCTTGGGTAAATAAGAAACTTTGTTTTGCTGTTTACATTTGCAACCATACTCTCAAATATGAACTTTGAAAAATTAAAAACCTTATTTGTTGATAGACATATGAGAGCAATAGCAATATTGCTACTGAATTGCTCCCATGCTGTCTTTTTGGGCCTTAAACAATGTAAGAGAGTATGTATCAAAAATCTCCATTGTGGGGAGAAACATCCTTTTTGAAAAGTAAGTTTTTGAGAGGATGTATCATACCCCATTTTTGAAAGTTCTTCAAAAATTTCAGTGTTTAGCATAGCGTTAATACCATCTGAATCTTCCAACTTAAGATGTCTCCTAAGTGTAGATTCGGTAAGAACAAAAGATATGCCATCCACTTTAGAATGGATTTCTAAGTCTCCATCTTCACTAGTCAAGACAGTTGCATTCTGCCAGAACTGTGTGATGTGAGAGACATATAGAGTAGGAGAGACAGTTAAAGCATACCTTATGTGAGAGTGGTTGAGGAAATCCACTATCTCATAAAATTTCGATCCATCTCCTTCCTCTGTTTTCTCTAGAAAAGCCACCTGGTTGTGCGTCTTGACGAAATCCAAATTAGCCATAAGTTCTCAGTAATTATTGATTTGACTGTGGTGAATAGTGATAATTTTGGTTAGAAAGTAGAAGATGAAAGTGAAATTGAGATTTTATTGAGAGAGTATTAGGGTTTCAATTGACCGACTTAAAGAATAAATTAACTTTTATTTTTTGGAAACGATTATAATAAAATAAAAGTTAAAATATCTAGATGAGGATCCCTCGAAAACCGTAAATCAATCAGTAAAAATCGCAACAAACGTCCAACGGCTAGTTTTTACTCCAAAATTAATTACTGACACAACAGTCACAACGGCTAGTTCAGCAGTATAAACTTTACACTAGCAGTACAAACCATTATCAAAATTTTCAAAGAACAGTATAAACTTATATGAATATTGTTACACACATATAGTTTTTAGCAAACTATCAGCTATCAACGGATTTGATATGTCTTTACCAATAGCCGTTTGCTTTGGACTAGCCAACTCTTCACAGTTAGATATGGTGAGTTGATAACCATACAATTTTTGGTAAATTGTCAACCATTAACGGATTTGATTAGTCTTTACCAGAAACCGTTTGCTCTGGACTAGTTGGTTCTTATGTGGGTTAGACATGGTGAACCAATTACCATTTGTGGTGTGGAAAGATCACACACTGAGCTCCAAATCACCATTCAGTCCAAAACATAAAGCACTTGTAATTCTTTGGTGCTTATCATCCATTCCTGCAATTGTTAGTCCACAAACAAGGAAACAAAGTGCAAAGCACTTATCTCACAACATAACAAGCATATGACTAACAATGCACACAAAAAGAAAAATTAATTTCCTTGTGATACCCAAGCCATAACAGACTTAGGCTTTCCTCTTGCATCAATATAGTTAAATCTTTTTAGAACAGTTGGAGTACCATTAGATTGAAGTGGTCTGCAAACCCATGATGCAGATGTATTAATACCACTTCCCAAATTTCCCTTAGCAGTGTTTTTAAAACAGCCAGTATTAACTGCTTTCCTAACAGTATTAACTGCTGGGTTTGCAGTTGCAACCTTAGGTTTCCAAACTTGTTTGTTTACAAATGCTATGTTGTTAAAGGGCCTTTTAATAGTTGTTGGTGCTGATTTAAAAAGAGTTTTTGCACCTTGAACTGTTGGTCTTGGGTAAAGAGTCTTATTAGGTCTGGCATTATGAATTTCTGGTCTAGCAGTATGAACTGCTCTCGGTACAGACCTTAAAAGAACTGATCTAGGTATCATTCTAGCATTTGTTGGGTGAGTAGGAGGTTTTACTGAGTTCACCCTAGGATTTGAATACCTAGTTACCCTATTGTTGCAATAAAATGCAAGATGGTCAAAGCTACCACATATGAAACAAGCTTTCCTAACACAGACAAAGTCATCACCTAGTTGGTTAGACTTGAGGTTGTTCCAATTCTTTTGGTTACCTCTAGGCTTGTTTTTGGTTCTATACATTTCAGCATACCTAACTGTTGGTTTAAATGGTTTAGCATTTTATCTAAGCCTAACAGTCTCAGGTTTGACTACTTTGGGAACTTTTGGTTCTTCCACTTTAACACTAGCAGGCTTAACCACAGCCTGATCATCCTCATCATCAGAAGTCCAGTCCTCTATGGTTGGAGCATCTGAGTCCTTAGCTGAGGACACCTTATCCTTAGAAAGTGAGGCATCACTTGCACTCTCATACACAGGCTTATCAACTACATTCTCTTTAGGTTGAGGACCATATTTAAGCTCAGGTAGTTGAAATTCTGGGAGTCCTGTGTGTTCTAGGTCTATGCCTGGGGGTGTTGGAATTCCCCTATAAGGAGGTGGAACAGACTTATACCCTAGGCCTGACTTAGCTTTGTTTAAGATTTGACATTCAATTATCTTTTGAACACCTTTTGATGTGTATTCTAGTGTGTCTACACTCATTTGAATGTTCTCCTTGGCTTTCTTAACCTGTTCCAGTTCATGTTTCAACACACTAATTTTATTTTCTCTAAACATTAAGTCTCTCTTAAGTATAATCATATCATCAGCAAACTTAGATTCATTACCTTTATAATGAACAATTTGTTCTTCTAACACAGCTAAAGCCCTTTTATGATTTGCTAAATTAAAATTGGTTTGGGTTAGCTCTATTCTTTGTTCATCATATCTTTTCTAAAGAGTTTCTAGATCTTTTAAAGCTTCACATGATTTATAACACTTAGAAACTTGTACCTCAGAATCTGAAAATGTCATGAGAGCCATCTCTAAAGATGCTTCTTCTTCCTCCTCTGCAATGTAGCTCCAGTCAAATCCTAAGCCATCAATGGCAACCATAGCCTTTGAGCTTGAGTCTGTAACCTCCACAACTCTTGATTTGTTTCCAAAGCCTCTGCTCTTGTCATCTTGTTGTCTTGGCAATCTGCACTCCCTTGAATAATGACTGATAGTCGATGGGCTAAAACGCGTCACAAGCTAAACCTCTTCACGAAGAAAAGTCAACCCGCGACGGTTTAAACGCGACAATCGTTTGTAATATACCGGATAAGCGTATACCCGGGTCGTTCTCCCTGCGAGGCGTGAAATTGAGGATATCGTTTTTGGTTCGGTATTAAAATGCTTGAAAAGACGAGGGTTTGATTTCTAAACCTAATTAAAGTAAATAAACAAGCAAGTAACGCAAAGATCTAAAAAATATTAAACAAACGTAACGAAAATCTAAAAACACGAACGGAAATCAAATAGCGTAACGTAAACCGGAACTGTTAAATACTAACCCTACGGGTATAGAAATAATTTTCCTACGTCCTAAATGACAAAATAAAATTTTAGAAAAAAGAATTGCATTTTTCTGACTTTTAAATAATTAAATACGAATTAAAACTAATTTAAAGAAAATAAATGATTAAAAATACTAAATGAAAAGAGAAAAATCTGGAAATTTTTGTGAAGATACTTTATAATAAACTAAAGCTGGGAAAAATAAAAAGACATAAAGAACTTAATGAAATAAGCAGAAAATAAGCCAACAGTGAAATAAGCCAAATTAAGAAAACAGGGTTAACAGAAAAATATTGCAAAGTTTAACTGACAAAAGGGAATGGGGCAGATGGTAAGGTTGCTGGGTTGTGTGTCAAAGGGTCTGGGGTTCGAACCCCAGAATGGGACTTTTTGCTATATATTTTATTATATATTTTTTCTTTGTTTTTCTTCTTGAAACTTATCAAACAGGTGACAATAAGCACATTGAAACTGAAATAAAATTTTTTTTGTAATCCAACAATAAGCTTCGAACCAGCTTATGTGTTGGATCAGTATTGAAAAGAAAATAAATAAGCTTAAACTGCCAAATAAGCTAAAGGCTATTCTAGAAAGCTAGTGGTACACAAACTAAGCAAAAGTCATTCGAGAACTAAAGGCACGGTAACAATAAGCAATGAAATCCAGAGACAAGCTCAAATAAAGCCGCAAATAAGCAAAGAAAAACCATGGGTTGCAGATTCATGCTGAAGGGCAGAAAGTGGCTAGACAGGGCTTTTCAAGGCCTAAGAAAGCAGTCTAAATTAAATCCTAAAAATCAAACAAAAATACTAAAAGCTAGACAAGCCAGCAAATATCATCTATGCAAAAACTTGGCTTCTAACAACTTAAAACTAGGGAATTAAAAATCCTAGAAAACTGATGCAAAATGGGATTTTCAAAAAAAATGCAGGCTGTAAACTAGGGGATTTTAAGGCAACAAATAACCATAAGCACTTAACTACTTCTAAACTAAAAAGAAGCAATAAAAAAACAGTGACAAGCAACGAATCAGCAGAAATAAGCAGTAAAATAAGCCGTTTGACCAGAGTTAACCAAGGTAATAAAAACAGGAAACTTAAATTTGCATTAACTGGAAAATGAAATTACAATTTAAATTAAACACTACACTACTGAAACAATAAATTAGACAACAATTAAATGGTCTAACTTTTCTAAAACATGAAAAGTGGACAAAGACTATATGTGAGGAGAGACTGCTTTATATAGCACAGGAGAGGGTTTCCTTTCAGGGTCTTGTGCTTTCTTTGTGAGATAATTCCTCCTTGTCCCTTTGTGCTTCTTTCTTGGCCCTCGGATATTTCTTGCTTCCCACATCTTCAAATTTGAGCCGTTGGATGAATATGTAGTCCTCGGATTGATGAGGTGGAGGGGGAAACACACCCATGTGAAGGGTTTGGCTGGCAGTGGAGGGTGAAAGGGACTGGTGGGTTAGCGGAGGATTAGGCGATGGCGGGGAAGATAAACAGTAATGGTGGTTAGGGATTGTGTTAATTATTTTATTGACCGAGGTTTTGGGGGTTTGACCCCGGGTATATCATATCAATGGGTTTGGGCCAATGAGTTGGATGGGCTGGTGGGATTTTTGGGTAAAGGGATTTTGTTAAGTGTAATGGTGGGTTTAATGGGTTTAGGTGTTGGATCCAGTTGTGTTGAGTTAGTTTAGGATAATATGGATTTAGATAAAAGGACCAATATTGTAATTCATGAAACCTCAAGGACCATTTCTGCCATTTCTTCAAAGTCTTCTAGGGGCCAATTTTTCCAAGTAAGAATAATCCAAGGGCACTTTGGGATTTTTGAGAAATATCTCGAACCAAACTCGTGAATTTCTTCCCGGGTCCCGGCTTTTTAATCCTCTTCACAAATCCCGTGCTCGGTTTGTCTTTTTATCTCGATATTTGTCCATTTTTATAATATCCATCCCTGCACAATCATAAACACAAAAACACGAGATATTTGGCATAATTGGTTAGTTTTTGGTCTATTTGGGTCCGGTTTTGGTCAAATAAAGGTATGTGTTTAAGCACATACCAAAATTCCCCCAGACTAAGATATTGCTGTGTCCTCACGCAATGTTATAAAAACACGTTTTCAAAACCAAAAATTTCCAATCTCTTTTTACTAACTTTGAAAAGTAGCAAAATTTTCAAAAGAGATTAAGAAATCTTAAGTTCTAAAAACTCCCCAATTTTCCTTTTATTCTATTTTTGTATTTTTCTCACAATCTTGTGACGGCTTTGTTGACAATCATTATTTTTCAATAACTTTTAGGGTCAACGAGTAGGAAACATGACTCATGAAGAAGTGACCATACGGATAAAATTCGTCGTTCCTGATTTTTCACGAGTCCCCAAACTAAGCTTAAAAACGAAATCATTGTCTATTTACAAGTTAGATGCCAACACTACCCATGAAAGTTACTTGTGTAATTACCTCTTGCTCCCATTTTCCTAATTTGCCTCTATTTATTTTATTTTTGGTGAGAAATGAATTGTTTCATATTCTCGTTTTGATAAGTTTTAGTCCAATAAAGATACTAAATTAAGTCGCTAAGTAGTTCTTAATCTTCTCTCGAGAACCGTTGCTTTGAAAATGAGGTCCACATCAAGGTTTTTATTTATATTTTTGACTTTTGCATTTTTTTTTCTATTTTTCATCATTTTTCATTTTTTCATTTTTTCATTTTTTTTTAATTAACTTTTCACTTGCGTACCCTAAACGACGGACCTTCACGGTTTAATTCCAAGACCTTACACCTTTCGGAATAAAGGATCCAAGGGCCGTTACAACGGAGTGTTCCAAGACTCTAGACATTCCTGAAATGAGGATCCAAGGTGGTTAGACCAAGACCTCACACATTCCTGAACTAGAGGTCTAAGGGCCGGTGCAAGAGGGTAGCCAAGACCTAAACGCCTTCCGGAAATAAGGATCCAAGGCCCGATCTCGAATCCGTAGCTTATAGCACTTAACTTATTATTATTAATCTTATTTATTAAGGAACCTTGATGTGTACCCAATTTTCAAAACAATGATTCTTTTAAGAAGACTAAGAACTAATCATCGGCAAAACCTAACATCTTTAATTATTCTTACAATTATATATGGTGAAACAATTTTGCGGGAGCAAAAGGCCATAAGTAACTTTGATGAGCTCTAAAGAGAACCAACTACTCCACGCTTAGCATCTAACTTCTAAATAAACTCTATCATTTCTCGTTCTTTGCAAATTTAAAATCTTAAATAATAAGATCCGCGAATGCTTAGCCTTATAATCAAGCCATGCATATATAAAGTCGATACGGGAACTTGCAAATTCTTGAAAAGAATTCGCATTTTATAGTTCCTTGTGTAAAAGACTAGCACGAGCTTATAGATTATAAATGGTTAAGGGGACAAGCTAGGGCTCAACACGCCCGGTCAAGTCAGAATTTTATTCCTACTCTCACCAGCGGAAAGTCAACAAAAATGTCAAAATTTATTATATTTTTGCAAAAAATTTTAAATTTTTCTCATTTTTTCGGATTTTTTTCAATTTTTGAGGAAAAACGGGGTTGCATGAGTAAACGGCAAAAATGCAAGGCAAAAATCAAATCGAAAGATTACCCCCCCCCCAGACTAAAACGAGACATTGCCCTCAATGTTTTAAAGGTAAGGGTTCTCCTTCATAAATCTAAGGCCGTTTATTAATTATGCCAAAGATAAACGTAAAACGATAAGATTAAGGATATCGGATGAGCAACGAATGATGAAACTCGAGTGGAGAGAAGCAAACCACGAGCACGAGAGTCTTCATAATTCGGGCAAATCCTGGACATACAAAAACACCGAAACACAACAAATGAAAGAGGAAGCCCTCCTCACGACACTTATTAGAGAGAAAATAGAAAGAAGATAGAAGGATAAGCATGGGGTGCCTCCCACGAAGCGCTTGTTTTTGATCGAGTCGTATAGCTTAGACTCGCCCCGAATTTAATTGTTCTTGGGGGAGCAAGTGGAAGAGATAATCTCAATCGGACTTTCATTCAAGATGTTTGAATAAACATTGAAGCATATGAAAGTTCCACTCCGATGAGATACCCGCGTCTTAAAAGAAGGAGAGATGCCGGGGTCAAAGATGGTGTCTTCACTCCCAAAGGAGTGAAAGAGAGGAGAAGTCACCGGGTAGGTGAAGAAAGGGAGAAAGATCATTATCAGCATGGGAATCCATTCTTCATCAATAAAAACCTCGGGAGGGAGGGTTGGAATGATATCATCGACAAGCAAACTCTTAGGATAGAGTACATCTCCCCCCGGGTCAGGATCTTCCTCATAATCAAAGTAATCATACTCCGGAGGAGGTATGATATGAGTGAGTTCACCGGAGAACTCCTCATGAAGAGAATCAATCATATGATGATAATCTGTGAGCTCGGGTTCCGTCACGAACTCATCACTCTCCTCTATCTGACTATCAAAGATAGGGTTATCTGAAATGAAAGTAAAGTCAGACCCGAAATCAAATAGAGGATTGGTGAAAGTCGTGTTGAATGTTGCGGAAACAAGCTCATCAAATTCTTTTGAAGGATTGATTTCAACTTCCTTCAGAGGGAGAGAAGGTAATGGTTCATCGTTCAATAGTTTTTCAAGAAAAAGAATATCTCCCTCCGGATCAAGACAAGAATCATCAATTTCCGGCGAAATTGATTCATCTTTAAGACAAGCATCGATCTCTTCCAAGAGAGGATCACTTCCCTCAAGCGGAGTGAGGGAAGGGGAAGAGTCGGAAATGATAGGTGGAGTGGGATTGCCACTCGGAGGTTCATCTGATATTTGAAGATCTGCAGGGGCACACTCCTCGTCATAAATGTCGCCGATCTTATGCTTAAAATATAGAGCTCTTAAAACTTGCCACCGCTCTTCTTCTAATAATTCACCCATAGTTCTTGTATCTTCCTGCTTTTCAACAGGTGCGACAGCAACTGGCGAACTACTACAAAGCTTCTGCTGGACGGGAGTGGCTGCAGCTGACGAACTCTCACAAACTCCCCACGTAGAATCCTCATCATCGTCATCATCGTAAACAAAAGTTTGACGATATTGGGAGCTTACTCTAGCTGCTTGTTCTTCAGCTAGAAGTTCTCCATAAGTTTTCTGACGAGGTTCTTCATGGGGAAGTCTTTTACTAAGAAATTCCTTAAGATCATTTAGTGCATTTTGAAAATCACGGAGAATTTCTGGATTGCTTTGCTGAGGTGGTGTTTGAATCGTTTCATACTGTGGAGGTTGGTCATGATAAGAATAATCATAATTGTTACAAGGACCACGCTCATAGACAAGCGGATTCCTCGTTTGACAATCAGAGTTATAGTGAGGACCTCCACAGTACTCACAACAATATGATTGTTGTGACTGATTCGGTGAATTGTATGGATAATGGTCATACCCGAAGTTTTGATTACATGAAACTTGCTCATAGACAAACATGTTCCCTGTTTGACAATCAAAACCCGGGTGTGGACCTCCACAATATTCACAAGAATATGTCTCCATCTGGTGTTGTGGGGGTTGGTTGAAAAAGTCGGTTGTTTCATGGTAAGAATAAGGATTTTGGTCATAGACAAACCTGTTTCCCGATTCCACCATGCTACAACCGGGACAATTCCCGCCATTTGGAGGACCTCCACACCATTGACAACCATAATGGTAAGATGAAGACATAGAGAAGAAGAATTAAACGGATAGAGGGTAAGAAATAAAGAATTAAACGGATAAGAGGATTGAGAAGAATATTTTTGGGTTTTTAAAATTTTGAAACATTGAAAATCACAAAAGAAAAAGGAAAAATAATTTGGAGAAGAAAATATTATTGGGTTTTCAAGGTTTTTCAATTTTTTTGGATTTTTGATAAAAAAATATTCACAAGATATATACGAAACTTCACGAGGAAGGTTCTTCAAGTCACTAATCGTCAAACCGTAATGATATTGTCGCAACACACCTCCCCGGCAGCGGCGCCAAAAATTGATAGTCGATGGGCTAAAACGCGTCACAAGCTAAACCTCTTCACGAAGAAAAGTCAACCCGCGACGGTTTAAACGCGGCAATCGTTTGTAATATACCGGATAAACGTATACCCGGGTCATTCTCCCTGCGAGGCGTGAAATTGAGGATATCGTTTTCGGTTTGGTATTAAAATGCTTGAAAAGACGAGGGTTTCTTGATTTCTAAACCTAATTAAAGTAAATAAATAAGTGATGAACTCAAATAAGTACATTTTATTACTATCATTTATCCTATTAATTTGACTTGTTTTACTATATTATGTATGAGGATTGATACTTAATCGTTTACTTTTGTAATTCTCAGGTAAAAACAAGCATTTGGTGAAACTTAGCGATTTTGGACTAATTATGGAGCAAAACGTGCATAAAGTTGAAGGTCTACTGACATGGACAAGATCAAGTCAATTCTGCTCCAGATGCGCCGCATCTCACTCTCGACATGCGCCGCATCTCTATCAAGATATCACCAGATACGATCCAAGATACAAGAGGACATGCGCCGCATCTAATCATGGAGTTACGCCGCATCTTCTGGCGGTGTACGAATATTCCTGAATATTATAATCTTGGACCCCACGCGAAGTTAAGTACATGCGCCGCATCTACTTAGTAGATGCGCCGCATCTTCCCTCAGACAGAAACTATAAATACCCCGTAGACCAGACGAATTACAAGTTCCGGAAAACCTAAAACCGAAGTCCGAACAGGAGAAACAAAGGACGAATTCAGTCAAGGAGGCAGCACAAGACACACCCAAATCAAAGATACAAGAGCTGTAAGAAGGAGCTGCATGTATTTAATTCATTAAGTAGTTTTGTTTTATTGTGTTAGCAAACTTTTATTCATCAGGATTGGTGGCTTGTGTAATGTGACAACGAAAGATTGCACTCCCTTTAATACTTGCTTTCCCATCAATTAAAGTTTATATGTTGATGTCTTTGGTTACTACTTATTAGTGCATTGATAACCTCTGTGTTTATTAGTGGCTTGCGGGCATTTGACTGCGGGACATAATGTGGCTCCCACGGTTATTACTAAATTGATCACTTAGGAATAACTTTTAGACATAAGTAATCATTAAGGGTTTACTCGCCGATAAGATTAGGACCAACGAGAAAGGGTTAACTACATACACTTCATATAAAGCTATCAATAAAACAAGTGACAATCTACTTAATCATAAGGACAGCCCTCTTATTGTCTCAAGTATTTATCTGTGTACGTGTGTGCTACTTGCTGATTCGTGCCTATTGGTTTATTTTATTATTTAATTGCAAACAAACCGTGCCAGTCTCTCAGGCTGAAACCCCCTTACGTTAGGATATTAAAATACTGATTAGAATAACGAGATAATACGTTCCACTCTTAGTGATCGACACTCTACTTACCATTATCTTCATACTGACCGGGTACACTGCTCGTTAAGTGTGTGTGTTATTGATAAGTCGGCTAAATATAAATTTAAAACTTGAGTAGGCATTAAAACTGCTAAACCGCAACGACACATCACGCGCATCAAGTTTTTGGCGCCGCTGCCGGGGAGTGAATTGTTATTATCTGTTAATTTAATTAGTATTTTAATTAGGTTTTTCTTTTTATTAGATTAATTGCATCATTGTACTATTTTGCATATTTGTTGTATTGTGTGTTAATTGTTTTCTTTTATTTTTGTGTGTTTATTTTCGTTTGTGTGTTTAATTTTTTTGTTTTTATTTTTCGTGTTTTTGTGTGTTCTGCTATCGTTGTACTGTGCTAAATCAAACGATACGGCGCATCTGATCTCTCAGATACGGCGTATTGCGTTTAATTTTTTTTTAAAAATACAACGCGTTTAATTAATTCGATACGACGCATCTTTTCCCCAAGATACGGCGTATCTGTTTTTAATAAGAAAATTTTTCTAAGCGATAAAGTAATACGACGCATCTGCTTTTGCAGATACGGCGTATCTGTTTTTAATAAAAAAAAAATTCTAAACGTTAACGCCATACGACGCATCTGCTTTAGCAGATACGGCGTATCTATTATTTTAATTAAAAACAGTTTGCGAATTATTAAACGGATACGGCGTATCGATCTCTGTCGATACGGCGCATCTTTCTGAATCAAAAATCGATATTTA
Source organism: Artemisia tridentata subsp. tridentata (assembly GCA_021014915.2). NCBI lineage: Eukaryota > Viridiplantae > Streptophyta > Magnoliopsida > Asterales > Asteraceae > Artemisia > Artemisia tridentata. The sequence continues at coordinate 291,379,146 of CP139509.1, forward strand.
TTTTTAAACGTAACGAAAATACGGCGCATTAACTTTCGTTAATACGACGCATTTAATTTTAATTAGATAAGTTGATTTTTGATTAATTAATTCGATACGGCGCATTCTTAAATTCTAAAGCGGCGTATCTATTTTCTGAATAAAGTCTGATTTAATTTTAACGTATTAAGATACGGCGTATCCAACTTTTTGGATACGGCGCATCGTCTGCAGATATCAGCAACTTTTATTCTTTTCTAATTTCCGAACGGAAAATATTCTGACTTACCCTTATACTAGGAAACTTTTACTTTGAAATCCTCTTGTTCTTAATTTTCAGGAACAATGTTCGATATTTTCCCAAACTGGTTCGGAAGACCCCAAAGAAACCTTACTATGGAAGAGTTTGCACTTCTAATCGCTCAAGCCAATGAACAAGAACATCATGAAGCAAGGAACTTTATCACTGAATTCAAAGGCAGTCATGAGCTGTTGCTAAAGGAACAAAACAATATGATCAATGGTTTGGCAATTGAAGTGCACCAATTGTCAACAGTGCTTAACAAGGTTCTTTTGGTAAGGCACGATCTGAAAGGAATTACAACTAGAGGCGGAAAGTCAACCTTTCAAATCGGAGAAACACCCGAGGATGACAGTACAAACAAAATTTCCCCTGAATCTTTACCACCTGAGCAAGAGCAACCAAAAGAGACTGATCCAGAACCTGTAATTAGAAGAGAACCTTCTGTTGAACCTAAACGATCAACACCACCCTTCCCACATAGGGTAAGGAAAGAGAAAGAAGATGCCTATCAAAAGAAATTCCTGGAGAATCTCAAGCAGCTGCAGCTAAGCATACCATTTATGGAAGCCCTAGTGCAAATGCCGAAATATGCTAAATATCTGAAAAGCTTGCTTACAAACAAGTCTAAACTCGAAGAGGCTTGCACCATAACGATGGGAAAAAGAAGCTCAGCGGCATTGCTCAACAAACTTCCATCTAAAGAAAAAGATCCAGGGAGTTTCACTATTCCTTGTCAAATTAAAAATTTGCATATTGAGAATGCCTTAGCCGACCTAGGAGCTAGTATAAGTCTTATGCCCTCTTCTATGTATGATAAATTAGGTCTTGGTGAACCAAAACCTACTAGGATGTGCTTAGAACTAGCTGATAGGTCTATACAATACCCATTAGGAATAGCGGAAAATATATTAATAAAAGTTGATAAATTTGAATTACCTATCGACTTCGTTATCCTTGATATGCCTGAAAATTCTAGAACTCCTATAATATTAGGACGACCATTTTTAGCCACTGCTAGGGCCATAATTGATGTTTTTAATAAAAAGATAACTTTTACCATAGGGAAAGATGAGGTTGAGTTTAACATGGAACAATCTATGAGTAAAGATGAATCCGATGACGATGAATGCTATAACATCGATGTTTCTGATGATACGATTAATCAATTTACTCAGAAATTGTTAAAGAATAATTTGCTTGATTCTTTTCTGCTTAAAAATTTAGAAAACGCAATTGCTATAGAAGATCAAGTAGATGAGAATACTGTTGATTATAATTTTGCTGCTGACTCTGCTGTATGTAACGCGATGCGGCGCATCGAAAACCTCGATGCGGCGCATCTATCTGATGACAGCAGCGATATAATTAAAGAACAGGTTTATTCCGCTAGTGCTACTGAAATTGATAATGTTAAACCTGTGCTTAAGGATCTTCCTTCTACTTTGGAATATGCTTATTTAAACGGAAATACTAATTCACCCGTTATTATTGCATCTGACTTAACGCCAAAAGAAAAAGAGTCTCTTTTGCAGGTACTATATAAACGAAGAGGAGCATTAGCGTGGAGTATGTCTGATATTAAGGGAATTAGCCCGTCATTTTGTACACATAAAATCCTTATGGAGGATGAATTCAAACCAACTATCCAACCTCAAAGGCGTTTGAATCCAAAAGTCCAAGATGTGGTGAAAAATGAAATTGTAAAGTTACTTGACTCCGGACTTATCTACCCAATTTCCGACAGCTCGTGGGTCAGTCCTATCCACGTTGTACCAAAAAAAGGAGGAATGACGGTAGTACTCAATGACGACAATGAGCTAATCCCTTCAAGAACTGTTACCGGATGGAGAGTTTGCATCGACTACCGCAAACTCAATGATGCTACGCGAAAAGATCACTTCCCTCTTCCATTTATTAATCAAATGTTAGAAAGACTATCAGGATATGATTATTATTGTTTTTTGGATGGTTTTTCAGGTTTCTTCCAAATACCCATTGCCCCCGAGGATCAAGAGAAGACGACTTTCACCTGCCCTTATGGAACCTTCGCCTATAGGAGAATGCCGTTCGGACTATGCAACGCCCCTGCTACTTTCCAACGTTGTATGACGGCTATCTTCCATGATATGGTAGAAGATTTTATGGAAGTCTTCATGGACGACTTCTCGGTGTTCGGTAACTCATTTAGTGATTGTCTCTTTAAACTTGATAAAATGCTTGCTAGGTGTGAAGAAACTAACCTTGTTCTTAATTGGGAAAAATGTCACTTTATGGTTAGAGAGGGAATTGTGTTAGGACATAAGATTTCTGGGAAAGGTATAGAAGTCGATAAAGCTAAAATTGATGTAATTGCTAAACTACCTTACCCCACTAACGTAAAAGGCGTAAGAAGTTTTTTAGGGCACGCTGGATTTTATCGTAGATTCATAAAGGATTTTTCAAAAATATCTAGGCCTATGACCCAATTGTTGCTAAAGGATGCAAAGTTTGATTTTTCTGAAGATTGCAAAAAGGCATTTAATATACTTAAAGAAAAACTAACTTCTGCACCCATTATAATTTCGCCTGATTAGAATCTGCCTTTTGAACTAATGTGTGATGCTAGTGATTATGCTGTTGGAGCCGTACTTGGCCAAAAGATAGATAAGAAATTTAAACCAATTTATTATGCTAGCAAAACATTGAATAATGCCCAAGAACACTACACCACCACGGAAAAAGAACTTTTAGCAGTAGTTTTTGCATTCGATAAATTTAGATCATATCTTATATTGTCAAAAACTATGGTTTACACTGACCATTCTGCTTTGAAGTATTTGTTCAATAAACAGGATGCCAAGCCAAGGCTTATTAGGTGGGTTTTATTGCTCCAAGGATTCGATATTGAAATTAAAGATAAAAAGGGTGCCGAGAATCTAGCTGCTGACCACTTATCTAGACTTGAAAACCCTGATATGGAGGTGCTTGACGAGAGGGAAATAGCTGATGACTTTCCTGATGAACACCTTATGATGGTAGGAATTAAGAGCAATAATAATGGACCATGGTATGCCGACTTTATAAACTTTATTGTTGCAAATGAAATTCCAAAAGGGCTAACATCCGACGAGAAAAGAAGGTTTATAACTCGCGCTAACGAGTATATTTGGGATGAACCTTATGCCTTTAAATTATGTCCTGACAATATTATACGAAGATGCGTAGACGGTGATGACATCGCATCAATATTGGCACATTGCCATTCAGGGCCAACAGGGGGACATCACGGTCCAATCATCACAAGAAGAAAGATCCTGGATGCGGGATTTTATTGGCCCACTATGTTGGAGGATGCGAAAGATTATATAAAAGGATGTGATGCGTGTCAACGATCCGGAAATATTACATCAAGAAACGAAATGCCGCAAAACTATATCCATGTATGTGAAGTTTTCGACATATGGGGATTAGACTTCATGGGACCGTTTCCTGAATCTAAAGGTAATAAATATATTTTGGTTGCTGTTGATTACGTATCAAAATGGGTCGAAGCGCAAGCATCTCCAACAAACGACAGCAAGGTAGTACTTAAATTTTTGCAAAGTTTGTTCTCTAGGTTTGGAATTCCTAAAGCATTGATTAGTGATAGGGGAACACACTTTTGTAATCACCATCTGGGAAGAGCCTTGCAAAAATATGGAGTATATCATAGGGTTTCCACCGCATACCATCCTCAATCAAATGGTCAAACTAAAGTAACCAATAGAGCTATAAAAAGAATCCTTGAAAAAACGACTGGATATAATCCTAAAGGGTGGTCTGACAAGTTAAATGATGCTTTATGGGCATTCCGTACCGCCTTTAAGACACCGACGGGATGCACTCCATTTCGTCTTGTATACGGAAAAGCATGCCACCTACCGGTCGAAGTTGAACAAAGTGCATATTGGGCTTTGACGAACTGTAATATGGATATGGAAGCTGCGACGAAGAACCGTTTCATGGAACTTAATGAACTCTATGAACTAAGAGATGAGGCCTACAAAAATACTAAGATCTACAAAGAAAGAACTAAAAGATGGCATGACTCGAGGTTACGTGGGGATAAAACGTTTACTATTGGAGAGAAAGTGCTACTATTTAATTCAAGATTAAAGATGTATCCTGGTAAACTTAAATCAAGATGGACGGGACCGTTCGTTGTCAAGAAAGTGTATCCATATGGAACTATTGAAATATGCGATAAAAATGGTTATATATTCAAAGTGAACGGGCAACGTGTGAAGAAATACTTTGATAATAAAATTGAGGATAATGAGAACGAGGTGGTGGAGTTTGAACCTGAAGTATTGGAATGAAGAGCTGAACGTGAGTCTAACTTGAAGACTCTGGAATAAAGACAAGTGCTTACCGGGAGACAACCCGGAATTATCTTTTATTCTGTTTTCTGTGTCGAGTCAGTCAGGCCCGCATGAGGATACGGCGCATCTCAATTCTGAGATGCGACGCATCTCCTGCAATGGTCATATCTTATTTTATTTTTCTGCATTTTTATTTTCGACTTTAAAACTATTTATCAGTTTATTTTTAATGCGGCGCATCCCTGGTTAAGGATGCGGCGCATCTTTATTCTGATCCGTATTAATTCCAGGCTCGATACGGCGTATCTTCTTCAATAAGATACGGCGCATCGACTGACCTGATGATTTTCAGTTTTAATTTTTAAGTTTTATTTTTATCTAACTACTAATGTATTATGCAAGCTTGAACCTTTCTTATCTTAGGTGTGTTTTAAAGTGTTGGTGGTATTATAGTTTCCTGGATTTCCTGTGGATACATAAAGTATGAAGCTTTAACGTTCTAATCCACAAGAAGTTGATTTTTGCTCTTATACTAATGGAGGATCATACCGAGCAAATCTCAGGGGAGTTTTTCTGTTCTAATTCTTTTATTTTCCAGTTTTTAACCTTTTATACAAACAACGAGGACGTTGTTTAACCTAAGTGGGGGGATTGGAGAATTAGAACACTTAACAATTACTTGTCCTAAACTTTTTCAAAAATTATGCTTAAAATGTGCTTAATATATCAAACTTAAAAATTTTTTAGCATGTTTTTGTTTAAGATCTAAGTTGCATAACTGCACACATGACGTTATTTTCAAAAATTGTGATTTTTCAAAATTCACAAATCTATAAGTGTGCCGGTGACTTGCAAACTTTAGAACTTGGCTTGTATACTATTCGAGACCACCATAATAAGTATTATTTATATAATTGGAGTGACTTGTCTAACTTGGTAAATTTCTAGGATTACACCCAAATAGCCTATTATATGTTATGTGTTATTAACTAACTACACTGGTTAGTTAACCCCCGTATAAACCCTTTTGTTACTCTCATTTTTAGAGTAAGATACCCCTAGAAAAACCCTCAGAACCATTCCTTTCGTTTCTTACACCTATGTTTAAAATGTTTTGTTACACCCTTACACCTTAGCCTACCCTGTAGATTAGAATCCGTGGTTGGTTGATTGCTATAGGCAAAGTGTGTTTCCTTACATTACCTGTGTTCGCGTGCGTAATTCATTATCTATGGTTAGGTCGGGAAATTGCACAATGCAATTGGAGTGAAAGTAAATATTGTATATTTTGGAGTTTATTTTTCGTGTGTTTACTACTTTCACTATTACCATTATTTCTGAAGTCATGAAAAGTATAAAAAAATTATCCGGAAAGAAAGTTATAGTGATGTGGTGAAATTTTACACATCTATGTTTATGTTTAATAAAATTAAAAAAAAAAAAAAAATCGAAAAAATGAGAAAAGAAAAAGAAAGAAAGAAAAGTTGGAAGTTAGTTTTAACCAACTTATGTAAAGTTATGTAAGTGGTCGATATCACCACTATTTGTTGTACTATATCTATGGATTGAATGGGAATTGGCAGTTATGGGAACGCCAATTAAGGTTTATTCTTTGATTAAGATCTTGTTGAGTATAATTCGTGTCTACCTAAAGCGTGTGTTTCAAGTGTTAAAGCGTGAGTTATTCGATGATATGAGTCTTATTCATGGGATGGTTGGGATAGTGATTAACCACACTTAGGATTTTAATTTATTTGTTTTGTTTATTTTTATTTTTGCACCAATTTATATCCCAAATGTTATCCATGCCCTTTATTATTCTTTATCCAACCAAACCTTTGATTTATTGAGATTAGGGATTTGAGCAATCTTAAGTATCGTAGTCGTGGATTCGGCTATGTATTTATGATTTTGTCGCCCTTTTTGATATATTATTATTGGTGAAGTTTGGACCTATCTTTAGCCTATTCGAGTTAAGGATTTGAGCAATTGCAAGTATCGTGTTCGTGGATTCGATCATGTATTTGTGATTTTGTCGCCTTTTCTGGAATTTGAGATCGATAGTGATTAAGAATAATTAACCCTTAAGCCTAAAAACCCTTTTTTACCGCTTTAGACTTGTTATTCCTTAGCTTTAGTGGTGGAGATGTGTATACTTGCCAAGCTTATGATAGAATATTCGTCACGACTGGAAAGTTAAACGATTAGATTTGCTTTTATCGACTTATTTTATTTTACTTCTAATTCGTTAAAGTGTTTAGTTGTGTGATTATGAAATGAACGAATACATGCTTAAATATAAAAATAAATCCTAACATCTTTTAGGATACATTTTCATAAGAGAAATTCTAAGGTTTACTTGGGGACAAGTAAAGTTCAAGTGGGGGGATATTTGATGAACTCAAATAAGTACATTTTATTACTATCATTTATCCTATTAATTTGACTTGTTTTACTATATTATGTATGAGGATTGATACTTAATCGTTTACTTTTGTAATTCTCAGGTAAAAACAAGCATTTGGTGAAACTTAGCGATTTTGGACTAATTATGGAGCAAAACGTGCATAAAGTTGAAGGTCTACTGACATGGACAAGATCAAGTCAATTCTGCTCCAGATGCGCCGCATCTCACTCTCGACATGCGCCGCATCTCTATCAAGATATCACCAGATACGATCCAAGATACAAGAGGACATGCGCCGCATCTAATCATGGAGTTACGCCGCATCTTCTGGCGGTGTACGAATATTCCTGAATATTATAATCTTGGACCCCACGCGAAGTTAAGTACATGCGCCGCATCTACTTAGTAGATGCGCCGCATCTTCCCTCAGACAGAAACTATAAATACCCCGTAGACCAGACGAATTACAAGTTCCGGAAAACCTAAAACCGAAGTCCGAACAGGAGAAACAAAGGACGAATTCAGTCAAGGAGGCAGCACAAGACACACCCAAATCAAAGATACAAGAGCTGTAAGAAGGAGCTGCATGTATTTAATTCATTAAGTAGTTTTGTTTTATTGTGTTAGCAAACTTTTATTCATCAGGATTGGTGGCTTGTGTAATGTGACAACGAAAGATTGCACTCCCTTTAATACTTGCTTTCCCATCAATTAAAGTTTATATGTTGATGTCTTTGGTTACTACTTATTAGTGCATTGATAACCTCTGTGTTTATTAGTGGCTTGCGGGCATTTGACTGCGGGACATAATGTGGCTCCCACGGTTATTACTAAATTGATCACTTAGGAATAACTTTTAGACATAAGTAATCATTAAGGGTTTACTCGCCGATAAGATTAGGACCAACGAGAAAGGGTTAACTACATACACTTCATATAAAGCTATCAATAAAACAAGTGACAATCTACTTAATCATAAGGACAGCCCTCTTATTGTCTCAAGTATTTATCTGTGTACGTGTGTGCTACTTGCTGATTCGTGCCTATTGGTTTATTTTATTATTTAATTGCAAACAAACCGTGCCAGTCTCTCAGGCTGAAACCCCCTTACGTTAGGATATTAAAATACTGATTAGAATAACGAGATAATACGTTCCACTCTTAGTGATCGACACTCTACTTACCATTATCTTCATACTGACCGGGTACACTGCTCGTTAAGTGTGTGTGTTATTGATAAGTCGGCTAAATATAAATTTAAAACTTGAGTAGGCATTAAAACTGCTAAACCGCAACGACACATCACGCGCATCAACAAGCAAGTAACGCAGAGATCTAAAAAATATTAAACAAACGTAACGAAAATCTAAAAACACGAACGGAAATCAAATAGCGTAACGTAAACCGGAACTGTTAAATACTAACCCTACGGGTATAGAAATAATTTTCCTACGTCCTAAATGACAAAATAAAATTTTACAAAAAAGAATTGCATTTTTCTGACTTTTAAATAATTAAATACGAATTAAAACTAATTTAAAGAAAATAAATGATTAAAAATACTAAATGAAAAGAGAAAAATCTGGAAATTTTTGTGAAGATACTTTATAATAAACTAAAGCTGGAAAAAATAAAAAGACATAAAGAACTTAATGAAATAAGCAGAAAATAAGCCAACAGTGAAATAAGCCAAATTAAGAAAACAGGGTTAACAGAAAAATATTGCAAAGTTTAACTGACAAAAGGGAATGGGGCAGATGGTAAGGTTGCTGGGTTGTGTGTCAAAGGGTCTGGGGTTCGAACCCCAGAATGGGACTTTTTGCTATATATTTTATTATATATTTTTCTTTGTTTTTCTTCTTGAAACTTATCAAACAGGTGACAATAAGCACATTGAAACTGAAATAAATTTTTTTTTTGTAATCCAACAATAAGCTTCGAACCAGCTTATGTGTTGGATCAGTATTGAAAAGAAAAATAAATAAGCTTAAACTGCCAAATAAGCTAAAGGCTATTCTAGAAAGCTAGTGGTACACAAACTAAGCAAAAGTCATTCGAGAACTAAAGGCACGGTAACAATAAGCAATGAAATCCAGAGACAAGCTCAAATAAAGCCGCAAATAAGCAAAGAAAAACCATGGGTTGCAGATTCATGCTGAAGGGCAGAAAGTGGCTAGACAGGGCTTTTCAAGGCCTAAGAAAGCAGTCTAAATTAAATCCTAAAAATCAAACAAAAATACTAAAAGCTAGACAAGCCAGCAAATATCATCTATGCAAAAACTTGGCTTCTAACAACTTAAAACTAGGGAATTAAAAATCCTAGAAAACTGATGCAAAATGGGATTTTCAAAAAAAATGCAGGCTGTAAACTAGGGGATTTTAAGGCAACAAATAACCATAAGCACTTAACTACTTCTAAACTAAAAAGAAGCAATAAAAAAACAGTGACAAGCAACGAATCAGCAGAAATAAGCAGTAAAATAAGTCGTTTGACCAGAGTTGACCAAGGTAATAAAAACAGGAAACTTAAATTTGCATTAACTGGAAAATGAAATTACAATTTAAATTAAACACTACACTACTGAAACAATAAATTAGACAACAATTAAATGGTCTAACTTTTCTAAAACATGAAAAGTGGACAAAGACTATATGTGAGGAGAGACTGCTTTATATAGCACAGGAGAGGGTTTCCTTTCAGGGTCTTGTGCTTTCTTTGTGAGATAATTCCTCCTTGTCCCTTTGTGCTTCTTTCTTGGCCCTCGGATATTTCTTGCTTCCCACATCTTCAAATTTGAGCCGTTGGATGAATATGTAGTCCTCGGATTGATGAGGTGGAGGGGGAAACACACCCATGTGAAGGGTTTGGCTGGTAGTGGAGGGTGAAAGGGACTGGTGGGTTAGCGGAGGATTAGGCGATGGCGGGGAAGATAAACAGTAATGGTGGTTAGGGATTGTGTTAATTATTTTATTGACCGAGGTTTTGGGGGTTTGACCCCGGGTATATCATATCAATGGGTTTGGGCCAATGAGTTGGATGGGCTGGTGGGATTTTTGGGTAAAGGGATTTTGTTAAGTGTAATGGTGGGTTTAATGGGTTTAGGTGAATATTGGATCCGGTTGTGTTGAGTTAGTTTAGGATAATATGGATTTAGATAAAAGGACCAATATTGTAATTCATGAAACCTCAAGGACCATTTCTGCCATTTCTTCAAAGTCTTCTAGGGGCCAATTTTTCCAAGTAAGAATAATCCAAGGGCACTTTGGGATTTTTGAGAAATATCTCGAACCAAACTCGTGAATTTCTTCCCGGGTCCCGGCTTTTTAATCCTCTTCACAAATCCCGTGCTCGGTTTGTCTTTTTATCTCGATATTTGTCCATTTTTATAATATCCATCCCTGCACAATCATAAACACAAAAACACGAGATATTTGGCATAATTGGTTAGTTTTTGGTCTATTTGGGTCCGGTTTTGGTCAAATAAAGGTATGTGTTTAAGCACATACCAATGACCTTTCTTATGGCAATTATAACATTCAATCTTTGACTTGTCATACCCAGCAACATCATTGCTGTTAACGATTATCTTCTTGCATGTCTTCTTCAAGAATCTCTTAGCCCTCATGCTAAGAAGAGAGAGCTGCCACTTGATATCCATCTCTTCAATATCATCTTCATCAATCTCTTGAAGGTCTGCATGAGTCAGCATACTTCCATTGTGCTGAGTAGTCAGAAATGCACAAAAACTATTCTTATCCAAGAGTCCATTAGTACTGCTTGAGGTACTAGTAGTACCAATATTTGAACTAGCAGTACCAACTGCTCCAGCAACTTGCACTTCTTCCACTTGGCTTGAGGTACTTGGAGTTGACACAAAAGCCAAATTTCCAGAGCTTGAGCTTGTACCAGCAACCTTCTTAACATCTTGCTCCACTATCTTGAAATTGCTATACAAATCCATCAGAATCATAGAATCTATGTCTGGCTTGTTCTTCCAGGCAACTACATGCATAGCCCATTCAGATGGTAAACTTCTTAGGAATTTTGAGTTGAGATCTTCCTGAGGTGTCTCAATTCCTAGCACAACAAGTTGACTCACTAGCTTTTGAAGCCTGTTAAACATGTGATCTAGTGACTCATTGCTTGTAGCTGAAAAGTTCTCAAATTGTTGCTTGAGTAATGTCTTCTGAGTTTTCTTGGTGGCTTCATTCCCACCATATCTGGCAACAATGGCTTCAAACAGAGTCTTGGCACACTTGAATTTACTGAATTTCAGTAATTGATCATTAGGAATAGTCAGTAGTAGCAAGCTTCTTGCTTTCAGATCATTCTTTTGCTGCGCCTTTTCTTCACTAGTAGTTGGCTTTATTTGCACCGTTGTTTCAGTCTTATCTTCAACAACAGTCGTTGTGGTTGTGGGCTTAAAGGAATTACCTTCTTCTATGATCTCTCAAAGTGCATAATCCTGCACTTGAAAAAATTGCTCAATTCTTAATCGCCACATATCGAACTCATTGGGTTTAAGCATTGGTAGCTTAGCAGCAATGTTGGTAGAAGATGTTGTCTCCATGTCCATCTTTTCTTCTATATCAAAAAGTATCAACCTGTCTCTGATACCACTTGATAGGATTGATTATACACTTAGGATGTTACTCCTGTTAACGTGTATGTGATACTCAGAGTTGATATAACCAAGTATGCAGAATCTACTTTGTTATATTTAGAAGAATATTTAAGTGATTGATATAAACAGCGTATAAACAAGAGACAATTGTGTAACTTCGAATGATTCAATATTATTAATTCAATAATACGAGTGATCTTCTATCACTAGGGTTTACAATCTTGAATCTTAACAAAACGATACGTATATAAACTTTAACCTAGGCAATCCTTTTATAGACCAAGGATTCCTGTACAAGATAACTATAATCTATACCAATAGGATATACACAAAATCCTTTCTATAATTATCTACTATACGTTTACAAAAATCATAAGCAATACTAACTTTCTAATGCGACTGTACTAACTGACTTTGTACTGTCAGTGTTGTCTTCAATTTCTTCAGCAGTACCAACTTTTATACTAACAGTTCCAACTGTTAACCTTAATTCCCAACACAAACTTAACTCTTTCAACAATGGCAGCAACACCTAATATCAATGAACTAAAAGAAGCTTGTGGGTCAGACAACTTAGCAGATGCATTCAGGTTTTTGTTCTCTCAAGACATCACAGAAGAGGAGGGATTTCTCATCAGGATGGGGGAGGAAAGCTCCCAACTGAGGGTACAGATCGATAAACGTGATCAACCCATGGAAGAACCTGATTCCTTTGGGCCTTTTCATGAGATTGCCACAAACGGGAGTGATTGCCTGCTTGAAACTCAGTTGAGGGATCGTCGGAAGCTTGACTTGATTGGTCAGCTCTTGCTTTTGACTCGCGAAGGAATTACAGAAAAGGAAGGTCATATGGAGAGGATGAATGCTGCTGAAGAATCCGAAGATGATTAAGATGTGTTGATGGTTATCTTTTGTGTTTTGATGTTATCAGGTGTTTGGTTTATGTAATTTGTGTTCTAACTTTGTTATGATGTGGAAATGTATGAATTAATTATGAATGGAAATATATAGCTGATCAATGATCAGCCTGTTTATGTGATGAAGCGAAAAGTGTACCGCTTTTAAGGGGTCATTTAAGCCCTAAATCGTATTTATTTGATCAAATATTGCCCTAAATCGTTCCTTTTGTCATTTTAGGTACTTTTGAGGAGAAATCTGGAAAAGGAGGCATTTTGGACGTTTTTGGAGCATAAAAGTGAAGAAAACGGCAAAGTCTCAAAAATCGGCCAAAAGTTACCTTTGACGGCGTCACATTTTACTCTGGACGGCGTCATGCCTTGGCAAGAAAAGGTGGACGTGAAATTTACTCATGATAAGCCAGTGAAAATAGCATGTAAATTCTGACGGCGTCACGCTTTAACTTGATCAAGGGCGTCACGGCTTAAATCAAAAGGGGACGGCGTCACGTTCAAGGTTCGACGGCGTCAAGCCTTGATAAGCCAGAATGGATTTTTGAAGAGCTAAAGAGGGACGGCGTCAAGAAGGTCATCCGGGAACCCTAGAAGCGGCGAGGTGACGGCGTCACACTCCATAACATGACGCCGTCAGATCCAAAAATCTATATATAGTTTTCTAATTTTTTTGTCATGAAGGGAGAGCTTAGTGTGTGGAATTTTGGGAGAAAACCCTAAGACGATTTTAGCTTTTTTTTTAGGCTTTTTGCCTTGAGATCCTCCATGTTACATTGAAGATAAGTTATCAATTAATCATTCAATATGTCTATGTGTTGTTTGATTTTATCTTATTCTTGTCTTTTGATTAACATGTTAGGCTAAATTTATCTTGTGTTTGCTTAGATCTAATGAAACCTAGCTATTGATTATCGGTTATTAGTGTGTTGTTAGTTGTATTGGATGATTGTTTATCTATGTTAGGCTTAAGAAAACTGGCTAACTTCCTATTCGGTAACTTGCTTGAACGTCTTAAGAAACATGAACCAAATGCGTACTAAAGGTTTTTATGGTTGTATTTAATGCACAAGCGAATTCTAGTGATCCCATGTTAGGAGCTTCCTAGCCGGCTCGACATAGGAGTGAAGTAGGAGCTTGTAGAGTTGGGGAAGTAAGTACGCCACCCCACGAATGGTATTAAGGAATACACCCGTCATCCATGCGACTAATACACACTAATTAACCGGTAAAAGATAGTTAGGGAGTAAGGAAATCTAAGTAAACACATTTCTCTACACATAAGTTTCTCACCACATTTTATTTTCAGTTATTTATTTTATTTGCATCCGTAGTAATTTTGGGTTAGTTGACTAGCAACTAATTCCGCCCACTCTTTCAAACCCGAGATTTTACTTGCTTTCATAAAAAATTATAAAAACATAAATAGAATCTTCCTCAACCCTTAGACCTAATTAGAGTAGTCTTTCACACCTAACGAACACTATTCCCTATGGAGAACGATCAATCCCCCGTACTTACCACTACACTATACTACATCGGTCAGGTACACTGCCTGGTGGGGTTGTAAGCCTCTTGAGATCCCTCGAGAGGTAAAACCTGTTGTAAGGTTACAAAACCACGCATCAAGTTTTTGGCGCCGCTGCCGGGGAATAGTTATTGTTTAGGTTGAATTTTATTTCTATTAGGTCTACTCACTAGATTCCTTTCTAGTGAGATTTTTATTTTATTTTTCTAGGTTTTCTTTAGTCTATCTATTTTCTTCGTGTCTTTGTTCGTAACCATACCATCCGACATCATGGAAGATGGTAATATCCTTAACCCCCACAACCCACCACCACAACAACCACCACCTCCTAGAGCCCGTACTTTAGGAGAGTACTCCCGTCCTAGCCACCATGGCTATCGAAACACCATTGAGCTCACTCAAGGAGCCAATATCACACCCTTGCGATCCGACACCATCCGGTTGGTGCAAAGCGGATGCGCATTCCATGGACTTCGTTCTGAAGATCCTAATCAACATCTCAAGGACTTTCTTAAAATCGTTGATTCTATAGACCTTGATGTTGCCACTCGAGAGACGACCCGATTGCGTCTCTTTCAATTCTCTCTACGGGACCAAGCTAGTCAGTGGCTAGAACGTCAACCCGCAGGATCCATCACCTCTTGGGATGATCTCACCACTCGTTTCCTTGCTCAGTTTTTCCCACCGGGAAGAACTACCAAGCTAAGGAATGATATCTTGATGTTCCAACAACGTCAAGGCGAAACCCTCTACGAGGCATGGACTCGATTCAAGGACTTACTCCGAAAGGTCCCTCACCATGGCATGGATCCTTGGCTACAAATCCAAATCTTCTATGATGGTGTCAATCATCAAACTAGAAGAGCCATAGATTACGCCGCCAATGGGAGATTGAGCAGGCTCAGTGTCGATAAGTGCTGGGAAGTCATTGAGGACTTAGCACAGTACGAAGAAGAAGAATGGGATGACTCAACATTCTCGGAAGAAGGGATTTTAAATTGCATGAGTGCAACCCAAGAACAGCTGTTCGCAAACATAAAAAGGCAGGTTGAGAGCTTAATGAAAGCTGAGATGCCTACGGCTGATAAAAATCCCGATGAGTGCGTGAACACAATTGGTAAACATACGTTTCACCAATTCTCACGACAAGATGAATTTGAAGGGATAATGCTAACTTTCGTGAACAACCAAGAGAGACGTATCAAGGAATTAGAAACTCACTTGAAAAACACCCAAGATATGTTCATGGAACTAGCAGAAAAATTCATCTCGAGAATAAAAGAGAAAATTAGGGAAGAAGCCTCACACAAAAAGATCGAGAAGATCTTTGAACTCCCGGTCCCTAATGAACCATACAACGAATGGGATGATGAAACCCTCCTCCCCGAGCCTTCACTTTTAAAACCCTCTTATCTATTTGGATCCTCTCGCGAGAAAAAGAATTCTCAAGATCGTAGCATTTTCGTGGGAAGCATGGTTTTCACGCTCCCCAACTTTCATGAGGCTAGAAAACGATCTTTTGGCTTTAAGCCAGGTGTGAGAAGAACTCAACTAAAGCACATCCCCATATCGAAAACCCCCTGTAAAAGCTCTTCACACTCCCTGAATACCTGCCGTGACGAAGATTGGAACCTGAATGTGACGTCAACCGGCCCTTTTCAACATTTTACCACATCCCGTGACAGTAACAAAACATTTGACCCAGGAGGAACTTGTTAACGAGACTAGCTATCAGGATCATTGACCCTGACTAGCTGCTCTCTTAAAGTACGAGGGGCTCATTTGTAAACTGGCACAAAGTAGCAAAATACGCTAATCTGACGGCGTCAGAATTTGAACGTGACGCCGTCACCCCCGTCTGCACAGCAATAATAACTTAATTTCCATCACTTTCATCACAAACCCCACAAACCATATCCACTCCAACCCCACCTCCGATTTTCCCAGGACAAATTCGCCAATTCCCGCTTCCAATCTTCACGTGGTAAGTAATTTTTACTCATTCTTTTCGCTTCAATTACTCATAGGATTTGTAAATTTCGAAAATCCCCAACTCGTGAAACCCTAGGATTGATTCATGCTTAGAACTCATAATGTGTTTTAATTAGTGTTATTTAACAATAATTAAAGCATTTGATGATTGACAATCAATTGGGTCTATTCACTAATGGGGAGGCCACGAATTTGAACCATAACCTATGATCCAATCACCCATTTTGCTGTAAAAAGGGCGTTTGGTTTATAAGCTTAAAGTTTGAATATTGATTTTTCCCTCGTAATTTCGGATTTAAATGTGGTTGAACCTGACGGCGTCACCTATCAAAGGGTGACGGCGTCAGACCTGTCTGATACGCCACCAAGTCTTTAATTCACATATTAACACTTTTGTTCCTCCTGCTTTGTTCCAGATAATGAGTAAGCGTCAAAGACCCAGCCGAGGAAGTTCTTCCCGATCTCAACAAGAAAACTTTGGGGATACGGTCCTCAGTTGGGGTGTCTTTGACAACGATGCTGCTACAAGCAAATACGCACAACTGCTACTACACAAGGTCGAAAATGGGGCCGTAGTTGATTGGAACTTTCTGAGGAGAGAAGGTCTTGAGCAGACCTTTCTCCAAAGTTTTCAGACGGATGGGTTTACCGGCCCCCAGTGGGAAAGACTGTTTAAAATTCAGGAGCCGGTATATGAGGAATTGGTACGGGAGTTCTTTGCCACCTTTCATTTTGACATGGCTGAGGCAAGGACCGATGTGGGCGGTACCACGATCTATTTCAGGATGGGGGGTGAGCTAAGGACGTGTTCTGTTGCTGAGTTTGGGTGGAGACTTGGGCTGTACGATCAGCATGATACCATTCAAGCTGGGTTCATGCAGAGGTTGTTGCATGGGGAGTCGATGAAGAATGATTTTAGGTGTTCCATGTTCTGGCAAACTATTGGGGATGGGGTGTACACTTCGACCACTGTGGCATCCCAAATCAGGGATCCTAGGGTTCGGTTGACTCATCGTTGCCTCACCTACAGCTTGACAGGGCGTCACAGCTCTCACCACCGTGTCACAGCTTCTGATCTCTTCTACCTGTACACCATCTACTCTAATGATGTTTACTGCAACATCCCGTTTTGGGTTGCTAGCT
Source organism: Artemisia tridentata subsp. tridentata (assembly GCA_021014915.2). Taxonomy (NCBI): domain Eukaryota; kingdom Viridiplantae; phylum Streptophyta; class Magnoliopsida; order Asterales; family Asteraceae; genus Artemisia; species Artemisia tridentata. The sequence continues at coordinate 291,396,372 of CP139509.1, forward strand.
TTATGCATGGTGGAGTTGGGGAGAGGGAAGGAGACAGGATTTATGGTGGGATGTTTATCACCCGACTGGCCCAGTCTTATGGAGTCCTCAGGCCCGAGGTCATGAGGTATTTGAGTGGTGATGCATGCAGGACGGTGAAGGAGAGATCCCTGAAGCAGATGGAGGTGATTATGGAAATGCATGACGGGTCCTTTATGTGGTATCATCCGGTCGGAGCTGAGGATGATGATGATGAGGATGATGATGAGGAGGAGGAGCCCCAGCAGCAGCAGCATGAGGGGTATGAGGCCGGTACAGCTGATTACTACCGGCACATGAGCAGGGGGGACTGGCAGGCTCACCAGGGGACCTGGATGGGCCAGGTTGATACGTGGAGGACCAGGGTGGACGAGAGGTTCGACTGGATGTACGATCACACGGTTCTTCAGATGCAGCATCTTTCTACACGTGATCAGTTGGACCCGCATCTGCAGATTGACCCTTTCCCGGGTCGTGAGCAGGATTACCCACCATATGGGTACTACGGGCACCTTCCTCCTGGCTATGACTATCGCCAAGGTCCCCCACCCCAGTGATGATGTGATTTGATGTTTTGATGTTTGAACAATTTGATATTTGGTTGTATGTGTTGAAACAATATGGTCTGTAATAATTTAGGGAAGGCATCTGTTTGCCTTAAAACATTTGTTACATTGATTTTATTTATCGCATGCTAGCCTTACTTGTTTATTTTATTTATTTGCTTTGTGTGTTTATTTGTTTGTTTGTTTGATTTTATTTGTTTCCGTATGTGTGTTTAATTTTTATTATTATTGATTCATGTTCAAAACTAATTTGTGAAAATGCTTTATTTTGTTTTTAACTTCGTCTTAACTACATATAAAGGTATTTTGCAAAAGTTAAGTGTAAGGGAAATCTAAATCGGTTTATTAGAACACAAATGAACATGAATCATAATAATAATAAGTTAACATACATATTAGTATTTGTTTGAGTCAAATGCTTGTATCGAGTCATAATGATGTTTTGCAGGAATTCCAGGAAGTAAGGTAAAGGTTTTTCCAGAAATTTTCCGGAAACTTAAAATGAAAATTTTTGTCAGGTCATTTCTGACGGCGTCAGGGTTTATAACCTGACGGCGTCAGATTTAATTTTCAGAAATTTTTGAAAGTTTTGTTTTCATAAAAAGTTTTTATTAAAATCTCCAACTTAAAATCTCCAGGAATCTGCAAAATTATCATTCCACAAGCATTATATCCTTATATATATATAGATTTTATCCCGCCGATGTTATGCAGGTTTTCGTGTTTGTTTTCTCAGGTTTAACAGGTTATTTTGGACAAGGAGATGTTTATGGAATCAAGTTATGGCGATGCATTAGTCATGGAGCTTCAACATTCTCTTTGAAGGAAGATTTAACCGTGTAATTTCATTATCCACCGAGCGAATCAGGGGAGTATTTGATTTCATTCTTTTACTTTTTGCTTTTACATCTTGTTATTTGAACATTGGGGACAATGTTCATCTTAAGTGTAAGGGGAGGGTAAAAGTACGATTTTAGAGAATGCCATTGCGCTTGATTTTTGTTTGTTTAATAGTAGATGTGTAATAAAACTGAGATAAATACCTGTTAGGGCAATTTTAGTGCCAAATTTAAAATTTTTTACAACATATAGGAGTGAAACTTTGATCTTAATGAGCGTCTCACGGATAGGAGTTATATGACTAGCACAAAAACCGTACCACTAAAAAATTTTCCACCCCCAAATATGTGAGGTTCACCCCTAGAATTGGTAGGAAAAGCATTTATGCTATGATGTGTGTACCGATAGCACTTAGATTCTAGAACTTGCGTTAGGACCATTCCGAGGCCACAAGTGAGACTACATTCGTGTAGTTAGATTTACTACATGATAAGAGGCATTAGGATTAACCCATTGTTTTACACCTGTGTTTTTGTTATAATTACTTCGGCTACATTGGTCAAGTAATTCTCCCACACCCTTTGCGTTGTACTTATTTTTAGTACACGATACCCCTAGTACACCCCTCAGAGCCTATCTTTTCGTTTCGACCTTTAAGCATTTTACTTAAAGGAAGAATTTGTTACACCCCACTTAAATGTACACCCAAATCGCCTTAGCCTACCTTGTATGCACTCATTTTTAGTGCATTATTGTTACAACATTTGTTTAAACCCAAGTTAATTATCTAGTTGATTACATGGTTGCTAAGTCGAGTCATATCCTTGTACATATTGTTTTGGGACGATTGGGACTCATGGGTAAAGTACTAGTGTAATGGAGTAATGGGGAAGAACATCATTTATTACCCCCATATGTGCTAAATATTTTAAAAGTACTCCAAGTGTTTTGATTATCTTAATTCGAGTCATTAGAATAGTTACTTGTAAAGTTATGTAAAAGTTCAAGTGTAAGGGGGATGCAATGCCCCTATGATGTATTATTTTGGATGGTAGGGCAAAAGTGTATGCAAAAAAAAAAAAAAAAAAAAAAAAAAAAAAAAAAAAAAAAAAAAAAATCAAGAAAAATACAAAAAAAAAATGAGAAAAAGAAAAATAGAAAAAAAATACGGACTACCATCCCGTTTCATTTTATGTTTGTTTTATGTTTTTGTTATTTTGTTATTTTATTTTTAGCTTAAGATTGAGTCTAGTCTTGGCTTAGCAACATTGTATAGTACATGTAATTGATCAAGATCTTTAACTCGCCACCAGTAAAATATCCCTTATCCAACAAAACCGTGTTTTCCTTTTCCCTACACCTAACGTTATAACCCATTTAAAAGCCCTCTTTGACAGTTTATCTTAGGTGCTTACGCCTAGTGGAGGAGGTTTTCGATCCTTTCCCAAGCCTATGGTAATCTATTTGCTATGACAGGTAGTGAGAGATATTATCCGTTTTCATTTATGAGATTTATTTTGATGACACTTGAGAGATGTGAGTATCTAAACACTACTTGTGAGGTGCTAGTATGTAATCTCCGTGCTTATTATGATTGAAGTGGAACGATTATTTGTTGTAATTACTTTTATGTTAGCATTAAATGACCCCTAACTTGTATTTTGATTAGAATAAAAGCGCATTTGCTTGAGGACAAGCAAATCTCAAGTGTAAGGGTATTTGATGAAGCGAAAAGTGTACCGCTTTTAAGGGGTCATTTAAGCCCTAAATCGTATTTATTTGATCAAATATTGCCCTAAATCGTTCCTTTTGTCATTTTAGGTACTTTTGAGGAGAAATCTGGAAAAGGAGGCATTTTGGACGTTTTTGGAGCATAAAAGTGAAGAAAACGGCAAAGTCTCAAAAATCGGCCAAAAGTTATCTTTGACGGCGTCACATTTTACTCTGGACGGCGTCATGCCTTGGCAAGAAAAGGTGGACGTGAAATTTACTCATGATAAGCCAGTGAAAATAGCATGTAAATTCTGACGGCGTCACGCTTTAACTTGATCAAGGGCGTCACGGCTTAAATCAAAAGGGGACGGCGTCACGTTCAAGGTTCGACGGCGTCAAGCCTTGATAAGCCAGAATGGATTTTTGAAGAGCTAAAGAGGGACGGCGTCAAGAAGGTCATCCGGGAACCCTAGAAGCGGCGAGGTGACGGCGTCACACTCCATAACGTGACGCCGTCAGATCCAAAAATCTATATATAGTTTTCTAATTTTTTGTCATGAAGGGAGAGCTTAGTGTGTGGAATTTTGGGAGAAAACCCTAAGACGATTTTAGCTTTTTTTTAGGCTTTTTGCCTTGAGATCTTCCATGTTACATTGAAGATAAGTTATCAATTAATCATTCAATATGTCTATGTGTTGTTTGATTTTATCTTATTCTTGTCTTTTGATTAACATGTTAGGCTAAATTTATCTTGTGTTTGCTTAGATCTAATGAAACCTAGCTATTGATTATTGGTTATTAGTGTGTTGTTAGTTGTATTGGATGATTGTTTATCTATGTTAGGCTTAAGAAAACTGGCTAACTTCCTATTCGGTAACTTGCTTGAACGTCTTAAGAAACATGAACCAAATGCGTACTAAAGGTTTTTATGGTTGTATTTAATGCACAAGCGAATTCTAGTGATCCCATGTTAGGAGCTTCCTAGCCGGCTCGACATAGGAGTGAAGTAGGAGCTTGTAGAGTTGGGGAAGTAAGTACGCCACCCCACGAATGGTATTAATGAATACACCCGTCATCCACGCGACTAATACACACTAATTAACCCGTAAAAGATAGTTAGGGAGTAAGGAAATCTAAGTAAACACATTTCTCTACACATAAGTTTCTCACCACATTTTATTTTCAGTTATTTATTTTATTTGCATCCGTAGTAATTTTGGGTTAGTTGACTAGCAACTAATTCCGCCCACTCTTTCAAACCCGAGATTTTACTTGCTTTCATAAAAAATTATAAAAACATAAAAAGAATCTTCCTCAACCCTTAGACCTAATTAGAGTAGTCTTTCACACCTAACGAACACTATTCCCTGTGGAGAACGATCAATCCCCCGTACTTACCACTACACTATACTACATCGGTCAGGTACACTGCCTGGTGGGGTTGTAAGCCTCTTGAGATCCCTCGAGAGGTAAAACCTGTTGTAAGGTTACAAAACCACGCATCATTATGTTTAATCAATCTTTTAGTATGTTTATAATTATGAATATTTATACCTGGTTTATTATTGTTGCTCATTTTTTCAGTTGTAAGTTTTGTTAGAAATGTGAGTTGAACATGTGGTTTATAAATTTAACTTATTTTTAATATACATAATTTGAATATGTGTTCATTTTCTATGTACTTTACTGAATAGATACACCAAAACACACGTGGCAACCGAAGAGATTGCCTGGGGACTTTTTTTCAACGACTAATAAATTTGCAACATTTTAACCTTTCCCTCCCAAAGTAACACGGCAACCAAAACGATTACATAGGGACTATTCAGTTCATCTCTATCCTGCTTATTTAAACATACCAAACCACACACACATTTCCTCAAAACACACATAATCCTAACGAACAAAACCACCGACGATGGCAAACAATGGTAAAGGGAAGGCTATCTTCATTGGTTCCGAGGAAGAGGAATTTGACAAAGTTTTAAGAAACTATTATCTAAATGATTTACTTCTTGATGGATATGGCACTGAACCAATTGATGAGTATGGTTCTTATAGGAAGATACCTAAGGAGTTGAGAACTCAGATTCTGACTTATCTGAGGAAACAAGATTACTACTATGAAGCGCTTTTGGCTGATTCGAAGGAAGAGGAGGAGGAGGAGAAGCAAGAGAATGTGGATACCGGTTTACCAAAGTTTGATGAGTTGGAACAGAGGATTTCCCATCTTGAAGTTGTGCTTAAGCATCTAAAGGATAAGAAGGACAAGAAAGAAAAAGAAATGAAGAAAAGGAAGAAAATGGGTGATGCGGAAGGTAGCGGTTCTAACTACTAAACAAGTGTGTGTTTAGATATCTTTTTGGAAATTTGTAATGGTTGTGAACTCCTATAATCAATGAAAGTTTCGATCTTTATGTTACTGATATGTTTGTGTTTCAATTTTGGATCTTTAAGTTAACTTAAGAATCAAATATTTACACTATATATTCAAAGCAGCCTATATGAACATGGTCATATAGCTGATACAACTTGACAGTAACATGAGTTGGTTATCATAGAGAATGAGTATGTTATCCATTCACCCTTTCAACAGTCACAATGTACAAGGATGCAACTTATGCAAGTGAGTGTTTTGAGAGATGATTGAATGTGTTGATTTTTAGAGGTGAAGATGATAGGGATGTGTTGATTTTTGATAGAATTTATGTGTGTGGGATGTGTTACTAAACAACATAAAGGTCGTTGATAACATATGTCTATTTGGGCAATGTTTCAACCTAGTTGCCCAGCTTTTATAACAAGTTGCCCAACTTTTATAACAAGTTGCCCAAATTGAATTGGGTTGTGTTGTAAATTAGTGGACAGGAAGGGAGTAGTTTATGACACTCTCTTGCCACAATCATTACATATCTCTAATCCGCATTAATAATATTTTCCTTACTTTGCATCCAATAACTTGACAAGACCCAACTATTCACCAATTGACTATCCAAATTTATTAACATTGATTTTTCTGACAAATATTTAATTCTTTCGCGGGAACCAATAAACCCACCCACCAAACCCCTATACCCACCATAATTACACAAACCCTTATCAAAAAAACAAATCCAAAACGAAATCCAAACTCTCATTTTCCAGACCTCACAAAAGCAAATCAAATTCCAACAATACCATGTCTTTTGGACGTAATGTTATCCCTAAAATGGCGGATTATATTAGCAACATGCCAGATAACGTGATCACTAATATTATGAATCGTTTGCCACTAAAAGATGCGGTGAGGACCGATAGTTTAGCAAGAAAATGGAGGTTTAAGTGGACTTTGCTCACCGATGTTATAGTTGATGAGGATTTCTTTTATTTTTTGACAAATAAGTTTGATGGGAGGAAACTTACTAGACTGCTACTTCAGCTCAAAGGTCCCGTAAGAAGGTTTGTCTTTTTCGTAGATCCCAAACCGCTGTTTGGACAAGATGAATTCAATTATGAAGAGATTCATGATTGGCTGTTGTTTTTGGCTCGGGAAGGAATTGAGGAGCTCACAATTCGAAACTGGTATGGTGAACCAGTTATGTTGCCAACCCAACTGTACTCTCATATGGAGTTGAAACATCTTGAACTTCATTCGTGTACTCTTCCTAGTTTGGTATCTTTTATTAGCTTTTCGAATCTATTGAGCTTAGAATTGTTATCTGTTGACTTTCAAACCGGTTCAATTTGGGATTTTATTTCTCGTTGTCCCTTACTTGAGTCTCTTAAAATGGATCGTATTGATACACACAACATGAGACAATTTGATATTGCACAACTTGGAAATTTAAAGAAGTTGTATTTGTCATTCGGTGTTTGGAACCATCCCACGAAAATCACAACTTACAATATCTTTCAGCTTAGAACTCTTCCCAATCTTGAGTCCTTTACATTGGATTTTCAGGAGTGCAAGGTTAGACAAATTTGAGTTTTACACTTCAAATTACATAATGTTAAAGTAATCTCTAATACTTATGAAATGTAATCTTTAAAACTTACGAAAAGTCGACCTTTTGTAGTTGTTGGCTGAAGGTACCTCCTGGATGAATGTCCCTGTGGCATTTGTATCCCATAAGATTCTAAATCTATCCAGAGTCGATTTTGGGAACAATGCAATGGTGTCATTCATCATTCAAATTATTCGTGGAGCTCAAAAATTGCAAACTCTAGAAACCAAGGTAAGTGGAATGCATATGTATGAAATACATCATATTAAATTGCCATGGTTGTGCATCTCAATACTATCTCAATTTGTAGGCTGAATTGGAAAGTGATCTACCTTTGGAAGTTTATTCATTAGATTTAGGTAGCAACAGAATGAGGTCGTGGCAGCTAAAGAGTGTGTTGTTTCGATCTTTTCCTAGATCAGAGAATGAATTAACAATAATAAAGCTCATACTTGCGTGTTCGCCCTTGCTGAAGATGGTTTATATCAAGCTCAGCAATTTGAGTAATGATGAGTCTGAAAATGTGAGGATGAATTGGGAGTTGGCTAGGAAGCTGTTGAAACTCCACCGAGCTTCCCGCACAGCCTTAGTGGAATTCTTTTAGTGTTTGTAGTTTATGTATGGGTTGAATACCCTATGACAATTAACCTCATATTTTGTTGTTTGCTATTTGTTTATATGCTTTCATTAAGATTAGCTTGTGCATATGTTATTGATCTTTGCTTATTCAGTTTCCTTACTGCTTATTTGATATAGAGATCAGGTTTTGTTCAGCTCTAGAGCTTATTGGTTAGCTTGTTTAGTTAGAAATAGCTTAGGCAGTTTTAATTACAATACTAGCATTACTAACCTTAAGTTAGTACTGCTCAGTTTCTTTAGCTTATTTCCAGCTTATTTAAAAAGTTTTAGAAAAATTGTTTTCATAAAAACTTTTAGGAAAAACTGGTTAACGCAACACTACGGTGGTGTTCACTTGGGTTTAATACATACAGTACTTTTTTAGTTGCCCAAAAGGTCCATATAAGTTGCCCACAATAGTTATTGCATAAATTTGTTGGTCTATTGTTATTTTGGTACGTTGGTTGCAAACGATGACAAACATAACAAGCAGTAAAGAAATAGAACCACTAACAACATAACATAATACAAATAGTAATTATTGTCATGAAATCATAAACCACAACGATTACTAGCTAATAGTCAATTATTTTAAGGTTACATGTTATTGAACGCCTTCCATTGATGACAGTAACCAGGTTCCACAGGCTCATCACACGAGACTTCCTACCCATACTGAAAACTTGCCAAACCACAACGCTGGATCTATAACTTCATACCTTCTCAACGGGTAGGTAAACCTGTTCACATATGGGAAAAAATTTGTGTTAACGTTTGAACATGTGTAAGTGTACTAGACAATATTTGTGAATGTCATTCTATAATACAAATGCAATTATCATGGTGCATGTACAGTTTAACACATTACTGAAAAGGGTTCAAAGGCGAATCAATAGAATGATAACTTAAAATGTAAACGTATTGTACAACGCACGGTCTGGGAGATTTATCAGAAGAAGATATTCTTTTTACGGAGCGATGTAGAATGAACCAGCATTTCCTTCAATTCCCAAACTAACAAATTGTCCAACCTGATGATCGTAGAAAAAAATTGAGTTACCCAAAATGTGTCTGACATTGGCTTCGACTATTGGAGCTTGGTTACTTGTAAAGCCAATCAACTTATTCACCATAGGGGTAGGGATGCATAATAGATTTGAAAATCGTGTTATGGATGCACCATCCACCTCCAAAAGCCATCCGCTGAACAGTGGGACCTCAGAAGTCATGATCATTCCAGAAATCACAACAAAGTTTCCAAGCTCGTAAACAGAAAAAGGAACTCGCATTACGACTTTCAAAAGAGAAGGTATCTCTATGACGTGAAATTGGTAGGTAATCATATCAAAAGAAATCAAAGTGTAATCCTTGTACGGAACCCCCTTTGCACTAACTAACCTTTCAGTACCAGCCCAATAGATAAAACGACCTACAAGTGCCTGACTTTTTCTTTTCAATCTTATTGACTGACGTGGCAACTGAAAATCTTGGAGATGTGTCCAGGTCATAGTGTTCAATGAAAAGACTGACACATACCAAAAACGAATTTGGAAAACAGGATAGGATACATTCACAATAGTCAGGTCTAGAGTGTCCGGACGGACACCAAAACCGAAACAAATCTTTGAACATTCTATTTGGTTAGTGTAAAAAGGGATGAATATGCCAACAGATTTTCTTATGGATAGGTTCCAAATAACAGCCATCATATTAGTACCGTACATAAAGCACGTAAGGCCGCTAGAATTGCTGACATGCATCATAACTGCAAGGTGTAGATGTGAATCAAATGTGGTAATGGTTAAATTTTCAGCTACAGATGTCATAAAACCTTTATAACCCTGATCAAATGTTAGATTAAAAAGACACTCATCAGTGGGACGAGCACCGTATGAAGTGATGAAGGTTTGTGAATCTATGTTTGCCTTCCATATCTTTGAAACACTGCGTATCTGGAGTATAGTCTTAACAGATAGCCTATTCATGATATCTAGTTGAACATCCAAAGGTATGTTGTCAGACATATTTTAAAGATTTTGGAGGAAATGGTTGGGCTATAGGTAGGATGTATAGAGTTGTTGTGTATGAAAAGGAAATGGCAAATATGACACATATATATAGGAGTCTCATTGATTATGATTACACCTATCAAGTGGCATTAAAATAAAATAAAGTATATGTACTTGTGTGTACTGTAGTGCAACCTACATGGCAAAATTGGGCAACGTTTAAAAAAAATGGGCAATTTTTAAAAGATGGGCAACTTAAAAAATGTGCAACTTAAAAATGGGCAACTTAAAAAAATTGGGCAACTTTCTACTGCTAGTTAAAGGCAGTTGAGCAGACTTTCCACCTTTGGAAAGTTCAGCAGACATTCTACTGCTAGTTACAAAGTTTCTGCTGCTAGGCAAAACTTTCTACTGCCGAGGGTTCTACTGCTCGCTTTGTAACTTCTGGGATTCTACTGCTTGGTTTGTAAGTGCAGGGACTGTTGTGTAATTTCTTATCTGAACGGATTAAAAACCCCCAAATCGCTTGAATTAGGGTTTAAAAATTTAATTGGATCTCATAATTAGTTTCACGCGCTCATAAATCACACTAATTCAAACCCTAACACAAATTTTCACATCTAATCTTTAAACCCCCAAATCAAAACCTAATTCACAATGACGACAAGAATCTTTTCCGATAGCCACAATCAAGTTGCTTTTCTCTAAAAACCTAAAGAAGCTGAAGGATTTGCTGAGGTAATAGACTTTCTTAATGCTACTCATATTAGGTATGCATTAACAGCAAAACCCACTATATTAATTTCCCACATTAAACAGTTTTGGTCTACTGTTTCGACCATAACTACAAATGGGGAAGAACGGTTAAAGGCTGAGGTAGATGGCCACAAGATAATTATCTCTGAATCATCTGTGAGAGAAGCTCTTCACTTTGCAGATAATGAGGAAATAACTTGTCTTGAAAATTCTACTATTTTTGAAGAAATTCAAAACATGGGGTATGAGAAGAAAGTTGATGGTTTAAAATTTTATAAAGGTCTTCTCTGTCCTCAACGGAAATTTTTGATTCATACCATCCTACATTGTTTGAGTCCAAAAACTTCAGGTTGGAATAAATTCAGTACAACTCAGGCATCTGCTATGATTTGTTTGGCCAAAGGACAACCTTTTAGTATTTCGAATATGATAATGGATGGTTTGAAAAAGAATATAAAAGGTAATTATTATATCTATCCAAGGTTTTTGCAATTAATTCTAAATAATCAACTTACAAAACCTAAGGTACATAAAAAGGAATTTCTTTGCCCTGTACTTCAAAAGAAATTATTTTCTTACTTGAAAAGGGATGGTAAAGGTTTCTCTGGGACAGTGACACCCTTATTCTCAAATATGTTGTCATTGGCCTATAATCAGGGTGAAGGTGCTGAAATCACAACAGCTACTCATCACACACCCACAGTTTTGGATACATCATCTTCCCAACCACAAAAGACCCAAAACCCTAGGAATTCACAAAATAAGAACACTGAGCTTCCTCAGGCTAGTGTTAGTATGGTTGGACCAAATGAGGCTATCACAGGTGTGGGAGGTGACATGTTGGAAGGGGCTGCCCTACTGCTGCTAGCTTAGAAGCAAAGCAAGACAGTGGCAACATAAATAAGACCCCAACCAAGGAAACATCTAATGTATCTGGTTCTCATGAACCTGGTACAGGTGATGGAATCCCCAGCCAAATGGCTAACATGGGGGGCTCAGCTGATCAGACTAGGTTTGATACTGAGTCTACACCCTTTGATTTACCTCTCAGGGAAGGTAACACATCCCGAAGTGATAAGGGTAGGAATGAAACAAATGAATTAATGGAACCCACAACTGTACACAATGACAATTCCAGTGATTCACCTCTCGGGCCAGGTAACACAGGCCGAAGTGATGAGGATAGCATGAAACTAATCAAAGAATTGATGGCAAAATGTACCAAATTGGAATCACATGTTCTTGACCTCCAAGATACAGTCAAAAATTTGAAGATGAGGGTTAGGCTCTTGGAAGGTCAAAAGAGGTCAAGAACCAGGTCATTAAAAAGATTGAAAAAGGTAGGGATAGCACAAAGGGTCAGCTCTTCTGAACCAAGTTTGGGGGAGGATGCTCCCAAACAGGGGAGAAATATGGACAAGGATTCAGGGGAGGCTACCAAGGATTCAGGGGAGGCTAAGGATTTGAATGTTGAAGGTGCTGCTGGCAATGATATGGATAGTGGGGATAATGCAGATGGTTTTATGGTTGCTGACAAGGAAGGAAATGAGGGTGTACTTGAAAAGCTAAAGATTTTGGAGCCTGAACAGGTTATCAAGGCAACTGAGGTTATGGTGGAAACTGTTAAGAGCTTGGGTAATCCTACTGCTGCAATTTCTGTTGGTGAAAGTGTTGAAGTTCAATTTGAATCTGCTGCTGGTGATAAAATAGCTAAGGTTGATTCTACTGCTGGAGTGAATCATCCTACTGCTGGTGAAAAAGAAGCTGCTGCTGAACCAGAGCAAGATTCTACTGTTGGTGATAAAGTTCCTATTGCTGAGACTCAAGTTGATTCTACTGTTGAGATGATGGATGATGATGTTAGCTTGGCTCATGCAATACTACAACTGAATTCTACCAAATCATCAACACCAAAACAAGCACCAAAACCACAACCACAACAACAACCACAACAAGTACCACAACCTCAATCACAAAAAGCATCAACAAAGGCACCTGTTAAAGGAGTTGTGATCAAAGAACCCATCCCAACTAAGAAAGCTGCTCCTACACATCAATACTCAGGAAAGGGTAAAGGCATATTTGTTGAAGAGCCTGAACCTCAACCTGACATACCCTTTGAATTTTGGCCAAGAGAGTTACAAGAAAAGTTTAATGAAGAGGCTGCAAGGAAGTTGGCTGCTGAGCTTGAACCTGAAAATCAAATGGTGCTTGAACAAAGAAGGAAGCATGCTGAGGATGAGGCAAAGACTAAGGAATCGCTTGATGCTTGGGATGAGGATAGGATTAAATGTGATGCAGATGTTGAGGTTTCAAAGATGATTAAGGAGGAACATCAAGATACACAAACTGTAGAAGAAAGATTAAAGAAGTTCAAAGCAGAAAGAAAGAAATGGTATGTTGCTGAAAGAAGGAAAAGAAAATTGCTCAAACCACCCACTGTCAAGCAAGTAAGAAAATTTCAGGAAAGGTACTTGAAAAATATGAAGGGGTACACACTGAAACAACTATCTTGGTACTTGGATGATTCAATTCAAAAGATGTATGAGAATGCTAAAAGAGATGTTGATACATTTGTACCTATGGATACTGAGGAAGAGGTACCAAAGACAGTAGTGGAAAAAGAAAAGGTAGCAGAAAAGGTTGAAGAGGTAAAAGAAAAGGTGAAGGAGGAAGAGAAAGAGAGTTCTAATATTGGAGTCAAAAGAACTGGAAGGGTTTAAAGAGTGTTGGAAGGAAGAAAAAGAGAAAATCTAATAAGTCAAAGGCAGTTGAGAAGAGTAGTTCTGAGTCAGATTCTGAGAATGAAGAAAAAGAGAAAACAGAGCAATCAGAACAATCCAAAAAGGAGAATGAAAAGGAAACAACTGATCTGCAACAAATGACTAGAGTTGTAGACAATGATGATGACATATTTGTTGATACTGCTCCTTTACATTATAAATCTCCTGTTGTTGGATGGAAGGCTTGATATGATGATAAGACTCCTTGGTTTCAAATCAACAGAGCTGGTGGAAAAACTCAAAGGTTTTTGACATTTTCTCAAATGCTCAAAAACTTTGATAGAGAAGATTTGGTGAACTAGTGGAGATTAATCAAGAACAAATATGGAAATTCAAGGCCACAAAATGAGTTAGATAGAGTACTCTGGGGAGATTTAAAGGTTATGTTTGAAGTTTATGCTGAAGACAGAGTTTGGTTGGAGCAGAAGAAATGTGCTAAAATTACCCTTTGGAGATTATATCAGTCATGTGGAGTTCACAATGTAATCATGCAGGGAGGACTTCAACTTTACATGCTGGTAGAAAAGGATTACCCTCTACATAGAACTTTCCTTGATATGTTGGTTAATGGAGATATTAAACTTCACATTGATTTTTGGAGTCAAATGGTTGTTGATCTACTATGAAAGATGCAAAGAGAACTGTATGGGTTAGATTATAGGAGAAAGATGATGAAGTAAGTATTTGGAAGCATCCTCCTGGTGATGGTTTAAGGCTTAAAAGAAACTTGATGATTTTGGGAGAAAATATCAAGTTTAGGGGAGGATTGTTGGGTTTTGCGATGCTGCTGCTCAGAATAGATACAACTGCTCATGGATCATAAACCACAATGGTTACAAACCACAATGGTTACAAACAACAATGATTACTAGATAATAGTCAATTATTTTAAGGTTACATGTTATTGAACGCCTTCCATTGATGACAATAACCAGGTTCCACAGGCTCATCACACGAGACTTCCTACCCATACTGAAAACTTGTCAAACCACAACGCTGGATCCATAACTTCATACCTTCTCAAAGGATAGGTAAACCTGTTCACAAATGGGAAAAAATTTGTGTTACCTTTTGAACATGTGTAAGTGTACTAGACAATATTTGTGAATGTCATTCTATAATACAAATGCAATTATCATGGTGCATGTATGGTTTAACACATTACTGAAAAGGGTTCAAAGGCGAATCAATAGAATGATAACTTAAAATGTAAACGTACTGTACAACGCACGGTTTGGGAGATTTATCAGAAGAAGATATTCTTTTTACGGAGCGATGTAGAATGAACCAACATTTCCTTCAATTCCCAAACTAACAAATTGTCCAACCTGATGATCGTACACAAAAATTGAGTTACCCAAAATGTGGCCGACATTGGCTTCGACTATTGGAGCTTGGTTACTTGTAAAGCCAATCAGCTTATTCACCATAGAGGTAGGGATGCATAATAGATTTGAAAATCGTGTTATGGATGCACCATCCACCTCCAAAAGCCATCCGCAAAACAGTGGGACCTCAGAAGTCATGATCATTCCAGAAATCAAAACAGAGTTTCCAAGCTTGTAAACAGAAAAAGGAACTGGCATTACGACCTTCAAAAGAGAAGGTATCTCTATGACGTGAAATTGGCGGGTAATCATATCAAAAGAAATCAAATTGTAATCCTTGTACGGAACCCCCTTTGCACTAACTAACCTTTCAGTACCAGCCTAATAGATAAAACGACCTACAACTACCTGACTTTTTCTTTTCAATCTTATTAACTGACGTGACAACTGGAAATCTTGGAGACGTGTCCAGGTCATAGTGTTCAATGAAAATACTGACACATACCAAAAACCAGTTTGGAAAACAGGATAGGATACCTTCACAATAGTCAGGTCTAGAGTGTCCGGACGGACACCAAAACCGAAACAAATCTTTGAACATTCTATTTGGTTAGTGTAAAAAGGGATGAATATGCCAACAGATTTTCTTATGGATGGGTTCCAAATAACAGCCATCATATTAGTACCATACATAAAGCACGTAAGGCTGCTAGAATTGCCGACAGGCATCATAACTGCAAGGTGTAGATGTGAATCAAATGGGGTAATGGTTAAATTTTTAGCTACAGATGTCATAAAACCTTTATAACCCTGATCAAATGTTAGGTTAAAAAGACACTCATCAGTGGGACGAGCACCGTATGAAGTGATGAAGGTTTGTGAATCTATGTTTGCCTTCCATATCTTTGAAACACTACATATCTGGAGTATAGTCTTAACCGGTAGCCTATTCATGATATCTAGTTGAATATCCAAAGGTATGTTGTCAGACATATTTTAAAGAGTTTGGAGGAAATGGCTGGGCTATAGATATGATGTATAAACTTGTTGTGTATGAAAAGGCAATGGCAAATATGACACATATATATCGGAGTCTCATTGATTATGATTACACCTATCAAGTGGCATTAAAATAAAATAAAGTAGATGTACTTGTGTGTACTGTAGCGCAACCTACCTTCCAAAATTGGGCAACTTAAAGAAATCGTTTAATAACACACACCGTCTTGAATTCGTTTAAACCGGGGACCTATTACATAGGACAAGTACGCAAATAGAAAACAGTGTGACAACACGTAGCATATATACTACTCAAAATCAGTTAGCGTATCTAAGACACAACCAGATAACCAAATAGTTATATTGGTATTAAACTTGTTACTCACTAAAAGTGTCCAACAAATACAAGATCTAACACAAGCTTTATATTAGCCTGAATACGTTTACTGTCTTTGTGATTTTATCTGGTTGGTTCATGAGACTTAATAATGGTGCAGATTTATGGAAAAACTAACAACTTTATGAGAATATAATAAACCAAACCATATACCACTGTTTGTACTTGTGTATTGTGGCTTTTTAGAGAAACAATAAGCTCTTAATAGATGACACATTTGTTCAGGAATATTGTGTCAGGTAAGGTTCTTTATATTCAAATATGAATCCTAATTGCAATTTGACTGAATTTGTGGACAGGGTTTATCTACTAAACAGGATACATAATGTGTACTGTTTGCATGTGACTCACCATGTTGTGTGGTTTATGCTATTTAAGAGTGGACAACTAGTTGTTTTTTTTTCACCTAATCTAATTTTACTACCCATTCATATCACTAAAGGCAGCATATTTGCAGCACTTTCTTCAAAATATGTCGAATGGTAAAAGAGTTAGGTTATAGCATGATGCTGCTGATAAGGAATGGTCAAACAAGGTACTAAGAAAGGTCATATTTCCTGAGATTTATGAGAGATATGGACCTAATGATGAACCAAATAAGCAATTGCCAGCTAAAGTTCTAGAAGACCTAAGACGACAAGTTTACAGTGAGGAACAAGAAGAAGGTGTAAAACCACACGGCAGTGTTAATTCCAAGCTACCACAATGCAAGAAAGTTAGAAGCAAGTCAGCATCTAATGATGAACCAAACCAACAAGGAAGTGTTTATGAGGGGCCGTAATTGTCTAGGACCTTTTTCAAGTCAAGGTTGTGGCATTTGTAGGCTAATTTTTTTTGTTTCTGTCGTGTGTTGTGCTAAAGTGCATGTGTTGTAAAACCTGGTTATTTGTATAATATTGTACTTAAGTAACGTTTCGATTTTTATGAACTCAACTATGATGGGTTACTTAATTAATTGTTTGGTAAACACAGTTTTCAATCACTACATAGGCATGCGAATGCAAACTGTGTAATTAAAAGTGTATAGATTTATAAATCAAGTACAGTACCTTCAAATATCGTTAAACCTTGTTTATTGGCTCCTTGTGCTTCCAAAAGTATTCAAGCATCCGTTCACGATATGCTAAAGCTGTTTGAAGAGGGTCATCTACTTCCAGTGGTTGGTTACGGCACAACCTGTACAAAATAATACAAACCCATACACCGCAATCACCATATAGTTCTGCTTGTTTTGGGACTGCAGGACACTGGTATTTTATTTTATAGTCCTTAGCTGATATGCCTTTGCTCGCCAATATCCCTTGCTGGTCCATATACATCGTAAGCTGTTTTGGCAAAATTCTCTTCATATTTCTCCACCACCATTTGCCATTGCCATGGACACACCCAAGAGTGTCATAAAAGGAAACAACTCCAATACACAGTTGAACCTCAGCGAGACACCAGTGTTTGTCAGGTTCATTCGCGGGAAAATACACCTAATATAGACAAAAAAATGTACAAATTACTATGTATACAATTACAATTGTATATTAAAAATGATTGTGGTAAACTAACCTTTTCGACATCTCGCCAAGCCACAGGGTAGTATGTGCCATTTGAATAATGATCATACATTTCACCAGCCAAGATGGGTCGTAAGAAAAGAGACCCTGCCAAAGTCCAATCTGCATTGCTTGGTCTAAGAGACCACATCAGGTCAAACCATATATCCAAGTGCTGTGTACAAAAAACACAAATTATAAAACTTATAGTGGTTACTCAATCAAAACTATATACAAATGTATTTGACCAGATAGTGATGATGGTTCCTTACATAGTCATACAACCAACCGCCTTTACAATCTTCATGAAAGGCCAACGCTAGCCAAAAATTCTTACCTAGCAACAATGGTACGACCGCCCCATGGAAATTTAAAGTCTGTTGGTTGTTTTTGCTTTAAATAACTACGAAGCAAATCAGGCAAAGTAGCCTTGTCCTTTTTGCATTTGGGGTGTCGAGACAGATCCTAAAATAAACAAATCAATGATTAACATTAAACAATCATAATATTGTTAATTTAAGAATAAAAAACATACTACCTCTACAAAAGGATCTATGTTGGCCGAATAGAATTCAGTAATTAACCATGTTTTTGGGTTTCCAGAGACGTCCTGAAAAGATACATAACATATATTAGCAGAGGCCAACCAGATATTGATTTCATTATGAATGTAATACGGTGCTTTACATCTAAAATGACAATAGGGTCAATCGACTCCTTTCTGCAACAAGCTGTTCTTGTTAGTCGGGCGCGTTGGACGTTGTCTGAATTCAGAGATCCAGAAAACTTCTCTTGCCTTGATCTAATAGAGTGTAAAAAGTTTTTAGCCAAGTTTTTAATTTTCGCCGCCTTTTTTTTTTTTTTGGATTTTCTTCATTTTGCGATCGGAAAAAACAGAGTCCAAGCAAGGTTTGTCATTAGGACCGACCACATTTGCATATCCTTGGTTGCTGACTATTTTTTGCGATGGTGTTGTTTGATCTTTCTGCATATCATAGGTTGTGATTAGCACCGACCACAAGACATAGAAAGAAACACTTATTAACCTTTTTAAAATTAAAATAAACCATGTACCTCAACATCTGTCTGCAATGGTGTTGTTTGTTCTTTCTGCACGCAACTAACATTCTTACCGGATACTTGTTCCATCACCTTTTCATTCTCAACACCCTTCCCATTTTCATTATCAAACAGTATTTCTTCTAACGAAACCCTAGTCGCATCCGCATCGTCGTTTATTAAATTCATGAAATCATCATACAACGGGTGATCCTGGTACAATAAAGATGTATAAATAAATGGGCAAATAAGGAAGCTTGTATGTTGCGAAAGTATTTATTAAAGATAACATACATCACCGTGGACGAGGGATGTTGTTTGTTTAATGTCCTTCTTATGAAATGCTCCAAGTTGAGTAGCAGGTTGATGTTCATCAAGAGCAGGGAAGTCAGGGGTAACCCCTTCTTGACATGCTTGTAAAAGAACGTCCATCGAACCTAGTTGAGATTCGTTGTAGCCTTTCTTCCCAACTTCCTTGTCAATTTCCATGGGATGGGCTGCATCACTGGTCGTAACACCATTATCAGCTTCACAAGCTAATGGCGTGGGCTGTAGTTGACAAAATAATACAACATTTAATGAATTAAATTAACGATTAAATTATGCTGACCAAATGATATAAGGGTAAACATTAACGCGGAATTGAGATACTTATAAACGTATGCCAAAAAACAGAAAGTAAAAACAAACCTTGGAAAAAAAGGATTGTCAACTTCCATTGGATGATCATCATCAACATCATGATCAGCATGATCATCATCAACATCTCGGACCGTAACATCATTATCAACATCAACATCATGATCAGCTTCACAAGGTGATGACGGGGTCTGTAGTTGACAAAAGGATATAAGTGTAAACGATAACGAGGAATTGACCTTCGTATAAAGTTAGGAGAAAAAAACATAAAAGGTAAATACAAACCATGTAAATATCAGGGTTGACATCAGACTCGACTGGAATATCTGTGTTGGTAACCTTAATATTTGGGTCATCAGTTTTTTCTTGATCAGAAACAACACCACCATCAGAATTATCGTTCAAAACTGTCTGTATCTCTGAAACTCTTGTTTTCACCTTCTGAAACAGCTCGAGAATGTCTTGTTTTGGGACAGACGCAATGTGCTTCGCTATCAACGCAAGATTAGTTTGCAAATGAAATAACTCGCCGAAAATAGCAGTTGTTGAAACATTCATTTCCTTTTGGGCTTCACTTGATTGGACACGATTTAGGTTTTCAACATCATTTTTATCTAAAATTTGTAAACATGGTGCTTGATATTGATCGTCTGCGCTATCAGCTTGTTGGTGATCCTCTGCACTATCAGCTTGTTGTCCATCATCCTTTTCGCCATCACTTGACAGGTCTGGATCAGACAACCCCTTGATAAAAGGGATGCTAGCAATACACCACGGTTGTCTCAATTCGTGTTTTGTTGCATAAAGTGCCATAATGGGAATTGACTCCTAAAAAACCAAATACTAAATAACTTGTTATGTGAACAAATTTAAATAAATGTCCAATAAATTTGCCTTCAAAGATAGTGTGGTGCTTACCGGTCCAAAGAGTATTTTATGGTCTGATTTTCAAAACTTTTCACATTTAGACCAAGCAAGACCTCGTGGAATGACTTTCGTGTCTTTCGCCCACCAATTGCTGCTTTTAGGATAACTCTCCAAAATCCATATCTGTAATATGTGGTTGTTTAAAATTTGATGTGTATGTATGCAAGATAAATTTGAAAACATATGATGTTTGTTTCCAATGTATAAAATGTGGAAAAAGTTGTTCAAAGTGCAGGTTATAACTGTGTTCAAAACTATATATAAACTATATATCTAATAGAAAAAACCTAAATTAATACATTTACAAAAGAAAACTATGGGTATATGGCGAAGGTATATATTACTGGTATAATAAAGTAATGTATACAAAACAAAAACAAACATTTTGTACACCAGATACATATATATAGCAATTAGTCAGAATTCAGACTAAATACAACAATACTAAATAGTCTAATGAATACATATCCTTTACAAATATTGTGACACAGAGCAGAGAAACAGTTTAGTCCATAGTGGTGAACTTTAGTACAGACTAGTAAGTATGGCATACCTTGAAAGCCCAAGCAAAACCGTATAGATTGTATGTCACACTGAACTTTGGGTTTTTTTTCAACTTGGCCAAATGATCTTTTTTGTGTCTGTCAACAACATTCACAGTCCTTTGATAAAATTTATGCCACATGTATTCACCCCAAGGAAAAACATTCCAAGCATCAAAGTCCTCCACCAAAGACAGTATATGCTTAGGGATACAATTCCTTTCTTCAATACCCATAAACACCAACATAGCAACTATCAAAAGACACAACCTAACAGCATCATCATCAGAAACAGCTAAGAACCTATTTTCATCTTTAACTAGTTCCAAACAATCAGTGGCATATACAGAATTTATACCATCTGTCTTTTTTTCAGGAAATACACGGTCACGAAATGCACTTGTTTTATTTTGACTTTTACAAACTTTACCAAATCGAAACCCTATTATTAAACAAAATTTTTTACGCCCGAACACTAACAAATCATCCCCAATTTTGAATTGCAATGGTGGGGAATCGGACGATATGTTAGAAACTTTTACCTGATGTTGTAAAACAAAATGCATCAAATGGCAGTCATTATCGCAAAACCGAATATCCAACCACGGACCAAAGACTGTGTTTCTAAACAACCTTTCCCGCTTTTCATTCTTCGACAAAATGTATTTGATATCTATAAGCAACTTCACTGTAGATCGAACAGTGATTTTACAACTGTACAACTGAATCGGCATATCGAATTACACAATTACATAACAAATTTGGTAACAGGGTGTTAAGGAATTATGATTTGGTAGTTGTGTGATGCTTTGCCTGTGGAGAAGAAGATGTGTGTGTATTAATGTGTATTCTTTAGTGAATCGTATGTAACGTGTAGCCTTGTAATCGTACCTATATCAATAAAAAGTTCCTTATTTTAATGCATGTAAAATGACCAAAATATCCAGTTGCTCATGTATTGGTTGCCCAAAAATCAAAAGTTGCCCAAAAAACAATACCTTCCATGTACATCGTACCAACAATTGTGCTGATTAATCGTAACCATCAGGGGAGAGAGAATGTGTACATCAAGGACGCACAACAGGTTCACGTGATCAGGGCTTAATATCCAAATATGGATACATTCTATAGATGATCAGTGGTTCAACTTGTTACTTTGGTGTTATACTAAAGACTGAAGAAGGTCGAGTCGTCAGTCTACTCTTCATTCTCTGTTGGGTGTTATCATCTCATGTGTATGCTGTGGGCTGATGGGTTATATGTAAGGTTACTGGAAGGCATTTGGTGAGATGAAGATGATTGGTATTCTATTCCTCCACATTGGGCAATCTTGAAGAAGGTCGAGTCTTCAGTCTTCTCTACATTCAAGAATGTTGAGCTCTTTTCTTACAACTTGATATTTAACTTAATCCCATGACAGTTCTTGTTTGATGAGTTGTGGAGTTAAGTTAGGTTCAAGTTGTTCCGTAGTTGAAGGTTAAGTCCAACTTGATGTTAACTTAACCTCATGACAGTTCTTGTTTGATGAGTTGTGGGGTTAAGCTAGATTTCAGTTGAGGCTCAACTTAAACTACTGAAAAGATGCATAAAGTTTTTGACGGCGTCACTCAAGGACGGGAGTGTTAGAAGATTAAAGACGGCATGCATTTGGTTATCAAAAGACTTCTTCATATTTCGGGCGTTCATCCAAAGTCTTCTTCCTATTATGGGTGTTCATCAGAAAGGTTGTCAGATTGGGGGAGAGCACTAATTAGGGGAGAGTGAAAAGCCAGAATCATTCCCTGATTGAAAGTGCTCACATTGCTCTTCAGCAAGTCAAGTGATGAATGCGGTGGAGATTCAGAATGCTGAGGAGTAATGGTTTCTGGTTCGTATCCTTGTACATATATACTTATTCATACATTATACCATCTTGTAAATAGATATATAGAAATCCTGCAATTTGTAAATAGAGAAACGTAAAACCAGAAAAACCATAAAAATTAAAAAATTAGAAAATACCAAAAATAGTTTCACCTAGGCATGTCTTCTGTTTATCGATAACATTTACGGACTTAGAAATGTCATTCAATAATGGCACGGGTCTTTAAATGAAGCTCGAGCAGAAGTTAAAATGGAGGATTAAAACATGTCTAAATGGCTTGCTATTACTTTAGATAGCAACCCGCGCTTCAATCTGGGGAAAGCACGTCACCAAAAAGACGGCTGTTCCTCCAACTGGGTGATGTTCACCTGGGCATGGATTACTTCATATCCATGTTTCCTGATTTGATGTACGTTTCAGTGCATCATTTCTTGTAAAAGAAGAGAAATCTTCTTAGTATAACAAATAGTTTTCATTCTATGATTCTTCTGAAAATTATTTGTGAGACACTTGGTGAATATGTGTTGTATGAAATTTGTTTATACTTGGATTATGCATAAAATTTGTCACTCAATCAACGACTACAAAACCTCATGACAGTTCTTGTTTGATGAGTTGTAGGGTTAAGCGTGATTTTAGTTGAGGTTCAACTAGAATACGGGTCATTGATTGAGGGGGAGAGTGAATTCAAATTTTATATCATCAAACGGATTTATTGGTTAAATCATACTTGTTAGAAATGGTTTTGTAGTTAATGGGGAATTAGTTGAAGAGGATCTTGCTTAAATATATCAAATGACCAAGTGTGTTAGTTGCTAGAAAGTTTAGGACATTATGTGCAATTTGCTTATAGTTTCCTAGCTTTATGTATCTAGAAGGTTCATTTGTGTTACTTTGAAATCCTCGTATAATCCCCAAAATGCTTTAAGACTCAAAACCTAAAAGAAGTTAGAAAACCAGTTGTGTTTGATGTTTTTGAATACTCCACTGACATTTGTATGATCTAAGTGAATGAGTTTCAAATGTTGTTTGTCTCTGCTGCTTAATTGTTGTTGATATTGTGCATATGTTCTCAGGATTCGCTTAGGTAGATTGCCATTATGTTAGAATCATGTTCCTAAGATCCTGAATTAAATATTGAAATCTGTGTGAATTGCCATGTTCATGATTGCTAATTGCTCTTCATGCTAGATAGTGGTTTGACGTAGTTCCTGATTGGGGTTTGATTATAAGATGAACTTGGTATTATAATGTGGCAAGCTGCTGAAGGGTAGCTATTAAGGAATAGTGTATCTGTATGCATGTATATCTGTGTTGATATTCTTATGCAGATTCCATAGCCAAAATGAATGTGCCAGTTCCCATTCTAACCATTTAATCAGACGTTCAAATTCTATTGATTGGCTCGGAATTCACCACGACAACAACATCGGCAGCAACAACAACAACAACAACAACACTTTCACCTCCACCACCATTATTTCAACAAAGAAGTACTTACTCGGATCTCGCCAAGAGGGGATCGACAATACTTGAAAAGACTTGTTGGTGGATGGATAATCGATATTGACTACTAACTTAGTAAAGCGGGTGATTACATCATCTGCGCAAAAAGGTCAATATCATTTGTGTCATAATAATCACTTTGTGCTTAATGAGCAGTGAATCTCCCTCTTAGATTAAGGGGGAGCAAAGTATGTTTCATCATCAGAACATGTTAAACCTGACCACATTTTCTCCCATGTTTTTCTAAATTATTTAAATCAATTGGGATCACAAATCTCAAAAGGTTTGAAATTTTTGATCGGGGGAGAGAATGTGATTTAAATATGAAACCTGATGAAAATGTGATGTTTTGGATTTAAGTGTAAGCTCTCCCATATGTGCTAAACTCTTTTGTATACCAAGGCACATATTGAGGGGGAGCAAAATGTTTTGGATGAGAAAGTAAGCTCTCCAGTAAGTGCTAAACTCTTTTGTATACCAATGCACTTATTGAGGGGGAGCAAAGGATTTGGCATGCATCTTATGTGAGCAAGGCTCAGACTTCACCAATGAATTGACGATAGCTAAAGTCAGTAGTCGAAAGGACATGTCCTGGACGGGTAATAATTTCAAGCCAGTTTATCTGGTGATGTAAGCGTGTCTCGCAAAGGACGTGTCTGAGTAGAATGTACAGATTTCGAGCGACTTTCCTTGAATGAGATCTGGACGGGTAATAATTTCAAGCTAGTTTACTAGTGATGTAAGCGTGTCTCGCGATGATCATGTTCTTGGAAAATCAATCAATTCAAAAAGTGCGAGCTCTACCTAACATGTGCAAATTTATTAAACAATCAACCGAGCACATGTTGAGGGGGAGCATTTGAAAAATATAAAACTCTCAAGTGTTTGCTTAAATGTGTTTCAGAATCATGAACACTTTGAGAGATTTTTCAATGATTTGGTTTATGGCAATCGTGGAAGTACACCAAAGACTGACCATTTTAATTAATGCATGGAGTTATAAGGATGGTTAGGTTAGGCTCAAGTTCCCACGATCCCGCCAGAGCCGGAGGGATCTACCCAGGGACAATCCACTAGTTAGTGTAGAAGTCCTTAGGTATGATTAAAAAGGAGAAAAGTGAATAAGGGAAAAGTGCCGACTGAGATGGAGCTAGTACTGGAACAAACCCAACAAGGTACTAGTAAGGAAGTCTCGGTAAGCACTGAAGGGGTTGAAGAATGAAAAAGAATTGTAAAGATAAAGGGTGAAAAGAAATAGCCCTCCTTACAACTTAGGCAGAAACCGGGTCAATACATATGCTGTCAGAATCACTTAGTTGATTGCTGGCATTGAAGACAAAGTATCATGGACCCAGTGATATGCTGCACAACCCTCCCTAGCCACTCAAGGTCCCTCAAAGGATTCTTGTTTCAATTGTCACGGAGTTCAATACATTCCTATCGTCTCTCTCACTCCGAGTTAGATGATATTGAAAAGGTGGCAGTCCTCTCCAGCCTCCGCTCACTAAATCAAAACGCACTATAGAGTCTAGAGCCACGAGATGCATAATAAGATCTCATAGGGACACGAATTACTTCTACACTGGGTGTTCAACATTAAGGACACCAGTTGTACACTTAAGAGTCCTACGCAGATCTTAGCAATCTGCCAGAACATTTATGAGGGAATTTACTAATGTAATTCTCAATGATTGAATGGAAATTCCTGCCAGGGTCAACATCAAGCAGCCCTGAAAGCAGGTCACTTCGGTAATTCCTCGTGGATTACGCTTAGTGGTCACGGCGGTTTCTAACGGTCTACAGTCGTGGAGTGTTCTCCAGCGACTCACCTAATCGTTGATGTGCTACGGTTCGATCTTAAAAAGCCCTCTGTGGGTTTTCGATTAGGAACGGTCTTGGTAAGGATTAGAGAGAGTTTTCACACTATGCTGTTAACAATCTCGAAGTTCGAACCTGTAAGTACCGGTCGATTTGTTGCTAACTGTCGTATGCAGGAACTTCTGGCGATTGTAGCTGAGGAATGCTGTAGCTGGTTGCTGTTGTAGCTGGTTGCAGAAAAGATGCCAATCCTCTACCACATGTTCACACTACATCATCATTGTAACTCAACAAAGTCATGATCAACCTAAAAGACCTTTAACACGGCTTCTGCTAACTCTGATGCTAAAGATCATGACACCAAACAGTGTGAGCATGTCGACTCGAAGAATATCACATCACAAGGAAACATACTGCTGAAAGATGACTTGGAAACAAATGTTGGATGATAAACTCGAAGAATTCTCAAAGATCATCCAAGACAACAGATCAGTCATCAAAAGATTACTGCTGAATGCACAAAGTTTCAAGACATTGAAGAATCAAAGACTACGAGCTATGAAGACATGATCAGAAGACAAAATGCTAGAATTCAAGTTATTATTTCCGGGGTGACCTCCCTTAGGGGGAGATTGTTAGGAATATAAATATTCATATGAAGGTTCGGTCACCCCGAGTATCTAATTAGCATCTACATAGCTCGTAGGCTTATTTATATAAGCTTAGTACTATTAGTATTATTAGTTTTATTAGAATAGTCGTATCTATATTTGTGGAGTGGGTCGGGGCTTTCCCCACTGTCAGCTCACTCCACAGCCCACTAGGGGCACAAATATGTAGAAGTATAAATACCCCTTCCCACACTTGGGAAGGGTTGGAACTCTTGTCACATTTCACCTACAATCTAATAGATCCAGTTTTCTCTCAAGAGTCTCCCTCTCTCTCTCTAACATCTCACTAACTCACCATGGGATTCTTGATCTTTCATGAATCAAGACCACCCGAATCATACACACAATCAAGATGGGTATTTTGGTCCTACACGTGGCATCCCGTAGTTGGCTATATTCGAGTTGCCAAGTTGCCCTGGTCCAATATCAGAATTTTCTGAGATCGGGTCGGATAAGCAAACACATTGGACAACTGGGGCATATTAGTAATTATCCCTAAAAGTAATCCAAAACTTTACCTGACACTCGGTTAATTCAAATAAAACCCACCAAACAATACAAAGTTCCGAACAATGATGCAAAGCACACCAACACACCATCCATATCATTTCTAAGTGAAATGATATACTGTTGAAGTGTTGATTTAATCATTTATTCGCCTTTATACAAAGATCCGGTGCTGCATTTATCATCTCTATTATTGTGACGTTCGTCAAAATTGCACACAATACCAATATACTGATATGATTTTATCTATTTAATTATCTGTATATATTATACAAATTCTTATAATTGCAAACATATATAGGTGTCTAGGTCTTTTATTATCATACTGCTTCCAATTTTGTTGCTGTTGATTTATATATTAGTATAAAGGGAAAATCGCACAAAAATGTACTAAGCTTTAGGTAAAGGGATAATGATATGTAAATGTATCCAACTTGACACAGTATACTAAGTTGTACAATGAACTATTAATCTCGCAAAAGAATATAGGAACTTACTAATCTTGACTATCTTGTGTACCCGATCTACGTGGCAAGAATTTTAGCTGAGTTGGCAAGCCATATGGCGTTGACTCCGTTATTTTATTAAAATACTCCGTTATTTGACCCCGTTTCCCGTTACATTCTTTTTTATAATAGTTTATCCCTTTTTATAATCCCAAACCCACCAACATCAGTGTATCGACACTCTTCCCCAATCAATTCGTAATTCTTCATTTTCTTCATCATTTCTTAACGGATTTCAATTCTGATTTCATCAATCAATTCGTCTCTTTGTTGCGCACACTGGCTCAGTTGATAATACCATGATGAAAAGTGAACCCACACTGGCTCAGTTGATAATACCATGATGAAGTCGATGATGAATATAGCAAGCAAAACTTGACCAGCTTCAGTAAGACTCACACTGGCTCAGTTGATAATACCATGATGAAAAGTGAACCCAGACATCCACATAATAAGTGTCTCCTAATTTGTGGCTAAGGATGTAGTTGAGGAAAAGGCTGAAGAGAAGGAAATCATTGAAAGTGGTATTGTGAGTAAGAAAAAAGAGAAGGATCATGTTAGTAGTACTGTGAGTAAGAAAAAAGAGAAGGAAATCATTGAAAGTGGTGATGTTGAAATTAAGGTACCATATAAGAAGAATGTGGAGCACAATCCATTGGCAGGCTGATGCCTCAATTAAAGCTCCTAAGGGTACTAAGTTTAACTTATGGTTCGATTGAAGAGGTACCACAATCCATTGGCAGTCTCATTCATTTGCGATACCTCAATTTTTCAAGAACAAACATCAAACAAATACTAGAACAAGTCAGCGACTTGTATAATCTACAAAGCTTGTTACTTCGTGATTGTGGTAACTTATCTACCTTGCCAGTCAGTTTTGTAAAGTTAATAAATCTGAGACATCTTGACATCGGCGGTAATCCATTGTTGAAAATGACCCCCTTAGGGATTGGTGGAACAAGTAGATAAGCTACCCAATAATTACTTTTTATATTTCATTGTCACTGTTCATGTGCTTATTACTTTTTTCTGCTTATTATTAAGTTTAATATTGCTTCTTATTTGTTCATTGTAGTTTAAATAAAATTTGCTCAATTTTTCTTGAAAATCTCACTAAAAAGCCAAAAATAGCACTTTTAGTTTGTAGCTTATTTACTGCTTATTATTAGTTTAGGATTGCTTATCTTGTCATAATACATCTTATATATACTGTGTCTTCCATTACTTTAGCTTAAATTGGGTACTCATAGTGTAAAAACCAAAACAGTCCCTTAATAAGGGGTGTTTGGATTAAGCTTATTTAGGGTCAAAGTCTATGCCACTGTTCATGTGCACTCTTGAATAAGTTTGATCTAGCTTAATTCAGCTGAAATGAGTTAATTGTAGGTGGATTTAATCTGTTTTGAAGGAATTGATAGCCTTAAGTTAGATTTTGGTAAATTGAGGTTCTTAACAGTCAAGATAGCTTACTATAGGAGAATATAGATTCAATGCTCATTTTGCCAATTTCTGAGTTTAAAATAGGTAGATAAGTAGAGAATATAGGGTTGCACTTGTTTCACTTTGGTTTGAATAGCTTTAGTCCCAATTGTGTTAAATTGCTACATCAGTAGCCATCATGTTCTCATCAGTTCTGATTCAGAATTCTAGGACAATTCAAAGAGCTTAATTGTGATGTTTATTGCTTAATCTTGTTGTTCTAAATAGTTTGCTAGTTGAACAATACATTTTCATAATTTTCAGACCTCGTGTTAGCTTATTATAGCTTAAAATTAAGCTCAATAGTTGTCTCAGTAGCCAACTTCAGTCTGCAGCCTAGAGTAGCCTAATTCAGCCCATGTTTTTGAATTATCATAAGTTCAAAATAAGCTCATTTGTTCTCAAACTTTGTACATTTACTGTTTCATAGCTTATCTACTTATTCCACATTTTTTTAGATTTTTTAAATTAGCTTTTGTAAGCTTTTCAGTAGCTTAAAGTTGGCCATTTTTGCCCTGCACCAGACCCTTATTGCTTTTTTTGAGTTCTTAACTGCTTATTTGCTTTTCCTGTGGCTTATTCAGTTTTCATTAAGTAGTTAGAATTAGCAGTAGTTAGAATTAGCTTATTGCAAGTTTTGGCACAAGCTTATGCAAGCTTGTGCCCAATTTAGCCATTCATTTGATTTTTACTCATTTTTATAACTGTTAGAGAGATTAGCTTATTTCTGTGCTTATTGTTAGTTTTCAAAAATAGTTGTACTTATAAAAATTGCTTATTTACTTGTGCTTAATCAGTCTTAAAAAAAAAAAAAAAAAAAAAAAAAAAAAAAAAAAAAAAAAAAAAAAAATTGCCAGCGTGGATATCCAACGTGGCTGCCAGTGTGTTAAGTACAAACGGTAAACGCCTTAATCACCCGTTAATACACAAGATAGTCAAGATTAGTAAGTTCCTATATTCTTTTGCGAGATTAATAGTTTATTGTACAACTTAGTATATGGTGTCAAGTTGGATACATTTACATATCATTATCCCTTAGGTAAATTTGAATTTAGTGTATTTAACTTTTTTTTCTTCTCAATTTAGGGTATCAAACTTAATTTTGTGTGCAATGTAAGGGTTTTTCAAGGTTTTATCGACTTTTTGAAAGATGTCATCGGTCACTTTTTTTGGCTGATATGGTTAATTTATGTGGTGTATGAGTGTATCATTCAAGTTGGGTATTTAAAAAGTTATTTTGGCTAAAATTATGATGAGTAACCTCTTTCGAAAGTCATAAAACCAACATTGCACAAAAAATTAACTTCAGTGCCGTAAATTGAGAAAAAAATAGTTGAATAGCTTATATTTAAATTGATAGTAAAATATAATACCTTTTCTTGCGATTTACCTTTAGTATAAATAATACTCCAATATCTCAATTTCTTTCACATTCTCATACTTGTATTTCATATGTATTTAAGTACTTCTAATCAATAGTTTGAATTGTAGCTAAAAAATTGAGAAAATGTATTTAGGTTAAGAAACAAGTAAAATAAATTTATAGCTTATATCCTAGCGATGTCAGTATGAATTGCTAAAGTATCGCTTAACCATAAGCATGTAAAATATAATTTGAATGGAATCTCTAATTTTTTTTTTTTTTTTTTTTTTTTTTTTTTGGTACAAAATATTGTATAAAAAGAGGGGTGTTTTACTCCAACTAAACGCACCCTATGTATCTTATGATTTTGTTAATTTGTATAACTTCGATCCCATGATCGTGTTTAAATCACACAAGATTAAACGGTTTTCTGAGATTTAGAAATGATAATTTATACACATATTATTGAATATCGATCCATCTTCAAAAATATTATGACAAGACACCAAAATTCTAAAGATGATGTATAATAACAATAATACAAGAAAGAGGAAAAAGATTTAGAGTTTGTGAAAATTAGAATTTGTCACTGAACAATAATATAAGAATCATTTTTTTTTTTATTTATCATCTAATTATATTCTCGCACTTGTCATCTTATCCTTTATATTCTAAGTCATACATTTCACACTTTGAAACTACAAATATATGAAATATGACAGATTAGTCATCAATTAACGCATTTAGCATATTAAATTTCATTTTTACTTATATTTTAATGACTATACGATTACTCGCGCATAGTGACGACGATGTATTGTAGTCTTAGTTTGTATGTGTAATCTATTTTTATGTATATATGAGTGTGGAGTAAGTGAAATTGAAAAAAATTAGTGGTTTAAATTGTAATTAAATATTTAAATATTTAATAGATTGTGTTGACGGGTATTATAATCTAACAAAATTACTATTTTTTAAATTTCTAAGTTTTGAGCAAATATATCATTTTTCTTAACAAATGTCTATGGGGCCCTTACATTATTGATCACGTGTCGAATGTTTAGTAGCCACACATTCATTTAATGATACAAAGATGTCTACATCTGAGTAAGCAAAATTGGATGCCGCTGAGGGAAATGATGGGCATGATGGCTGTTATACCTCTAGATATTACTAGTATAACACAACGCTTTTGTAATGAACAATGACATACTTAGTTATGGATGACTATTTTAGAGGTTACGCATCAAATAATAGAAATATGGGCATTAGTATTTTTGATAGCCAATGCTATATAGCTTACTGTAAAGCCAAAAACTAAGGAAATGAAAAGAAAATATCTTTCTCCTTGTCCTTCTTTCTCATCACATACTCATTCATTAGGGATTGTTGCTTATGTTCATCTCACCATTACATAAGTCATAACACTGGCTTAGTTGTTTTGAAAGAAAACAAACTAGCTAATTTGGTTAATGTTTCTTTTTTACTAATCAATTTATTTTACCTAAAAACAAGAGTAACGAAAATGCCAGGCTGCTAGCCACCAAAGTTGACTAAATCAACTGTCAGCCGCTTTCACATTTCCACCACTGACTTGTGTTGTTTGAAATTTTCATCTCTGTTGGCTTCATTTGTTTTAGTTCATGTATATGATGTTCAATCCTTTACTTAATTATTATTAGACCAAATCACCAAATAATATTGATTTACTTCAAGTCAACCCCTCTTTAGATTTGTGGAAATCCAAGACATAATATTTTTCTATTTGGATGGTGCGATTTTACTTCAAGTCAACCCCTCTTTAGATTTAAGGATCTTTTATTGCATTGCAGATTGTAATCCCTTACTCCAGGGAGTCATGTGGTGCTTCATTTTAACCCTCCCAAATCCCTCCAATCACATCCCTCCAGCTCATTTTACTCCTTCAACCCTCCCAACCAACCCTTTCAACTCATTTCTTAGGCATTCATAAATTTTTCAACCCTTCCAAATTTTTTTTATTTTCTTTTTCATTTAATTTAATCAAACATTTAAAATAAAACCAACGCAAACAAACGAGTACTAGTATTGTGATCATAAAACTAACGCCCTATATTTTTGATCATATTATGGAACATTTAAACTAACATTTTTTTTTTCACTTTCTTAAAGAAAGAAAAACACATGGCCATCAACCAGTAAAGACAGCCACGTATCAAAATGACGTGGTTAAGCAACATCATAATTCATATGATGGATATTTCCTTCCTCTGAACCTTCCTCAGAAACCAACCTCTTCTTTATTTCACGATTCCATCCAAAATAATTTTATCTGATTCAAAATAATCATTCGATCAACAAAACTTCATAACCACTTGTGCTACATAAATTATATAACGTATATATAGATACAAACGTATATATACATACAAATGTATAACGATACAAACTTAGATAAAAACATATCAAATGGAGCTTCTTGGTGTTGATGTTGTTCTTCCTCTCCATGGATCCATTCACGGAGCAGCTGGTATTTTTTTGGTTATGGTTTGCTTTTGGTTTGAAAAAATGGTTTGCTTTTGGTTATGGTTTGCTACGTTTTGTAGTAGTTGGGAACCAAACGGATATTTTTTTTTTTTTTTTTTTTTTAAATACATTGCAACGGTCAAAATACATGTTTAATAGTTCAAGCAGCAGCTGGTAGCTAAGCCAGCAGAAACAAACCCGTTGGGCAGCCCGCCTGGTCGGCGGCGGTGTTTCCCAGCGGGTTGCTCCAACCCGTTTGCAACCAGTAGTCCACTCCGTGTCCCATACTTGGGTTATTATACTTGTCTCTTTTTTTGAACATGTACTACATTTTTAATTAGTCAATCATTTTCCCGTGAAATTTGTCTCCTTCAAAAATATATCTGTAACAAATTGATTCATTGGTTTTGTATATTTATTCTTACTTATTAATTTGAAATTCTTGGGAACATCTAACCATCCGAATGTTATTAAACTTTTTGGATATTGTTGGGAAAATAAGAATTTTCTTCTTGTTTATGAGTATATGCAAAAAGGAAGCTTAGATATGCTTCTCTTCAGAAGTATGTATACAAATCTACACAACATACACAAAAAAGAGTTGTCTGTTTATTAATCAAACAATATTAATTTGAATATCGGATGTTTCAGAAGGTTCAGAACCACTTCCATGGGAGACTAGGATAAAAATAGCTATGGGAGCAGGTCAAGGCCTTTCTTTCTTGCACACCGCAGAAAATAATATCATTGTCAGGGATGTGAAATCCTCTAACATTTTGTTGGATGAGGCAAGTTAAAAACTAATAAAATCTACTTTGAACATGCGTATAGGATTATGGTTGCAAATTTCATAGTTTTAATGTTTTGGGTTCAGTAATGAGGCTTGATTTTTTTATGATATCATTCTTATGTTGAAAATTTCAGGATTTTAATGCGGAGATTTCAGATTTTGGACTGGCAAAGTTTGGTTCAGTCAATGGAGAGTCTCATCTCTCAACAGACATAGCAGGCACCTATGGTTATATGGCTCCTGAATACGTGGCCACTGGTTAGTCCTCGTATCTACTAAGAGGTGTTTGGATTATTACATTCTACTTCTGATATCTTGGGTCGAATAATCAATTTTTGATGGTCAGTTTCATACAAGCTGTAACAAAACAAAACTGATTATTTCAAGAGAGTTTTACTCCTATTTCACAAAAAAAGCCTCTTTTTTTAAATGTTTATTTTCTATTTGATCATTTTATCTACTAATTGTTGTAGCAATCAAAGATAGATAATTTGGTTAACTTTAAAGAGCAAAAGCTTATCCATACACACAAATAATCTCTCTATCCCCTTATAATACAACTGATTATCTTATTATGATTGTTTAATATCACAGTGATACACACATCCTTCGATTACATAGTTAGCTTATCATCTCATGCTTATCATTGTTATTACTATCTGGTTTAATAGATGCAACTTTAATTTAAACAAGTTAATTATCTCACTGTCGATGGATCACAACGATGCTGTTTTGCAATTACAGGTCGCTTATATTTCAAAAGTGATGTATATTCTTTTGATGTGGTGATGCTAGAGATTATAACAGGGTTACGAGCATCGGAATATAGTCAAAATGGTGTGAAGCAAAACTTGGTTGAGTGGGCTAAACCGTTCTTAACCAATATTAAGAGATTATGTTACAATATTAGTCTCTATATTAGCTTATGAATAAGTCTAGGGGTCTTAGTGTTAAACTCTATTAGCCATGTATGTGTCGGTTTGTTTGGCTTGTGTCCCAAGCCCAGACCTACGTTTCTTTCCTTTTAATTGTATCAGCCGACTAGATTCCTAGTCGGTTTGGGAGTCGGTTTCTTACCCCCTCATTCTCTATAAATAGAGATGAGGGGGTGAGGGTTTATGTACGTCATTCTTTCAATACTAATCAAGGTTCAATTAGGGATACTTACTTGTGCATTGCTCGTTCTTACTTTTCTGTCGATTATATCAACTGTTGGTGTGTGTGTCATCTTCTTGGTCAAGTCATCCGCTCTAGTAAACCAGGTTGTAGGGTGTCGAATACTACAAGTGGTATCAAGAGCTCGGTTCGCGGGTTTCTTTGGTTATCTAGGATCGATCAAGAAGGGTTTCTTGGGTTTTCGAAGTTGTCGAGGTTATCGACACAGGTTATCGAAGATCAGAGAAGGTTACCTGTTGTTTTAGTTTTTTTTTTTTTTTCTTTTTCGTTGTGTTGGAGAAGAAGAAGCGGCTAGGTTAAGTAAAGTTTTTTAATTGGTTTTTAATATTGGGTCATAAATTTTGGACTTAAGTATACATTGGGCCAAATTGTTTAAAAGTAAAGTATTACTTTTGGGCCTAATCAATTATTAAATTTAAGGGTATTGCACAAGGGACTTTGTTGGTTTGTGATTGTGAGGTTTTTCACAAGGTTTAGCAAATTAACAAAGGGATTAAAGAATGACGGGAGCCAAGTTTGAGATCGAGAAATTCGATGGAACTGGTGATTTCGGGTTATGGAGAGTCAAGATGCGTGCTTTATTAATCCAACATGGATGTGAAGCAGCTCTGGAGGTTTTACCCGCGACTATGGATGCTACAGCGAAAGCTGAGCTAAACAAGAAAGCTCACAGTGCCATGATTTTGTGTTTAGGTAACAAGGTACTGAGAGAGGTTACCGGGGGAGACGACTGCAGCGGGGGTTTGGTCCAAGCTCGAGACTTTGTACATGACAAAGTCCTTGGCCAACAAGTTGTACCTGAAGAAGAAGTTGTATACATTCTACATGCCGGCTGGACGTACG
This sequence comes from Artemisia tridentata subsp. tridentata, assembly GCA_021014915.2. NCBI lineage: Eukaryota > Viridiplantae > Streptophyta > Magnoliopsida > Asterales > Asteraceae > Artemisia > Artemisia tridentata. The sequence continues at coordinate 291,432,121 of CP139509.1, forward strand.
ATTTCCGAGCATATAGATGAGTTCAACAAAATCGTTCTTGATTTAGCAAATATTGAGGTAAAATTCGAGGATGAAGATCTTGCTTTATTATTACTCACTTCTTTACCAGCATCATACGAACACTTTGTGGATACCTTGCTTTATGGACGGGAAGCTTTGACTTTGGAGGATGTGATGGCCACACTGAATTCAAAGGAAATCAAAGAAAGGTCTAAGGCGAAGGGGGATGATGGTGAAGGGTTATATGTGAGGGGAAGAACTGATCGCAGGAATTCGCATCAGTCTAGGGGAAAGTCAAGATCAAAGTCTCGAGGTGGAAGACTCAAGTGCTATATTTGCCAGTCTGAGGAGCACTTGAAGAGAAACTGTCCAAAGAATAATCGCAAGAAGTCAAATGGTTTCGTCAAGAAAGATGATCAGCCAAGCTCCAGTGGTTCGATTTATGACGGTTCTGAGGTAATGATGGTTATGAGTGCAGAGGCTCTGCTAGATTGGATCATGGATTCAGGAGGTTCATACCACATGACACCCAGGTTAGATTTATTTTTTGATTTTCTGGAATGCGATGGGGGCAGGGTACTGTTGGGTGACAACAGGGAGTGCAAGATCAGAGGTATTGGCAAGGTAAGGGTACAACTGAAAGATGGGTCAAGTTTTGTGTTACACAATGTCAGGTATATTCCTGAATTGAAAAGAAACTTGATATCGCTGGGAACTCTTGAAAAAGAGGGATATACCGTAAAAATGCAGTCGGGCAAAATCAAGGTGATTAATGGTTCCAGGGTTATTTTATCTGGAACCCGAAGGGATAATTGCGTATACTCTTTGGATGGGCATGCAGTGGCGGGTGAGCTTAATGCTAGTGTTGAAGAAAAAGACAGTCTTGCGCAGGTTTGGCACAAAAGACTGGGACATATCAGTGAGGCGGGACTTCAGGTGCTAGAAAAGCAGGAGCTGTTTGGAAAGAAGAGTCTAGGTAAGCTCGATTTTTGTGAGAATTGTGTTCTGGGAAAGTCACATCGAGTCAGTTTCGGTGTAGGAAGGCACACTACTCAGGGAGTGATAGACTATGTTCATTCAGACTTATGGGGTCCGTCTCAGGTGGAATCATTGGGAGGTAAGAGGTATTTCTTATCTATTGTTGATGATTATTCCAGGAGGGTATGGGTTTATATTCTCAGGTTCAAACACGAAGCATTTGGAAAGTTCAAAGAGTGGAAGCAGTTAGTAGAAAATCAGACTGGGAGGACGGTTAAGAAGCTTAGGACAGATAATGGTCTTGAGTTCTGTAACCGGGAGTTTGAACAGTTGTGCACAGAAAGTGGGATTGCTAGACATTTGACAGTTGCCGGGACGCCGCAGCAGAATGGATTAGCAGAACGGATGAATAGAACTCTCATGGATAAGGTACGCTGTTTATTAATTCAGTCTGGATTGCCCAAGACCTTCTGGGCGGAAGCGACATGTACGGCCGCATATCTTATCAATAGGTCACCATCGACAGCGATTGAGAAAAAGACACCTATGGAGATGTGGTCGGGACATCCAAGTGATTATGGGATGTTGAGGATTTTCGGCTGTGTCGCATATTCACACGTTAAACAAGGTAAGCTCGAGCCGAGAGCGGTAAAATGCGTTCTTTTGGGGTATCCTGAAGGTGTGAAGGGGTACAGGCTATATAGGCTTGATAATGAATCACCTAAAATGGTATGTGCTTAAACACATACCTTTATTTGACCAAAATCGGACTTAAAAAGACCAAAAACATATTAAAAATGCCAAATATATGCTTGTTTTTGTGTTTGTGTATGTGCAGGTAACGGATATGGGAAAAGGACATAAAAGAAAGACAAAATAGACAAAACCGAGCACGGGAATGGAAAGAGCACGAAAAATCGAGTCCGGGGGTACTTTCTTTAATTTTTGAACCAGGCCATAAATGCTTTAAAATGACAGGTCAAAGTATAGTTTGAACCTTTTTATTTAAAAGAAATCTGGACTGTCAAAGAAAGGGGTTAAAAGAATAAATAATGTAAAAAGTCACGGAAGCATTGCCTAGCTCAGCTGGCAAGTGCATTCCACCCTCACACGAGGGACTCAGGTTCGAATCCGGCCTAGTGCAAAAGTGATTATTAATACTCACTGCCACGTGGCACCACCTGAGTGGTCCACGTGGCAACCGACCCGACCCAGTTACCGGCCCGACTTGACCCATTGACCGACCCGACCCGACCCAAGGACCGGCGTTGACCAGGCGTTGACCGTTGACACGTGGCAGTGGGCCCCACCTGAAATATCACAGCTTGTGGGTCCCACAATGCTGACGTCACTGGCGGCTGACCAATGGGAGGCTGCCACGTGGCGGCGGCGCATTAATTACTAATCATTGGTACGAGGTTTTGCAGGTACGGTGCCGACATTGTTGACTGACAGGTGTCAGTACGAGTACGAGGTGGCAGGCGGCTGACCAATCAGAAGGTGACACGTGTCCACTGTGACGCTGTTAGTACGAGGTGGCAGAGCTGACGCGTCAGTACGAGGTTGCAGACGTGGCAGGGCCGCGGGCCAATAGGAGAGCGACACGTGGCGTCTGTGACGCTGCAGTACGAGGTGGCAGACTGACACCTGTCTGCACGTGGTTGGCTGGTACGAGGATACGTGGCGTCGGGTGACCAATGGGAGCGTGACACGTGGCAGAAGTGAGCTGTTAATTTGGGAAGGAATGAATGTGTACGCAAAATGGACCAGATTCAAAGAAAGGAAGACCCATTAGACTATAAAAGGCCATCCGATCACAAAAAAAAAGGCATTAGACTATAGTAGGAAATTGGGTTAGGAGTAGGAGTAGATTATTTAGTGCTCTTTTAGCTTATTGTATTAGCTTAATTCATGTAATAGTTTAGCTTATTTCAAGTGCTTATTTTTACAACTTATTTCAAGTTTAATGAAGATGTTGAAGTTATGTGAAGATTTTTAGTGCTTATTTCTCTTATTCTTCTCCTCTTTCTTTTACTTTCTTTTTCTTTTTTTACTTTTCTTATCTAATAAGTCATGAAAGCTTATTAGCTTTTTGTGGTTTATTTAGATCTAGCTTATTTAATAAATACTCCTTTACTACTTTGTTTTAAAAGCTTTTATAAACTTAGATCTACTATTTGTTTTACAAATTATTTTATAAAAAACCAAATATATTTGATTTTTATTAGTTTTTCTTTTATTAAAAGCTATCCATTAGATTATCACTCTAGATCTACAATTTTTAGTTTAAAAAGTTTTCGACTTTATTAGTTTTTAGCTTATTAATTTTAGAAGTTTGTAGTTTTCTCAACCAATAAGCTCTTCCATAGCTTAATTGGTCATTATTATTGCTTATTCCTAATAAAGTCTTGATTTTTCTTTGTCTCTCACTCATCTCATCATAAGGCGAGGAGCTTATGGGTTTTATAAGCTTATTTACTAACTAAAGTTTGTAGCTTTCTTTGTTTCTATTAATCTAAACAGTGAATAAAGTTTATAACTTTATTGATTATTTGGATTAATACAAGCTAATAAAGGAATAAACTTTGGGGTTTGATAAGTTTATAAAATCGGGTGGTTTATTATTCTCGTCGCATTAGATCGGGTTCTACTTTCTTATCCTTTTCACTTTTAGTTAATTAGTTTAATGAATATGCTCATGTTTGTTGGATCATTTGATTTGGTTAGTTTATTTAATATGTATCGTAAGTAGATTTTTATATACTTGTTGAGTAGATCATTCCGTGAATTAAGTGTGGTTTTAAAAAGTTAATTGGTTAGTAATTTTAAGTTACTTAGATTGAAATTTTGGTTGTTTGAGCGGGCAAAAGCCGTGAAAATAATTGGGTTTTAATTTAGATATTGATATCTCTTTATGAAATTATTTTCAAAATAAACCAACGTTGTGAGAAAATAATTATTTATAAAAGATATTAATTCATCAATAGAGGACTTAATTGAAATAATAAACCACACTTAAGGATCGTGATAATTTGCTTAACAAGTATATCTCTTTATCATAAAATTCTTATTTTGCTTGTTTAGTATAATCTAGTTTATCATTTTTTTAGTTGTTATCTTTTATCGTTAACTCTTGATTATTTACTTTCTACTAGTTTTTAGATTAGATTGCGTTTTAGGTTATTTGTGCTTTATGATTGTTATTCTAGTTTAAAAATCACAATTCTCACTTTTATTCACATTCACTACACGAATCACGTTCCGGGAACACAAATTCCATTCGATCTTCGTCGGGACAAACGACTCGGGTTAACACATATTTCCACGTGTGTTTTCCTTGATCTATAATTGACACGTATCAATTTTTGGCGCCGCTGCCGGGGAAGGTTGAAGTGAGTGCGTGATTCCGTTTTGCGATTCGTGTTTTGAAGACCCTTCCTCGGAAGTTATCGTTTTTTATAAAAAATAAAAATACAAAAAGAAAATAAATAAATAAAAAACACTTTTCCTAAAGTGTTTTCACCATTAATAATAAATCCTCGGTCTTCCGTTGAAGGAGGGCGGTTGTAAACCATTCCGAATAAACAACAAAAGAGATCGTGTAGTTAAACGTTGCTTGGATTATTTCTTTACTACAACCTAATTACGGGGTTTAAGGAAGTCTTGACATTAAATTGCAGACTGAAGAGAGATCCATTCTTCTCTCCCGCCACGCTGCGCGTAGTTTTGAAAGAAACGAGTACGGTTGATAAAACGATCACCAAAAAGATAATAATTTTTCCTTAATTAAAAATCCAAAAAGATTTTTCTTTTCAAATTTATTTTCCATTTTTCTTTTGAGATTTTCCATGTTTCTAAATTTAAAAATCCAAAAATATTCTTCTTAATCCTCTTATCCGTTTGATTCTTTATCTCTATCCCTCTATCCGTTTAATTCCTCTTCTTCATGTCTTCATCTTACCCGTATTCTTGTGAATGGTGTGGGGGTCCTCCAAATGGCGGGAATTGTTCCGGTTGTAGCATGGTGGAATCGGGAAACGGGTTTGTCTATGACCAAAATCCTTATTCTTACCATGAAACAACCGACTTTTTTAACCAGCCCCCACAACATCAGATGGAGACATACTGTTGTGAATATTGTGGAGGTCCCCATTATGGTTCTGATTGTCAAACCGAGAACATGCACTATGAGCATATTCCTTATAACAATCTTGACTTATCCGGTTTTGACCAATCTTCACAATACACAACCCCTCATGACCTTCTTCTTCAAAGGTTTTTAACTACTAGAGCTGAACAGATAAATGCTCAAAATCAATTCAACATGAACCTTCTAGCTGAAATAAATCGTCTTCAGGAGAGGATTCTTATAACTCAAAAACAAGATCCTCCTGTTGACTCATCCTATCACGAAGAGAGGGAAGCGTCTCGATCTGTAGAGAACCTTCATTGTGCCAATATGACATTCGCTTATTACGATGATTCCGATGATGACGAGGAGAGATTTGTTCCGGTAACCTTCCCTCAAATAGCACCCGTCTTTCCTACCGTAGAACCCGAGGACTCTCTAAAAATGGGGGACGAGCATCTCGACACTATTCCAGCAACGGAATCAGACAATGTTGAGAACCTCGTTCCAATCCCAAGTGAGTCCGAGGAAATATCCGACGATGAAAATGATTTTCAATCTTATGAAGATTCCCTTGACGTTTCCGAAATTACTTCCGGAATTTTCTCTAACCCTCTTTTTGAATATAATGAAGAGTACACTTTCAGTGTAGTTAATCCTCTTTTCGACGAAGGGTTAGAGGACGTTGAGGGCGAGGAGGATCTTCTTTCTAATCTTGATGAGCCCATACCGGAAGTCACAGATTCTCCTCGTATTCTCGAATCTCTTCATGAGGTGTTCTCAGAAAAAATCACTCATATCATACCTCCGCCGGAGTATGATTACTTTGCTATTGATGAAGATCCCGACCCGGGGGGAGGTAAACTCTATCATAAGAGTTTGCTTGATGATAATATCATCCCAACCCTCCCTCCCGAGGTTTTCAAGAGCTTTAATGATGAAGAATGGATCCCCATTCTAATTATGATCTTTCTTCCTTTCTTCACCTACTCGGTGATTTCTTCTATCCTTCACTCCTTCGGGAGTGAAGACACCATCTTTGACCCCGGCATTTTCTTTTCTATCTAGAGCCGCGGGTATCTCATCGGAGTGGAACTTTCGTATGCTTCAGTGTTTATCCAAACATCTTGAATGAAAGTCCGATGGAGATTATTTCTTCCACATGCTCCCCCAAGGACAAATAAATTCGTGGTCGAGTCAAGCTCATGTGACTCGGTTACGAAAAACAAGCGCTTCGTGGGAGGCACCCCATGCTTATCTATCTATCCTCTTATCTTATTTCTAATAAAACATGAGGAGGGATCCCCTCTTCCGTATCTTGTGTTTCGTGTTTTTCTGTGATGTGTCCAGGAATGCTCGATGATGAAGACTCTCGTGCTCGTAGTTTCCTTCACGCTACTCGAGTTTCATCATCCGCTGCTCATCCGATATCCTAAAATCTTATCGTTTTGCATCTATCTTTTGGCATAATTAATAAACGGCCTTAGGTTTTTGTAGGAGAACCCTTACCTTTAAGACATTGAGGACAATGTCTCGTTTTAGTCTGGGGGGGTAATCTGTCGATTTGATTTTGCCTTGCATTTTTTGCCGTTTTCTTATGCAACCCCGTTTTTCCTCAAAAATTGAAAAAATCCAAAAAATGAGAAAAATTTAAAGATTTTGCAAAAATATAATAAATTTTGACATTTTTGTTGATTTTCCGCTGGAGAGAGTAGGAATAAAATTCTGACTTGACCGGGCGTGTTGAGCCCTAGCTTGTTCCCTTAACCTTTTAATCTATAAGCTTGTGCTAGTCTTTTACACAAGGAGCTAGAAAATGCGAATTCTTTTTAAGAGTTTGCAAGTTCCCGTATTTGACTTTATATATGCATGGCTTGATTATTTGGCTAAGCATTCGTGGATCTTATTATTTAAGATTTTAAATTTGCGAAGAACGAGAAATGATAGAGTTGTTTATAAGTTAGATTGCTAAACGTGGAGTAGTTGGATCTCTTTAGAGCTCATCGAAGTTATTTGAGGCTTTTTGTTCCCATCAGCTTGTTTCACTCAAAAATAGTAATTTAGGAATAATTAAAGCTATTTTAGTTTTGGCGATAATTAGTTTTTATTTCTTCCTTAGAGGATCCTTGCTTATGGAAGTTGGGTACACATCAAGGTACTGCCAGTGTTACGGTGTAATAGACTATTCCATCTTGCCGGCTCGCAACCGATGTTGGGATTGTTATAAAAGCCGTAGGACTCGGGATTTGGCAAAATATATAATGAATAATGAATAATAATAAATATCCAAAGCCAATAAAAAGTTTTCTGCATCTTGCCGGTTCGCAGCCGATGTTGTAGACTTCTAATAAAGGCAGAGGAAAAATTCCAAGGTCATAATAGACTATCACATCTTGCCGGTTCGCAGCCGATGTTGTGATTGTTATAAAGGGCCAAGGATCAATTATAATATGTGCTTAATAATGTTAAAAATGCCAAATTTCGACTCCGAGGTATCCTAATAAAGGCTTCCGTCTCTGGACTCGTAGATGAGTTGTTTCGGTCGCAAATAAAAGGGATATTCTCAAAATCGTGTTAAATCAGAGACCTTGATGTGGACCTCATTTTTGTATGCAACGGTTTTCAAGGGAAGGTTTGGAAACTACTTAGCGTCTAAACTAGGTATCTTTATCGGACTAAGAAATTATCGAAAAGAGAATTTGAAGAAATTCATTTCTCACCAAAAATAAAATAAATAGAGGCAAAATAGGAATTTGGGAACAAGAAGTCCACAATTAGCTTTCTGAGTAGTGTCGGCAATCTAACTTGTAAATGACAATGATTTCGTTTTTAAGCTTGGCTTGGGGACTTGTGAAAAATCAGGGACGACGAATTTTATCCGTATGGTCACTTCCTCTTGTGTCGTGTTTCCTACTCAAAGACCCTAAAAGTTATCGTTAGATAATGATTGTCAACAAAACCGTCACTTAAATAATAAGAAAAATACAAAAATAGAATAAAAGGAAAATGGGGAGTTTTTAGAACTTAAGGTTTCTTGATCTCTTTTGAAAATTTTGCTACTTCTCAAAGTTAGTAAAAAGAGATTGGAAATTTTCGGTTTCAAAAACGTGTTTCTATAACATTGCATGAGGACATTGCAATAGCTTAGTCTGGGGGATTTTGGTATGTGCGTAATCACATACCTTTATTTGACCAAAACCGGACCCAAAAAGACCAAAAACATATTAAAAATGCCAAATATATGCTTGTTTTTGTGTTTGTGTATGTGCAGGTAACGGATATGAGAAAAGGACATAAAAGAAAGACAAAATAGACAAAACCGAGCACGGGAATGGAAAGAGCACGAAAAATCGAGTCCGGGGGTACTTTCTTTAATTTTTGAACCAGGCCATAAATGCTTTAAAATGACAGGTCAAAGTATAGTTTGAACCTTTTTATTTAAAAGAAATCTGGACTGTCAAAGAAAGGGGTTAAAACAATAAATAATGTAAACATTTATGGAAGCATTGCCTAGCTCAGCTGGCAAGTGCATTCCACCCTCACACGAGGGACTCAGGTTCGAATCCGGCCTAGTGCAAAAGTGATTATTAATACTCACTGCCACGTGGCACCACCTGAGTGGTCCACGTGGCAACCGACCCGACCCAGTTACCGGCCCGACCAGGCGTTGACCGTTGACACGTGGCACTGCCACGTGGCAGTGGGCCCCACCTGAAATGTCACAGCTTGTGGGTCCCACATGCTGACGTCACTGGCGGCTGACCAATGGGAGGCTGCCACGTGGCGGCGGCGCATTAATTACTAATCATTGGTACGAGGTTTTGCAGGTACGGCGCCGACATTGTTGACTGACAGGTGTCAGTACTAGTACGAGGTGGCAGGCGGCTGACCAATCAGAAGGTGACACGTGTCCACTGTGACGCTGTTAGTACGAGGTGGCAGAGCTGACATGGCAGTACGAGGTTGCAGACGTGGCAGGGCCGCGGGCCAATAGGAGAGCGACACGTGGCGTCTGTGACGCTGCAGTACGAGGTGGCAGACTGACACCTGTCTGCACGTGGTTGGCTGGTACGAGGATACGTGGCGTCGGGTGACCAATGGGAGCGTGACACGTGGCAGAAGTGAGCTGTTAATTTGGGAAGGAATGAATGTGTACGCAAAATGGACCAGATTCAAAGAAAGGAAGACCCATTAGACTATAAAAGGCCATCCGATCACAAAAAAAAAGAGCATTAGACTATAGTAGGAAATTGGGTTAGGAGTAGGAGTAGATTATTTAGTGCTCTTTTAGCTTATTGTATTAGCTTAATTCATGTAATAGTTTAGCTTATTTCAAGTGCTTATTTTTACAACTTATTTCAAGTTTAATGAAGATGTTGAAGTTATGTGAAGATTTTTAGTGCTTATTTCTCTTATTCTTCTCCTCTTTCTTTTACTTTCTTTTTCTTTTTTTACTTTTCTTATCTAATAAGTCATGAAAGCTTATTAGCTTTTTGTGGTTTATTTAGATCTAGCTTATTTAATAAATACTCCTTTACTACTTTGTTTTAAAAGCTTTTATAAACTTAGATCTACTATTTGTTTTACAAATTATTTTATAAAAAACCAAATATATTTGATTTTTATTAGTTTTTCTTTTATTAAAAGCTATCCATTAGATTATCACTCTAGATCTACAATTTTTAGTTTAAAAAGTTTTCGACTTTATTAGTTTTTAGCTTATTAATTTTAGAAGTTTGTAGTTTTCTCAACCAATAAGCTCTTCCATAGCTTAATTGGTCATTATTATTGCTTATTCCTAATAAAGTCTTGATTTTTCTTTGTCTCTCACTCATCTCATCATAAGGCGAGGAGCTTATGGGTTTTATAAGCTTATTTACTAACTAAAGTTTGTAGCTTTCTTTGTTTCTATTAATCTAAACAGTGAATAAAGTTTATAACTTTATTGATTATTTGGATTAATACAAGCTAATAAAGGAATAAACTTTGGGGTTTGATAAGTTTATAAAATCGGGTGGTTTATTATTCTCGTCGCATTAGATCGGGTTCTACTTTCTTATCCTTTTCACTTTTAGTTAATTAGTTTAATGAATATGCTCATGTTTGTTGGATCATTTGATTTGGTTAGTTTATTTAATATGTATCGTAAGTAGATTTTTATATACTTGTTGAGTAGATCATTCCGTGAATTAAGTGTGGTTTTAAAAAGTTAATTGGTTAGTAATTTTAAGTTACTTAGATTGAAATTTTGGTTGTTTGAGCGGGCAAAAGCCGTGAAAATAATTGGGTTTTAATTTAGATATTGATATCTCTTTATGAAATTATTTTCAAAATAAACCAACGTTGTGAGAAAATAATTATTTATAAAAGATATTAATTCATCAATAGAGGACTTAATTGAAATAATAAACCACACTTAAGGATCGTGATAATTTGCTTAACAAGTATATCTCTTTATCATAAAATTCTTATTTTGCTTGTTTAGTATAATCTAGTTTATCATTTTTTTAGTTGTTATCTTTTACCGTTAACTCTTGATTATTTACTTTCTACTAGTTTTTAGATTAGATTGCGCTTTAGGTTATTTGTGCTTTATGATTGTTATTCTAGTTTAAAAATCACAATTCTCACTTTTATTCACATTCACTACACGAATCACGTTCCGGGAACACAAATTCCATTCGATCTTCGTCGGGACAAACGACTCGGGTTAACACATATTTCCACGTGTGTTTTCCTTGATCTATAATTGACACGTATCAATCACCTAAAATAGTCACTAGCAGGAACGTGGTCTTCAATGAAAGTGTCATGTACAAAGACACATTGAAGGATTCTGGTGCAGGTACTGATAAGTCTGTTGAGGAATTACAGGTTGAGGTGGAACTGCAAAGGTTAAATAATCATTCGCTTGAGGAAGATCAGACAGATGATCAGGAAGATGGCGATGATGAAGATGCAGGGGATCAGGATCATGATCAAACACCGGATCTCACAGATTATCAGTTGGTTCGGGATAGAGAGCCAAGGACAAGAACGAAACCTTTGAGGTTTCGAGATGAGAGTAATATGGCTGCTTACGTGTTTGCTGCAGCAGAGGAAGAAGATACTCATGAACCATTGACATACCAGGAGGCAGTTGCTTGTGAAGATAGTTCTAAGTGGAAAGCTGCTATGGATGAAGAGATGGATTCTCTGAGGAAGAATAAGACCTATGAGTTAGTAGATCATCCAGCTGGGCAAAAGCTGGTGAGTTGCAAATGGCTGTTCAAGATAAAGGAAGGGATTAAAGGTGTTCAAAAGCCTAGGTACAAGGCAAGGTTGGTGGCTCGTGGATTCACACAGAGGGCAGGTATTGACTATAATGAAGTATTTTCACCTGTAGTTCGACACACATCTATTCGGGTTATACTTGCATTAACTGCGTGTAGAGATTATGAGCTGGAGCAGCTTGATGTAAAGACGGCATTTTTACATGGGAATCTTGAAGAAGTGATCTACATGAGGCAGCCACCGGGATATGAACAAGGTAACAAGGTATGTTTGTTAAAGAAATCCCTTTATGGTTTGAAGCAGTCACCTAGGCAATGGTATAGGAGGTTTGATGAGTACATGCTGAGCAACGAGTTTAAGCGTAGCAGTTACGACAGCTGCGTATATTACAGGAGTTATGCACCAGGTGAGTATATCTATCTACTGTTATATGTAGACGATATGCTGATTGCTTGTAAAAGCAAGGCTGAGATTGGGTCTATCAAGTCTTTGCTTAATAAGGAGTTTGACATGAAAGAACTCGGGGAAGCAAAGAAGATTCTTGGTATGGAGATCATCAGGGATCGGAGTCGCAAGATTCTGAGGGTGTCACAATCCGGGTATGTTTCTAAGATTTTAAATAATTTTAGAATAGACAATGGGAAATCGGTTCAGATGCCATTGGGTGGGCACTTCAAGCTGTCGTTGAAGGATTGTCCGGTTAGGGATTGTGATGTTGAAAGGATGAGTAAGGTGCCGTATTCAAATGCGGTTGGGAGCTTAATGTACTTGATGGTGTGCACGAGGCCAGACATAGCGTATGCAGTAAGTGTTGTTAGCAGATATTTGGCGAATCCAGGTAAAAATCATTGGGAAGCAGTGAAGTGGATTTTGAAATATTTGCGGGGTACTGCAAACGTGGGTTTGGTGTTTGGGACAAATCATGGCAACCATGTGGACGTAACAGGTTTTGTTGATTCAGACTACGCAAAGGATCCGGATAAAGGTAGGTCGATCACAGGTTACGCGTTTTTAGTACAGGGATGTGTTGTAAGCTGGAAGGCAACGCTACAACACGTGGTGGCTCTTTCAACTACAGAGGCGGAGTATATGGCCCTTACGGAGGCTGTGAAGGAAGCTATTTGGCTAAGGGGACTCTTGGAAGAGTTGGGCGTGGAGCTTAACACTGTGGCAGTTAATTGTGATAATCAAGGCGCGATTCACTTATCGCGGAATCATGCTTTTCATGAAAGGACTAAGCACATCAATGTGCGTTATCACTTTATCAGAGAGGTCTTGGAAGCAAAGACGGTTGAAGTTCTGAAGGTGGGTACTGAACACAATGCTGCGGATGCCTTGACGAAGGTGGTACCTGGACTTAAGTTTCAGCATTGCTTGGAGTTGCTGAGCGTCGGTGTAGGCTAATATAAAGCCTAAGGTGGAAATTGTTACAATATTAGTCTCTATATTAGCTTATGAATAAGTCTAGGGGTCTTAGTGTTAAACTCTATTAGCCATGTATGTGTCGGTTTGTTTGGCTTGTGTCCCAAGCCCAGACCTACGTTTCTTTCCTTTTAATTGTATCAGCCGACTAGATTCCTAGTCGGTTTGGGAGTCGGTTTCTTACCCCCTCATTCTCTATAAATAGAGATGAGGGGGTGAGGGTTTATGTACGTCATTCTTTCAATACTAATCAAGAAACGATTAGGGTTACTTACTTGTGCATTGCTCGTTCTTACTTTTCTGTCGATTATATCAACTGTTGGTGTGTGTGTCATCTTCTTGGTCAAGTCATCCGCTCTAGTAAACCAGGTTGTAGGGTGTCGAATACTACAGATTACAAGTAATTATGGACCCAAGATTGAATCAAGATTACCCTTCAAAAGGTGCTAGTAAAACTGCTGCACTTATCTTAACTTGTCTTGAATCTGAACCCAAAAAGCGGCCTTCAATGGAGGAAGTTGTGTTGAGTTTGCAAGGTGTCAATGCAATCAAAATGAAACAGAGCCAGTCAAAGTCAAAGGCTAACACCAGGGAGTCAACGAGTAGATGTAACCAACAAAGAGCTAGCAATTCCCATCATCAAAGCCACCACTGGTCACCTGTTCGTACAAAGCAAGGTAGAGGAGTTTGGTCCACCAGCCCTCGCCTATTGGACTTAGAAATGTGCATCGGTCTAAAGCAAGACTGAGACCAAGAGGAAACGTGTAATGGACCAAACCCAGAAATGGAGAAATTAAAGTAAGGGAAAGAGCGTAGACAGCTGGTTGTGGTTTTGTATCTGGTTGGTCTTTGTATACTCATAGGGACGAGGTATAATAGTAATACAATGATTCAGTGAGGTACCAAGTAGTGATATAGTTATTCGTGCATGGTTATTGGATCTTAAGCCACTGAACATGAAGAAAAAAAAACAGTGTAAGAATACATTATGCACATGTAAACTCTCTTAAATGTATAAATAAATAAAAGCTTATTGCAAAAATTCTTAAAAATGAAAATGACCAAATGTTATATATATTTAGCTTTTAATTATGGAGTGCCAGTTGGGAGCTCACTGCTTCAACATTTGGGTCAACTTCTGTCAATTCTTGTTTGCAACTTTGACTTAGTACTCTTTGAAGGCTCCATCTCTTTTTCATCATAATTAAGCTCAATTTATGTGGGGTCCATGGCTTCCATGATGTTAACCTTTGAGTGCCGGCCAAAGCTGAATACTTTACTGGTCAATCAATTATTGTGGTTTCATATTTCCAATCCTTGACTTGCCTTGTTCTTGAAAAGCTATTCATGTTCTTTGGTGCTCAGTATACCGGCTGAACCGAAAAGAACCAGACTGAAGAATCTACTATGACAACCAGTGAAGGGAGTGGCGACCATATAGCTGCACATAAGTTAAAGATATTCACATTCGACGAGTTAAGGGGTGCCACACGTAATTTTCGACCATCAGCAACACTTGGAGTATCTGATGATGAGTCTGTCTATAAAGGGTGGGTGGATGGTTCATCATACACACCATCAATATGTGGCATTGGGATAGCTGTTGCCATCAAGATCTCAAGCACAGATAATGTTCAAAGTCTCAGAGAGTGGCAGGTTTGTTTCTCTTGTATACCATTAAATATTGCTTCTTATGACAGAATGGACAGTGATCTATAAAACTGCCACTGCGTTTTATTTACCAAGAATGGACAGTGATCTATTGTGTATTTGCATGTGACAGGCAGAACTGAATCGGGGAAAACTTAGGCATCCTAATCTCGTTAATCTCTTGGGATATTGTTCAGAAGACAAAATGCTTTGCCTTGTTTATGAAAACATACCAAAGAGAAACTTAGTAAACATTCTTAACTGTAAGCATTCCCAACTTCCATGATGAGTATATTGTTTGTTACTACAAACACAATCAATCAGAGATGTTTGTTAATCGACCAAAACCTTAAGGGTCTGTTTGTTTCATGGGTTTAGAATTTAAGGAATGGAATGATTCTTATGTAAGATATTTGTTTAATGGGTTTAGCAATCAAAATCAGGCCGGGAATAAAACCCATAGGCTTGTACCCAATGAGGCAGCTAAGTTTAATGAATCCATACCCATAGTAATCCATAAATGTTAACCAAACAAACCCTTAGTTTTTAAGTGGGTCAGCTTTTCCTCTCCCAAACTGTTTAGTGGCCTACTATGATCCTTTTGTTAAAAAGAATTGCTCCGCAGGCTTATAACCTGAATCTGTAGAATGAAAATACCAATATAAAGCCACTAGTATCCCTCAAAATTCTTTTCAAGGAATTGTCGCTAGTAACACCATCTGGGTGAATAAATAAACAGTTTCTCTAAGACAATAACTAATTTTAATCGCTTTATCTGGATGTTTGCAGGCCGGCCGCTTCCATGGGTTAGAGCAATGAAAATTGCCATCGAAACAGCCAATGGCCTTGTGTTCTTGCACAATGCAGAGAATGCACCCGTATATAGGACTTTCAATGCCTCAAATATTTTTTTAAACGAGGTATATACAACCCGAATAACCATTTATCACATGCACTTTCCTAAAGATACAACCATTTTAAACATAACGTTTGAGTTTATTGATCTCGTTTTGTGATTTTGGTGTTAGGATTATGAAGCACGGCTCTATTTTGGATCAGCATCATTAAGCCGAGCTCATAGAGCATTACCTGCCGTAATGAGCAATGCTGTCACCAATCGTTACACCCCTCCCGAGTATGTGGCTACACGTAACTGGTATATGAAGAGTGACGTCTATGCCTTTGGAGTGATGATGCTGGATATGATAGCAGGTTCAGAGTTTCTTCACGACTATCCGTGCTCTTCACCACAGAGTCTAATGGAGTGGGCTGGACCTATCTTAACCGATGATGCAAAACTACAAAGAATTAGGGACCCATGGTTGGAACAAGGTGACCCTCCAAAAGGAGCATGCAGAGCAGCTGATCTCATTCTAAGCTGTCTTGAACTCGACCCACAAAATCGACCTTCAATGAAAGAAGTTGTCACTAGCATAGAAGTTATAATTTAAGACTTTCACCTTTGTTGATGCCATAAAAATTATTATGCAGATTTGAGCTTGTAACACTGTCTTATATTGTTAAGTACTGAAAAATGCAATAAAATTCAAATTATTAATAGTCACTCAACGTGAATGGATACGTCGAATACCAAAAACAATAGGGAGTTTATTTATATCAGCAATACAACACGCTAACTTGCAATGTTGACATACAACAACAATACCCAATCCCGTCTAAGCGAGGTATGAGGGAGGCGGAATTTAGACATATCATACCCCTACCCTAAGGTAAACCCAAGAGTAGGGAGACTGCTTTCATGAACAATGTTGACATAATACACAATAATAACTTATGCTTCATTGCTAGTTGTACCATACTACATTCCAATACATGTACTAATACAAGCTCCTAATTATTGACTTTGCTGTAACTAAAATTAACAGCATCAGTTTCAGCAACACCCTGCATTTCTCCCAAATTTAACTACTTCAACCCTCCCAAATTTAACTACTTCAACCGACAATGTCATCTCAACGGTACCAATAATGCATACAATACAACACAAGGAGGCATACAGTACTAGTCCGAAATTGCAAAAGTTACGATATCACTATTATACTATACAACCCCGAAAAACCGTATACCGTGACTCCGTGTTCAAACCCCTGGAAAACGTGCATACGGACTCCATGCACAAACCCCTTGAAACCCCAAGCTTTCATGCACCGGGCTCACCTGACCATGAACCGTGGTGCATCAGGATCACCCATCTTACAAGAGTGCGTTGCTACCTAAACTACTTCCAACACGAAGTTGTGGCTCACGAAGAGTTAGCCTAATGGTCCCACCCTTAAATGATCGATACACATCGATACACTCCTCTACATCAGCATCACAAGTTAGTAATACCCATTCGGAATCATCATCGAGGTATCTTAACTGATACCCACTGATATCATTCAAGCTAAACCTCTTTGCAGTTTCTTGAACTAATTCATTGTAACCCCAACCTTTTTGCATCCGAAAACGAATGTTTTCTTCGCCAAAAGTCACTTTTACCCTCCAAAGATGACCTTCTGGTTTAATACGCGGTTTCGGGGGAAGTTTTTGACATTTTGGAGGCTCGGTGAGGGATTTAGCTTCTTCATCTTGGTCTTGATCATTTGATGCACAAAACGTATGAATATCTGTATGAGCACCTTCACCGGTATCTTCACTCTTGGTTCTTTTATGAGCACCATCACCGGTATCTTCACTCTTGGTTCTTTTATGAGCACCATCAACGGTATCTTCATCGCACAATGGGACCTGGTGGAGCCGACCAGAGAAAGAATGACCTGAACTCAAACTTGGACTGCCTGAAGTGGCACCATCAGTGGTCTTTAAGTCCAAAGTTTCGATCTTTGTGGTGGAAAATGGGAGATTAGTCGGTTTTGATGGGTCAGGAGAAGCGAGTTTTGGAAAGTTTGAATAGAAAGATTCGATCTGAAATGAACCCGAACCGCCATGAACTGAGTCCATCACAAGTTGGATCTTTCTTAACGAGTGGCCTACTTTCTTGATCTTGCGAGATGGCCAACGTTGTATCCCATGTTGTCTGCATATCCATTTCAAAGTTGTTGGGCAAACTGCGTTTACAAAAAAATGATTAAAGATTCAGTACATTGCACTATTATTAAAATTACAGAATTTTTTTTATTTTTTTATAAGCACGTTCGGGATTAACTTAACCTGACCCCCACCCACAAGTACCCGTTACCCAACCCACATTTGACACACAATGGTTTCTTTGACATGATTGAATATTCAAGAAACAAACTGACACTTTTGTTAGACTATTACTTAAATTACTCATTATTATCACGAAAAGTTTAAATTTTGGACCAAAAATTACCCGTATAGCCAACCCAAACCCCTGTGCCACAAAATGGTTAATATGCAACAAAAAACATGAACCTACCTCCCATATTCTTGGCAGCATCTTTCAGGCTGCCAGCAAAATGTTGCCTTAGCATTTCTAAAGTGATAGTTTTCTCCAGCTTGGCACCAGCACGTCGTTTTTCCACACCTGAACCCGACCCTGAACCTGAGCCTGAACCAGGACCAGGACCAGGACCATCAATTTCTTGAACTCTTGGCATGGTTTCTGTATCAGAACCAACAATCAGCCAATAATTAACACCCTCCTGCAACTCCATCTCTGTAACGAACCTTAAGCTTCCACAAACCTTTTGTATAATAATCAACAAGGAATTAATAATCCCCTGTTGATCTTCAGTATTCTTGCAGTCAACAGGCAAAAAAAACTCCAACACAAAGTCAACTGTGGCAGCATAAGTAGTTCTGAGACGTATAGCCACAGCAGCGTGCAAATCAAAGATGCTTGCATGATGAGCAAGTGGGTAGTCGGTTTTTTTGTATAATGTCACGTCAGATGAGTAACACGGGCCCATGGTGGTGAATGTTTTGCCTACCACACCTTGATCTATAAAAAGGTGATGCTCGGAACAAGCTTCTTGGAAATCTTTGAATCGTGGGTCCGATACATAGGAAGCAGAATCAACTGTGGAGATGCAACGTATTAAGTTTTCGTTTGAGTGGCGACAGCCGCCTTTGTTGTCTTGTTGGATGCATGGGATCCATGTTTGTGCTAATGGTAGATTGTGTATTGTGCATGCAGATTTTAGAGCTTCACAGATTTCCGATAAAGCTGGATGATAGAAGCCGTTGTTTACCTGATCATAATCAGAAAACTTAAAATATAATTTCTTATATCGTAATACAATTTCTTAAAATTTTGTTAGATTATTTATGTTGAATTAAGGTTTCAGTTACCTTGATTTTCTGAGTGTTTGTATCTTCAGAACTCCTTAGGTCAAAAGCCTACAAGAATCAAAAGTTCTTTGTGATTAGGAACACTTTAAGCCTTACAAACTGTTATAATAATTCTGGGAAAAAAGAAAGACACATACCTCAAGAGCCTTACAAACACTTTGAATCTCTGAAGAGTAGTTACTCTTTTGAGTAGTCATGATAACCTCAAAAACACCAATGCAACTTTCATTATCTTGATAAAAAACAGGAACCGCAACACTCCCACGAACACCCTGTGCTTGAGCGTGAGAAACTCTTGGGTACTCTTCAATCTTGAAAAGTCGAACATCAGGAGTCCACTCAGGAACTTTTTCCTTAAATACCCTTCCGGGCAACCCAACACTCTCTTTAGCATCCCCTTCTGCTGGAAAAATGTAAGTTTCTGATATATTTCTATAATTAGAAAGCTGGGGACAATTCAATTCAAGTGAGAAAAGCCGTTGACTCGTACTTAAATATTTCTTTCCTTTTATGGTTTGCGGTAACCATACTTGAATAAGTACGTTCTTGTCAACAGTGTAATGTTTTATGTTATCAATAGCATAAATCAATCTTTCCATCACAGAAAATGAAGGGCCAGAACTTGCTTGCGGTGCAATCCACCATCGTTTGCTTTGTTCAGCAAGATTTTCAGATTGGTTCGGTAAAGTAATGAGACTTTTGACATGGGATTTCGACGAATTTCCTTCGGGAGCTAACAAGTTGTCGTTAGGCTCCGGATTTTCAGTGTTGGAATCTAATTTGGGCCATTGAACTGAAGGGTCAAAAGGGAGGTTGGAAGCAGAAGTATTATTGTTTAAGATTTCGGATCCATCAGTTGCTTGTAACCAACATCCATCTAATAAAAGCTCATCCATATAATCAAAATCCATAAGTGAATCGGAAGGATTTTCAAAAGTGAACACATTTTCATCCATAGCTAATCTTTACTCAAACTCTAAAAAAAAATTCTTTAAAATGCATAAGATTTGCAGTTCATACTCTTCAGCTCATATCTGTCAAAACATGTAAACAATCAAAACCTTAGCACATCAAAAAGCATTACATAAAAGATGCAACTTTTACTTGTCTAATTGGTCAAACATGTAACATAGCCATCAAGAAATGTAAAAAAGATTAACAAATGAAAGAACTTTAGTTAACACAACCCAACAAATGTTTTTATAATATGTCAAAGTTGAGATAAAGTGGCACGATCAAAACACTACACAAAATCAAATTTAGTTGTGAAGATGTGCTATTTTGACTCATCTAACTAGTCAAACATGTTGAACAATCATCACCAAATGAAAAAAGATCAAATAATATCTATAAAATCACAAAAACTTTTAGAAATCAAATTATTTTGTTAAAAAAAAAATGCAATCCTTAAAGGGTTTGCGTTCAATGGTACCTTATATTGTGCGAGAAACTCCTCAATCAAATGGTTGGGGTTCAAGTCCTATTTGATTTGTGGTATAAACATCGTGAGATAGTTAAAATTGCCGTTTAAGAAAAAAAAAAAAAAAAAAATCTAATAAGTCAAACATATGAAATAATCATCCAAAGATGCAAACAAAAAAAAATCAACAGTAAATAAAAACACCTCATTAAATTCCCATAACATTCCAAAATTAAATACTGAAAACAGTGGCAAATCAGAATATTCTGCAAAGATTTGCTAGTTTGACTTTTTTTTAAGTGGTGAAACATGTAAAATAATCATCAACACAAGCATACAGATCAGATATTGATATAATCCCACTTATAATCACTTCATATATCATCATAACAACACTTCCAAAACCAGATTTTTATATAAAGTTTCAACCTTTACTAATTTAATAAGTCAACATACCAACAAAAAAAAAACCAATCAATCAAGAAACAAGTAAAATAATAATAACAACATTTTTTATGTGTATGAATTCATTACCTTAAATATCCAAAAACAAACTACATGAAATACGACTTTTTAGCCTACTAATCCACAAGTTTTGAACTCATCGCAAAATAACAAGACATACACAGAAATAATCTTAATATTAATACTATACCTTGTAATGTCTTTATATCCAATGTTGTTGAAACATATTTTGTTTTCCTTAGCTTATGTTAGTTGAAGCCCCACCATATATAAATCCTCTACTAAGAAGTGATCAAGATCCTTGAGTAAAGATGGAAAGATTCAGTTTTAATGATGTACTGTTCAATGATTCAAAATAGAATACAAGTACAGAAGTAACTAATGGCTGATGTAAGATTGAATAAATAATGGTTGGTTTTGTTTTGTTTACTATTTTTTTTAGTGTTGGTTTGTTTGTGATGTATGCACATTTTCAAACCACTTGCGCCAAATGTTTGTGTTTGGTACTTGAGTTGACAAGATTTGTGTTTTGGCCACTGTGGTTTTGTTTGTTGCTATTTGGGCATTATGTGTTTTGGGCTTTTGGCCACTAGGTGAAAGTTATTAGTAGAAGAATATAATGAAAAAATTGTCTATATGGTTTGTATATCTTGGCAAACTATCGGCATGAATCACTCTTAAGAGGCTAAAAGTCTAACGAAAACTATCTCTTAAAGGAATGGTTTTCGTCATTTTATGAATTATGCCTAGAAAAATGGTATTCGTTAAATTTTGGCCTTTTAGAGATATTCATGCTAGTAGTTTTTGATATTGATGTTTTGTGCCGAAACAAACAAACCGCGGGCCGAATCTTGCAGCTTACTCTTTTTAGAATTATTACTGGAATATGCTTGAATTGTACCCCCTTGCTAGATGGTAAGAGGGAAACATATAAATCTCGTTAGCTAACATTTTTCCCATTTTAAGTACTTATTCTAACTTTAAACAAACTAAAATGCTTAGTTGATGGTGAACTTACCTATTTTAGGCTACTAACTCCAAACAGTGTGACGGAGTTGGCGAAGAGATTATATGTAATAGCTAACAGAGTCAGAGTGCTAAACATGAAAGATACTGTTGTTTCGCAAGATGATACGAAAAATAAAGATATCATGGTGAGAGCGAGAGGGTGATATGATTACGCTCGGACTGGTTTAAAGTATTAAGCTCGGTCTATGAACCACCATTATTCATGTGACGGTTTTTTATCTTACGAAGATACTATCTTTATATGTGTGTATTTGCATCATAAGAGATTTATGGGTTAGCATTATTGTTGTGGTCAATTCTTTATGTTTGAAATGCAGGACGTCGACATATGGTTTGTGTATCCTTACCTTCAAACATCCCCAAAATCGTGTAAATGGTCATCCATTCATTGCTAAACTGTGACGTCGAAATTCAACTTGTTCTTATAAAAATATAGAAGTTTGAGAAGACAAATTACACCGTAAGAATTGCTAAGACTTACTTGCTAACACTTGCAATTTTTGTTTAACTTTTGGATGAAGAAAATTTTTTATGGATTATGTTTGGTGGTTAGACCAAACAGAAATTACCAATAAAGAAAAGTTCAATATATATTACAAATTTTCTAAAGATTCAATGAACAAATCTTATTGTTCATTTTTTTTTTTATCAAACTAAAAAAACTTGCTTTGATCATTTTTTTTTAAAATTAAATATACCACAAACTGTTCATCATCACGCAAAACAAATTATATCATCGCAACGAGAATTAAATTATCTTTCTATAGAATGACATTTCTATATACTTTCGACAAACTTTCTTTTCGAGTTTTTTTTTTTTTTTTGTGAGCGTTGAAATTTACGCTCAGAAAAATCATATGTGATTTATAAAAACCAAAGTTGATTTTTTATTTTAAAAATCGCATGTGATTTGTGAAAATTACACGTGATTTTTAAAAGAACAAACACATGAGATTTTTTAAGGCGTAAATATCCGCAAAAAAAAAAAAACTAAAAAAAAAAAACCTCATCGAAAGTATATCGAAGTGCCCGTCCACTGAAAGATAAAAAAATTCTCGTCGCGATGGTATATTCGATTAACGATTTACCATTTGCAAGATATTTTATTTTTAAGAAAAAGGTTAAAAACGAGTTTTTTTGTTTTGATTTAAAAATGAATGGCTAAGATTTGTTCATTGGATCTTTAGAGAATATATATATTTTTTTTATCTATGTTGATCTCATCTCATTACCAATAAAAGTAGGGGATGAGAGAAAAATTCAATATAAATCATAAATTTTTTAAAGATCCGATAAACAAAACTACTCATTCATTTTTATTATCAAACTAAACAAAGCTCACATTTATCCTTTTTTTTAAATTAGAGTAAACTACTGATGAGGGTTTAAAACGTGCATTTTTAGGTGGTCATTTAGTCTCTAAACTCATATATATTTGATCAATTGTTGCCCTAAATCGTTTCTTTTCAAGTTTTACGTACTTTGGAAGCAAAAGACGGAAACGAGCATGATTTTGGCTTATTTGGACAAGAAAACGAAGAAAACGATCAAGTCACGAATCCGTCAGGAAAAGGAGTCCTGGCGGCGTCACAAGCTACAACGTGACGCCGTCACTTGCATTTCGACATGAAGATTTGATGCAAATTTTACAAGTGACGGTTCAGATTAATATGATGGTCTAAGAGCTGATGGCGTCACTACCAAAGGAACAGTGCACAACGGTGTCACAGATTACAAAGCGACGGCATCACAATGTCGACACAGCTTAGGACGAAACCCTAATGACGGCGGGCTGACGACGTCACAACCATAACATGACGCCGTCACAATTGTAAACCTATATATATTTTCGTATGTTTTTCATTATTCGTGTAACATCTTGGAGAGGTAACCTAAGTGACGAATTTTTAGAGTTTTGTAAGGGTTTTTCAGCCCCCAACATCTATGTTTTATTGAAGTTAAGTAATTACTCTTTAATCATTCAATATGTCTATGTGTTGTTTGATTATATGTGTTTCTTCTTTTCTCTTTAACATGATCGGCTAAATTAACTAGTGTTTGCTTAGGCTTTAATGAAACCTAGTTATTGATTATTGATTATCGTCTCTTGTTTGATTAGTGTATTCGCGTTAGGGTTTGAAAAACTGGCTTTGTCATTAGTATATTAGTTTGTACATCCGGCTAAGCGCATTCTTCACTAGGGTGCACTAGTTGTTTATTTTCGTTGTATTTATTGCATGAATTGCGGCTTGTTGATATTAAAAGTCTTAATGGATGTTAGAATTTCTTAAAGGATACTTATATATTCATAGAGTTAGGGATTTCTGCACTACCCTACAACAATTATTAAGGAATACAACGCTCTAATTAAACAAGGACGTGACAATTCGACTAATTAATAGGAGATAACTGGGGAGTAATAAGATTCTAAGTGAACACATTTAAATATCATAAGAAGTTTATCAATTTTATTTTCCGCATAAGTAGTTTAATTAGTAGTTTAAAAACCCATTCTTCAAACCCCGAGATATTTTAATTTGCTTTATAAAAAAACTACAAAAAAATACAAAAAGAATCATCCCTCACCTTTAGACCTAAATTCGTCATACACTTCGTCCTTCACAATACTATTCCCCTAGAGAACGATCAATCCCCCGTGTCTTGCCTATACTACACTACAACGGTTAGGTACACTGCCTAAGAGGATTGTAAAACTTCTTGTGTTTACAATTATCCGCATCAACTACATAAATGTTCCTTGTACTTTGGCGAATATTACAGATTCAATCCATTTTTGTTTTTTATATCGGATCTAGTCACTGTGGTTTCGACCCGTTACGGATCCAGTCTATTTTAGCCAATTTCTTTAATTTTGGCTGTTAAGTCAAGTTAAATGACTAGAATACTCTCACATTTTATATTTTATTTTTTAATTTATTATTATAACTCCTTTTTTCTTTTTACGACACTCATTAAGATAACAAACACCCATTTATTCTTCATTCATCGTGTTCTCCAAGAAACACGCACCAATCCATCTTTTTCAACTTATATAATTTACCCCATCATGATTTCTAGTCTATTTTAAAGGCTTAGGTTATGCATACCCCCCCCCTCTAAATGGATAATTTAATTTTTATAATTTAGTTTTATTATAAAACTACAGAACTAAAAGTACGGAACAAAAAATATAAAGTTTGATAAGTCAAAAGTATTTAAAGACATAAAAAACGGAACATAAAACGGTAAAAAAAATGTTTTTTCCTGTTCACATACTGCTAAAATTAGCTTAAGGAGTGCCACTAACCCATAGGAGTACCCTTAACAACACCCATCTTTAAATCAAAACTCAAACCCATCACAACCACCAAATAACCAGAACCATCATACTCAAAATATTAGAAATCACAATCTTAATCACAAAAACTCAAGAAAACCAAATCCGAACATTATCACCGAAAAAGAAAAATATATTTTGCATATAAGCACAAAAAACGATCACCTAATTCAAAACCCAAATTCAAATTTTGTTATTTAAGCATTTTCTGCTTTTTGGAAACAAACCGAGTCCCATAGATAAACCAATCAAACTTAAAAAAAAAAAACGATTCTAACCAACAAAGTAAAGGCTTTTCGGCGGCTATTATTGACAGAAGCCGCGGGGGTTTAAATCGGCCATAATTAGGTGTAGATTTTCATATTGGTGTGGATGGATGGTTGGAAGTGTATAAATCTGAGATAGTGTTGTTGATGGATGTGGATGTGGTTGTTACACTATATTCGTGGTGCGGATGGTGGTTGGCCGACAATTGGCCGAAAATCATAACCCCATATGTGGGGGTTGGCAGATGAGGATTTTGCCGAAAGATGGGGTGGTTCGCGTTTGTGGTTGGTGGCAGATGGGTTGTTGTTGGTTAGAGATTGAAAGATAAGTGGTTATGTGTGTGCAGTGGGAGAGAAAAAAAAAGAGACGTGTTTGTAAGTAGTAGGATGAGTGTTGTGTCTTGTGTATTATTGTGTTGTGTTTGTGAGTGGTAGGCGACGATGGCGATGGTGGCAGGTGGCAGCTGTGTGGAGATGTGTTTGGTTATGAGAACAATTAAAGATGGCGGTTGGGAATTGTATGTGTGTTTTTGTTTGACCGAGCAAAACAGATGGGAGTTAGACCACATATTACTTAACAAAATGCGTAAAAAGACAAAAGTGTCCTTCTATTAAACGGTCTGTAGAAACTAGTGTTAGTTTATGGACAATATTTAATATGTGTATGTCTAGAATCGAACTCGAGACCACGAGAGTGCACACTTTACGTATGAAGAATTAATGTTTAATAATTTAATATAAAAAGTTATAATTAATTATTAATTACACAAAACGACTAACGAGCGTTAAGTAATTAACGGTAATTGACTAACGGTCGTTAAATAATAAAAGGAAAGGACTATAGATGGAAAGTAGAGAACAAGAAAGATCTAGAACCCCTTTGTGGGTTGAGATCCAATCGGCAATGGGCTTCCCAAACCCAAACCCTAACTTGTTCTCAAAGTTTTGCCATCCTATATAAACAAACACAAGGGTTCATTGTTTTGTAACTTTTGTACACATACTAAACCCTAAAAGTGTTTTTCACTTTTCCTTGTGTCCCAATCGGCCGAAACCTACAAGAGGTGTTCGACTTTTGTTTTTCCAAAACAAAATCGTTTTGTGTTTTATTAAACTAGCATTTACATTAATTTGGTATTAGTACGTGTGTACAAGAACGTGGTATTAACTCACTATAGTTAATATCTTGGATTGAATTACAAAACGGTAAGGGGTAATTTGTTAATCCAATTATAAACACTAATTAGGGTTCTTGATCTTAATTGAAGGATTATTGAAGTTGATTCTTGTTTAGCTAGAATCAAAGGTACGTTTGCTTTTGTAAGTAACATGTAATCATAACACACACTAAAGATCTAAGATTGGCCGAATTCAAGAGAGTTTAGAGAGAGAAAGAAATGGGAGTTTTCTAGTAAGAGAAAGTTGTGTGGATTAGATTAAGAAAATGAAAAGCTCCAACCCTCTCCCTTGGTGGGAGAGGGTATTTATACAACTTACTTAACGCCCCACGCAGGCTACGGAGCGGGCTACAGTGGGTAAAGACCCAACCCGACTCCATGGTGAAACGATATCTAAACTATAACTATAAAGCCTACGAGCTGTCTAATGCCAAAAGATACTCGGTGTAAAACCCTAAAATTCCATTCATGTGAAATTCCCATTTTGCCCCTCTAAAATTTTGAATTTATAAGAGCATACAATTAATAATACAAGATCATTATACATTTTAACCTAAGTGTAAAAATTTAACCATATGTCATTCACACATTGTAATTACTATATGTTATACACTATCCTAAGTCATACAAGAAATAATATTGTTGCAAATCAAAAAAAAAAAAAAAAAAGGTTGGCCGCCCCCCTCCTAGCCCATTAATACATGATTTTGCAATTAAATAAAAAGAAGCCAATCAAGCCCATAATTGATGCAATTAAGTCCAGGCATTTAACATGATTGATCCACTCCCAAAAATAAAAATAAAAACATACGCTCCTTCTTATCAAGACCGGCCTTTTCATCTCCTTCCCTCCCTCTCTTCACTGTACGACATAACAAGACCAAAAAAACACCAAGTTGCTGCCATTTTCTTCTTCTATCACAATCAAGGGTCGAATGTTTGCTACGGGTAATTCATTGGTAATTAATCGTTGGAATTCTAGGGATTTGTTTCTCCTTCTTGTTGTCTCATTAAGATCAAGGTATCATCTCTTATTTTTATTCCAAGTTGACATATATATAATCATTAAACTGAATTTTTGTCATCATTAATAACATGTTTAATTCACCTATTAATCCATTTATTATGTTTCTCGTTAACCATAAAATCGTCACATAAAATCATGGATGTTAACGTGTAAGAATTAGGGTTTTTGTGATTTTTGGTGTTGTTATTTTATGTGTTCGTGTGTAGGTTATTGTTATTAATCTTGAATGATTTATATGGAGTGTTTATAAATATGTTTGTGATGAGTAGTTTCTGGAAATAAAAATTATATTGATCACGTGGTTGATTGGGTTAGAAAGGATTAGGCGAATTAGGGCTTGTTTGTGAATAAATTAAAACGGTTCTTGAATGTTTAGATTACATGAACTGAAATTGGTGTTTGATTCCTTGTATTTGATTTGCATAAGTATGTTAATATGATGCCTAAATGAGTTGTGAGTGAAGGGTGTAAGCTTATATGCAAATTGGGTAATTAAAATGGTGCTAGATATGGCCTTAAATGGATTTGTGTGATTAACTGTTCTGAATGTTGATTTTGTGGGCTTGATAACGTGAGATTCTAAAGGTTCTAATACTGAAATTTTGCATGTAAACCTAGTTTAGGGTCCTAGGAAAGTATTCCAATTGGTTTGAACGAATTTGAGTTTGATTTGGATGTTTTTCTGAATTTAATGTGATCATATGTTAAAAGGTGTTAGCTGAGTTGTATTTCAGTCGGATTCTATGATTTTTCTTTTCCAAACCATAGTATATTTTAGGCCAAAAATTTATAGCAATCATATTTCATATGTGGAGTACTTCCTGGAATTTTTGTAGAATTTTCTGAAGTCATATGGTTAGGTTTTTAAGTGCATACTTTTTAAGTATATCTGCAGATCCGAATATGAACATATTAAATTAGAAGATTTTTAAAAGGGGTGTACACTTGATAATAAAATCTGTAAAAATTTCAGTAGACTCCTAAGACATATGGGCTTCGGTGATAATTTTTTGGATTTTTAGTTTGGGATTCTGATACATTTTTAAAATTCATTTAGTGGGCTTAATTTTATGATAAAATCAGTTAATATGTATGCATGTTTTACCTAAGTGTTAAAGGTGTTCTTGTGATGTTTGGTGCCCCAATACTTGTTTCTATATCGGGTATGACTTGTTAATGTCGTGTTAATTTGTGTGTGAATATGTTAAACCTAATTGATAATCTCGAACCCTAAACCTAATTTAACTAAATTGGGAAGCCGTGTTAAAAGTTCCTTAAAATGGAAAGTTACTAAAAATGGAAAGTTACTAAAAATGAAAAGTTACTAATTATGGAAAGTTACTTAATCTGTAAGGTTACGAAAAATAGAAAGTTTCTAAAAATAGAAAGAAACTTAAATTATGAAATCTGATTAAAACGAGCTTATAAGTAACACGTGATCATTAAATTGTATAGTTTCGGTGAAGAAGGAGTGATTCCCTGTTTCGGTATCCTTTCTTATTTTGGTTGCTTGCATAAGGTACATATATTCTGACCTTTCTTATAAGGTTTCTCCTGACCCTTTCACATCTTCTGATTTCTTAACCTCTGATTTTGATGCCTTTGCTATGAGCCTTTCTATTATGACACTTATGATACAATACGATGACATAACCCTTTGATATGAACCTTTGCTATGCACCCTTTGATATGAACCCATGATTATGATATTTCTGATGACCTTAGATTTTGTGTCATGACTAAGACATTCTGTTTGACCCTTCAGTTTGATACCCGAGCTATCACTAGTCATGGGGGTTCCATGACCATGTCATTGATGCACCAATGGCATGACTCTAGGGTGGTCGAGTGATGTTCCACCCCGTCCCTTTTGTTATGTAATATGTATGGCCACGATGATTATGATTTCTGCAGGGGCGTATGGATGCATCCTAGTTCTGATCTGTTATGTTATATGATATATTTCTGGTGACTGGTGCTGTGTGCAATACACGCCTTTCACAATTCTGGGAGTTGATCACTCCATTATGTTACTTATGGTTACTTATGAAGATTATGATTATGATGTTATGATATGAAATGTTTCTGGGCTCGTGGTAGATTCCTGACAATCTTTACACCTTTGATACATTTTGATATACCTTCTGTTATTCCCTAACGCACCACACTCTATCTTCTCCATTTCAGTTGACTTATGATATTTGTTCAGATGATCTTGACCTCTCATTCTTTTGACAGATGATATTCGTTTCAGCAGGAGCTTGTGTTTCCTCTTTCTTTACATATATATGTTTGATTATTCGTTGTTATATATATCTGTTCACTGGGCTTTTTAAGCTCAGCCACATTTCTTTTCCTGCGGCAGGTTTTAGGTTGGAAGCTGGGTTTGAGTGAAGAGTGCGTAGGAGCTCTTAGTGGACTACCCTGACGATAGATTCCTTTTGCATTTGGATTAGACCTTGGAGTTATTTCCATTTAGATTTGATTCAGACTTGTATTCTAATTTGATTAGTTATTATTGTTTAGATTTATTATGTCCTTAGATTCATTTCGAACCGTTTTAACTTTTATGTTTATAAGTCTTCCGCTTGCGTTGTACGTTCTGATTTGTCACCATAATGTAGCATTTTAGCCCTTGTCGGGTTGGGGTGTTACAGTTATGGTATCAGAGCCCAGGCTGCGAGTTGTAGTACATAAAACATTGACCTGTGAAGTTTGGACCTTTAGGCTTCCACTGTAAGAGATTATAAGACAACCCTTGAAGTTTTGCCTTAGGTTTTCCCTGTAGAAACTTTAGTTATAACCGGTGAGGATTGGGTAGATTATGCGATAAAACTTTGATTATTTATCCTTCTTCTGCGCCGCTCTGATTTATGCCTCTGCTTTCAGTGAGGCTCTCATAAGACCATTCATTCCGGAGACTTAGGAAATTTAGCAAGATACGCAATATAAGTTTAGTGATCACATAAGTTTAGAATGCTTTGAGACTTTTGTAGTAATGCCTTACAGGTTTCACTCTCTGATGTGACCACATTCTTTGAATTTCGATCTCCGATTCGTTTATGATTCGTTTGGATACTTTTCATTAGTTCAGAGAATTCGTATACGTATGGATATGAGGTGTTCGACACATTCTGTAGTTTCCCTTGCTTTTGCTAAGCATATTAAGGTCCCCTCCGCACTATTAGAACATGCTTTACTCATTTCTATTCCTATGAAAAAAAAACTTGTGATTATCCGTCACGAGTATCGGAATTATCCAGTATGTTTTGAAGGTATTGGAAGATAAGTTCATCCTTCTAATCTGTTTCCTCTGGGAATGTTTAATTCGATGTTATTTTGAATATGGATTTGTTGACTAAGCATCGAGATGCTAACAACAGTCATATTAGATTTGTAATATTTGGCGATTCGAGAAACTCGAACTCTGTACCATGGTTCTCAATCTGGTAAATAATTATGATCACATCTGTTTTAAAAATTCGTACGTTAATCTGTCGCGGTTGTGAAGATATTTCGTTTGATGAAACTCGACTCGAGAGTTATTCGGTTGTTTGAAATTTTCGTAATGTATTCCTTAATGAACTATCAAGATTTCCATCTGAGTGTGATCTTGTTTTGATCTGGTTATGAAGTTTGTTTAGTCATGACTCGAGGTAAACTGTGATTGCAATAAAGGCATGTGTATATGATGCAAGTATTATGACGCCTGGCCAACGTGATAATAGTTACATCATATAACTTGAACTTATTGGGATCATAGGATGTCTTGAGAAGTGTCTGAGATCAGTAAGTTGGGTGATTCAGAAACTCTATCCGTATAAGAGCAATGTTTTTCCTAATTCTGGAACTCCGTATCTTATGACATCGGTTGAATGGAAAGAATTGAAGGACCAGCTTTTAGAAAGTGGTTTTGTCCTTCTGAGTGTGTATCCGTGGTGTACTCCAGTTGTATTCATGAAGAAGGATGATGACAGCATGAAGTTGTGTAGTGATCTGGGAAGCTGAATAGTATTGTGGTTAGAACCATTAACCGTTACCTCGAATCGACGATTTGATTAATCAACTCCAAAGTGTAAAGTTTTCCCAATGATGAATTTTAGATCTGATTAATTTTCAATTACGTTTAAAGGAGCGAGATGTTCCTAGAATTGCTTTCCGTATTCGTTTTGATCTCTATGAGTATTGTGATGCCAATCGTATTGGCTACTGCTCCGACTGTTCCTATGAACTTGATGAATCGTGTCTTTCATGAATACTTGGACAAATTGTCATAGTATGACAAATTGGTATATTCAGAGACGAAAGAGAAACACGGAAATCATCTTCGTATTATGTGTTGAGGTTTCTACGTCAGAAGAAGCTATATGTTATACTCTCGAAGAGTAGATTTTGGATTGGGATGAAGAATGAGAGGAGAAATTTTGAGAGGCTGAAAAAAAGAATTGTTTCTACTCAAGAAGGGGACTTAGCTATTGTCTTTATGCAACACGGGAAGATTGTTGGTACAGCTAGAACTGCAAGAAGTGAACTATCCGACGCATGACTTGGGAGTGATTGGTGACAGGCATGAAGAAGCTCGGGAGCAAGACGGTGGAGCATGATCTATGTTAGAAGACTTGAAGGAAGCGGTTTTGATAGAAGCACACTATTTGCTCTATTCATCTTAGTTGTACTATTATGTGTAGAGACTTGCAGCAGAAATTTTGATGGAATGGTATGAAGACGGTTGTGATACCTTTGTGGTGAAGTGGTTGGCGTGTCGACAGGCTAAGATTCAGTATCAGCGTACAAGTAATTTTCTTTAGTGTTGGATGTTCATATGTAGAAGTGAGATTAAACTTTCTGGGATTTTGTAACGGGAATTCCACGCACATTTAGGGAGGACAACACGAATTGAGTTGTAGAGGACAGTTTGACTAGGTCGGCTCACTTGGAAAATTGGCAGTGATTTCTTTCGGCATAAGATTATTCAAAACTACATGGCGCACCTGCAGTGATCGTTTCAGAGATTCGCGTTTCAACATCACATTCCTAGGAAGAGCTACTGAAGGCTTGAGGGACCAGACTCGAGTTGGTAATGCTTTGCACCTCCAAACCGATGAATAAGTAGAACAACTATTCGAGCTTGGAAGATGTGTTGAGCAGAATTTTTGACAGAGATGAAGAACACCTTTTGGTTAAATTAGGTTAGGGAGCTGTTTATTGAGGACCTGAGTTAATTCAATGACTAATGGATTAGTTATCGTTTTGGAAGAGAAATTCTGAAACTTCAGACCGGGAATTTGTGTGTTCCGTGTGATGTTCCGTACAACAGTGTTGGGCGTTTTGGCATATTAGGAAGATTTAGTTCACGATACGTTAGAAATTAGATTTATTCTGATCCGTGCGATTATTCTATCTATTCCGTTATGCCATCTGATACATTTTAAAATTCCGATATATGCTTAGTTGATCGTCGATACGAATATGTTACCCACCTCTTTATGAAACTCTTGATATGTTGATGATTCGTTGTATGCTTCTCTGAGTATTAGCAAGTTCCTTAGTTCGTCCAGAATCTGGATAGAGTTGATGAAGTTTTATCGTTTATTACTACCTCCGTATTTGCCTTATGTGTACATGTGTTTCATGTATCTCTTAGTGAGATTACAAATATCATATGTCATGTATATGTTCTGCATTCGTTCGATCGAGAATTGTTATGATTTGTCTGTTATTGAAGAGCATGAGGCTATCCTGGAGCATCAAGTTTGGGTCATGAGAAATTGAAGAATTATACGTATATGTCATCCACACATCTTCTGTGATTCGATATATTTCCATCCGATCTCTCAACTCCAATTTCGAGGACGAAAATTTTCTTTTAGAGGGGAAGAGTTGTAAAACCCTAAAATTCCATTCATGTGAAATTCCCATTTTGCCCATATAAAATTTTGAATTTATAAGAGCATACAATTAATAATACAAGATCATTATACATTTTAACCTAAGTGTAAAAATTTAACCATATGTCATTCACACATTGTAATTACTATATGTTATACAGTAATCTAATTCATACAAGAAATAATATTGTTGCAAAAAAAAAAAAAAAAAAAAAAAAAAAAAAAAAAAAAAAAAAAGTTGGTCGCCCCCTAGCCCATTAATACATGATTTTGCAATTAAATAAAAAAGAAGCCAATCAAGCCCATAATTGATGCAATTAAGTCCAGGCATTTAACATGATTGATCCACTCCCAAAAATAAAAACAAAAACATACGCTCCTTCTTATCAAGACCGGCCTTTTCTTCTCCTTTCCTCCCTCTCTTCACTGTACGACATAACAAGACCAAAAAAACACCAAGTTGCTGCCATTTTCTTCTTCTCTAACAATCAAGGGTCAAAGGTTTGCTACGGGTAATTCATTGGTAATTAATCGTTGGAATTCCAGGGATTTGTTTCTCCTTCTTGTTGTCTCATTAAGATCAAGGTATCATCTCTTATTTTTCTTCCAAGTCGACATATATATAATCATTAAACTAAATTTTTGTCATCATTAATAACATGTTTAATTCACCTATTAATCCATATATTATGTTTCTCGTTAACAATAAAATCGTCACATAAAATCATGGATGTTAACGTGTAAGAATTAGGGTTTTTGTGATTTTTGGTGTTGTTATTTTATGTGTTCGTGTGTAGGTTATTGTTATTAATCTTGAATGATTTATATGGAGTGTTTACAAATATGTTTGTGATGAGTAATTTATGGAAATAAAAGTTATATTGATCACGTGGTTGATTGGGTTAGAAAGGATTAGACGAATTAGGGCTTGTTTGTGAATAAATTAAAACGGTTCTTGAATATTTAGATTACATGAACTGAAATTGGTGATTGATTCCTTGGATTTGATTTGCATAAGTATGTTAATATGATTCCTAAATGAGTTGTGAGTGAAGGGTGTAAGCTTATATGCAAATTGGGTAATTAAAATGGTGCTAGATATGGCCTAAAATGGATTTGTGTGATTGACTGTTCTGAATGTCGATTTTGTGGGCTTGATAACGTGAGCTTCTAAAGGTTCTAATACTGAAATTTTGCATGTAAACCTATTTTAGGGTCCTAGGAAAGTATTCCAATTGGTTTGAACGAATTTAAGTTCGATTTGGATGTTTTTCTGAATTTAATGTGATCATATGTTAAAAGGTGTTAGCTGAGTTGTAGTTCAGTCGAATTCTATGATTTTTCATTTCCAAACCATAGCATATTTTAGGCCACAAATTTACTGGAATCATATTTCATATGTGGACTACCTCCTGGAAGTTTTGTAGAATTTTCTGAAGTCATATGGTTAGGTTTTTAAGTGCATACTTTTGAAGTGTTTCTGCAGATCCGAATCTAAACATGTTAACTTAGACGATTTTTAAAAGGGGTTTACACTTGATAATAAAATCTGTAAAAATTCCAGTAGACTACTAAGACATATGGGCTTCTGTGATAATTTTGTGGATTTTTAGTTTGTGATTCTGATACATTTTTAAAATTCATTTATTGGGCTTAATTTTATGATAAAATCAGTTAATATGTATGCATGTTTTACCTAAGTGTTAAAGGTGTTCTTGTGATGTTTGGTGCCCCAATACTTGTTTTTATATCGGGTATGACTTGTTAATGTAGTGTTAACTTGTGTGTGAATATGTTAAACCTAATTGATAATCCCAAACCCTAAACCTAATTTAACTAAATTGGGAAGCCGTGTTAAAAGTTACTAAATATGGAACGTTACTAAATATGGAAACTTACTAAATATGGAAAGTTACTAAATATGGAAACTTGATAAATATGAAAAGTTCCTTAAAATGGAAAGTTACTAAAAATGGAAAGTTACTAATTATGGAAAGTTACTTAATCTGGAAGGTTACTAAAAATAGAAAGTTTCTAAAAATAGAAAGAAACCTAAATTATGAAATCTGATTAAAACGAGTTTATAAGTAATACGTGATCATTAAATTGTATAGGTTCGGTGAAGAAG
This sequence comes from Artemisia tridentata subsp. tridentata, assembly GCA_021014915.2. Classification (NCBI taxonomy): domain Eukaryota; kingdom Viridiplantae; phylum Streptophyta; class Magnoliopsida; order Asterales; family Asteraceae; genus Artemisia; species Artemisia tridentata. Next base: position 291,467,589 of record CP139509.1, read on the forward strand.
GAGTGATTCCCTGTTTCGGTATCCTTTCTTATTTTGTTTGCTTGCATAAGGTACAGATATTCTGTCATTTCGTATAAGGTTTCTCATGACCCTTTCACATCTTCTGATTGCTTAACCTCTGATTTTGATGCCTTTCTATTATGACACTTCTGATATAATACGATGACATAACCCTTTGATATGAACATTTGCTATGCATCCTTTGATATGAACCCATGATTATGATATTTCTGATGACCTTAGATTCTGTGTCATGACTATGACATTCTGTTTGACCCTTCAGTTTGATACCCGAGCTATCACTAGTCATGGGGGTTCCATGACCATGTCATTGATGCACCAATGACATGACTCTAGGGTGGTCGAGTGATGTTCCACCCTATCCCTTTTGTTATGTAATATGTATGGCCACGATGATTATGATTTCTGCAGGGGCGTATGGATGCATCCTAGTTCTGATCTGTTATGTTATATGATATATTTCTGGTGACTGGTGCTGTGTGCAATACACGCCTTTCACAATTCTGGGAGCTGATCACTCCATTATGTTACTTATGGTTACTTATGAAGATTATGATTATGATGTTATGATATGATATGTTTCTGGGCTCGTGGTAGATTTCTGAAAACCTTTACACCTTTGATTCATTTTGATATACCTTCTGTTATTCCCCAACGCACCATACTCTGTCTTCTCCATTTCAGTTGACTTATGATATTTGTTCAGATGATCTTGACCTCTCATTCTTTTGACAGATGATATTCGTTTCAGCAGGAGCTTGTGTTTCCTTTTTCTTTACATAAATATGTTTGATTATTCGTTGTTATATATATCTGTTCACTGGGCTTTTTAAGCTCAGCCGCATTTCTTTTCCTGCGGCAGGTTTTAGGTTGGAAGCTGGGTTTGAGTGAAGAGTGCGTAGGAGCTCTTAGTGGACTACCCTGACGACAGATTCCTTTTGCATTTAGATTAGACTTTGGAGTTATTTCCATTTAGATTTGATTCAGACTTGTATTCTAATTTGATTAGTTATTATTGTTTAGATTTATTATGTCCTTAGATTCATTTCGAACCGTTGTAACTTTTATGTTTATAAGTCTTCCGCTTACGTTGTACATTCTGATTTGTCACCATAATGTAGCATTTTAGCCCTTGTCGGGTTGGGGTGTTACACTCGGGGTGACCGAGTCTTTCATATGAATATTTATATTCCTAACAATCTCCCCCTAAGGGAGGTCACCCCGGAAAATACACTTTGAATTCTAGCATTCTATTACATGACTGTAAATTCTTAGCTTGTAGTCTTTTGATTCTTCAAGTTCAGCACACTTTTTACTCCAAGCAATGATCGTGTGATTAATATTACTTTGGCATATGTGATCTTTGAGCATTCTTTGAGATCATCAGCCACCGTAAATCTCTAAGTTCATCCTTTGTAGTATCGCCTTCATGTGATATAGTGACCATTGGACTGACATGCTCACACTTTTCTGGATCAGGAGACTTTGCATCAGAGTTGCGGAAGCATTGTTGTAAGTCTCTCAACTTTCATGATCCTTTGATAATGAATTGGTCGTGTGAGCATGGGGTATGGATTGACATGTCTCTGCTGGAATTATGTACCACCATCACCATCTTTATATAAATCTGAAATAAAACAGTTAGCAATAAAGTTGGAGAACGAATATGGCTTTGTCATTCGCTCAGTGTGGTTGGATTAACCTTCGGCTCCGTGAGGACCGACCTGTGATCAGGTAGAATCCCCTTTAAAGAAAATTCTCCTTGACAGGATTTTCTAGCTTGTTGTAAAGAATCATCCAACGTATTAACATCATAATCATCATACTAAGCATGTTCTCATACCGGAACGTCTCAAAGCAGACAGCACGGTAGAGTGAATCAGTGAATTAAATACCCACTGATTGATGAGAAATTGATTAGAAAAATCACTCACGTGTCACTCGATAAACATTTTATGCAACACGACGAGGGTTTTATAAATTGAATCACATTTCTGTCATAAACACTTTTATTTGAAAATTTACACAATCAATGTGCTCGAAACTCAGTTGGTGAGCACAATGAAAGGTTTTCCAAAAGCATCCGTCAATCCATTTCCTGGAACAAGTTTGATTCAAATGTGAATCGCCTCATCATTTCTTTCCGGTTGTCACTAGTTTGATCCATGAAGGATCTCAGATGTCACCTACCAAGAGCTTGTTTGATGTTCGTTCTAGAAGGATTTCCATCTTCATTGTGAATACTTGCATATCACTCAGATGTTCTGGCAATACCACGAGGATAATGCGTAGGACTCTTAATGTATATATATTTCTTGTTTTTCACGGTTTATGAAATAACAAGCACATTTTAAGTGTGTCCTAATGAGATTTATGGATGATCTCTTGGCTCTAGACTCAATAGTGCGTTTTGATTTAGTGATCGGAGGCTGGAGAGGACTGCCACCTTTTCAATATCGTCTAATTCGGAGTGAGAGAGACGATAGAAATGTATTGATCTCCGTGACAAATGAAACAAGAGTCCTTTGAGGGACCTTGAGTGGCTAGAGAGGGTTGTGCAGCGTATCACTGGGTCCATGATACTTGTCTTCAATGTCAGCAATCAATTAAGTGATTCTAACAGCATATGTATTGACCCGATTTCTGCCTAAAGTGTAAGGAGGGTTTCTTTCTTTTTACCCTTTATCTTTACATTTCTTTTTCATTCTTCAACCCCTTCAACGCTTATCGAGACTTCATCACTAGTACCTTGTTGGGTTTGTTCCAGTACCAGTTCCATCTCAGTCGGCACTCTTCCCTTATTCTCACTTTTCTCCTTTTTTCATCGTTCCTAAGGACTTCTATTCTAACTAGAGGAATGTCCCTGGGAAGATCCCTCCGGTTCTGGCTAGATCATGGGAACTGATACCTAACCTTACCATCCTTATAACTCCAGTACATTAAATAAAATGGTCGGTCTTTGGTATTCTTCCACAATTGCCATCATAAATCATTCGCTCCCCCTCAATATGTGCATCGATATATGAAAGAGTTTAGCACATATGAGAGAGCCTACACTTGAGTCCAAAAGATCACATTTTATCAGTTTTTATATTTAAATCACATTCTCTCCCCCGATCAAAAATTTCAAACCTTTTGAGATTTGGGATCTCAATTGATTTAAATAAGTTAGAAAATTTGGGAGACAATGTATTCTGATTCCATGTATTCTGATAATGGAACATTATTATGCTCCCCCTCAATCAATGAGGGAGAATGTTAGTGTTAGGTATGATAAGTTTGAAAGATATTTGAATGAAACTCATACACTGACACATAACAACAAATTTTATTCACTTGCTTATTATGTACAAAGTGGCGTGTTTTGATGATATAAAATTTTGAAATCACTCTCCCCCTCAATCGATGACCCGTTTTCTATTTAAAAAGCTGTAGTCATTGATTGAGTGACAATTTTTATGAAAAACTTCAAGTCTGATTGATTTCCAAAAAAATTCATGGTACCACCAAGTTTAGCACAAATACTTTCCTGAAGAATCATAGATGGAAAAGTATTTGCGATGTAAAGAAGACTTCTCTTCTTATACGAGAAATGATGCACTAAAACGTACATCAAGTTGAGGGTGCATGGATGTAAAGTAATCCACGCCCGGGAGAAATTAATCACCCGTTGACAGGAACAGCCGTCTTTTTGGCGACGTGCTTTCCTCATTTTGAAAAACCAGGTTGCATATATAAAACCCTGAAATTTAAACTAACATTTTTAATAATTATATTGATTATACCACATTTATAAATAAGTAAATACATGATATTTAAATTAAAAAAAAAAAAAAAAAACAACAACGAATGAAATAAAAATTAGAAGATTCGGTTATATCTACTTTTCCTTTTCACTCCACACGTTTCCTTCCTTTTGGTAATGATCCAATCACCATATGATATGCATTCTTATTTCAGTGTCCACGCATGTCTTTTCTTTTAAAAGATACGATCGTACATAACCGCTTCCCTATTTCTAGCCTTTCACACGTTTTCCTTTTTAGTGAAAGATCCGAACATATCCCCATTGATATATATCTTGACTTCACATTTATGTCTCAAAATTCTTCAAACAATATTCTAAACCTCCCTCACGTTCGCATGAATAAAACTGGGTGTGTGATTGCATGAGTTTTGGGTTACCAACGTCCATCATTCAAGCTACCATACGAGTTTAGTCCTGGTGGTGGTTTCGTACTTGGTTTCGGTTCGATCAGCTCGTGCGAGGGTTGCTGTTTCGGTTTCAACACACTAGAGGGTTTTGGTTTCGTGTGGTACGTGTAGGTGTTGTGTTCGACTGGGTTCGATTTTACCTTGTTGATTCTTGTGTTCGTGTTTTCGGTTTTGATCGTCAAGAGGTATCTCAGGAACTATCATCTTAATATTATATCATACACTAATCATTGTCAATACTGTAAATGCCTTGTCCATAGTCAAAGAATATCTTACACCACGTAGCGAAACGGTGTCGATAAATATAAAGCATTTACGACAAACAATATATGTATTGTGTCGTGCAACAATTCAATCATAATTTGTATTAAACATGTTCATAAAATGAGAAAAGGCAAACTATCTTCACCTGATATGCATGACCATATGGACGTTGAACATGGAATGAAAAGTACGAAGTTGTAGTTATTGCATGATCTTAATATAACTTTTGTGACTAAAATGGTGTAAAAGAAATATCATAATGATTTGTGAATAGCTTTAACAAGAAAGTATAATGTAACTCATAAAAAGGAAAGTTACTAAAAATGGGAAGCCGACTAAAATAAGTAATCCAAATTAAATAAGCTTTTAATAAGTTAGTCATGAATTCATGTAGATCCGCTGAAGACGGAGTTGCTTCCGACCTTGTTGTTCTGTTGTGTTTTCATTTGCGGTATAAGGTACAGATATTCTGAACCTTCTCACAGGTTTCTCATGATCTCTTCCATTTTTCTGATCTGTCAGCTTTTGTATTGATGCCATTGCTATGATCCCCTTTACTTTGAACCTCTCATATGATTCCCTTTTGTTATAATTCCTGATATGAACTTTGTTATGAAACTTGATTCTGAGCCATCTGTTATAAACCCTTAGAAATATGAACTTGTTATAACACTCTGATTCTGACATGATATCTGACTCTGAATTTTCCCTTGATACTTGACTCATTACCTTGTGACCTGAATATGCAAACCTCTGAATACCCTGAAGATTCATTTTGACATTTTAACTGAAATTGGAAACTTTCCTTAATGATATGAAAATGTTTTTGAAAAGCTTTTGAGTACGATGTTATAAACAGCACTAAAGGTTTTATAAAAATTTCTTTTAAAGACTATATGTATAAGAAGGTTTTACCAAACATCATTTTATGAAAGTCACTGGAAGATTATTTAAATACAAGTTAAATATGAAACCTTTGAATTAAAATCTTTTCTATGAACCTATAAACCTTTTTGATTATGAACTTTTGATATGACCTATTGAACCTTGATTTAAACCTGGTTATAAACTCTTGTTTTGAAACTTAATTTGAACTTTGATATAAGCATTAATCTGGTATACTATTTCTGAACCTGGACTTGAACATTGTTATAAACTCTGATATAAACCTATCTGATTTCTGAACCTCTGATATACACTTCTGTAACATCTGACATGGACCTTATAATCTGAACCTTTTGACATGACCCTCTGTTTATGACATGATACTTGACCTTTGACCCACGGTTTGATACCCGAGCCACCTCACTAGGCATGAGGGTTTCATGTCCATGTCATTGATGCACCGATGGCATGACTCTAGGGCAGGAGAGTGATGACCTGTCCCATCCCTGACTTTATTTTATCTGGTGTGTATTGGTAGACTCTGGCCACCTGGGGCGTATGGATGCATCCTAGATTTGTTCTGTTTCTGTTATCTGTTTATATTATTTGTTATATCTCTGGTGACTGATGGTGTGTGCGATACACGTCTTTCACAACCTCTGGGAGCTAGCTACTCCATATATATTTGATACATGAGGACACCCCTCATATTATCTGGTTACTGAGAGGACACCCCTCTGATTGATGAGGATGTCATGGTTATATATATTATATCTCTGTTTCTGGGCTCGTGGTGGATTACTGTTTACCTTTACCATATACATTACTTACCTTTGACCAATATTATACCTTGCACTATTTCCTTTTACCTTTACCTACTTATTATTCCCTATCCTTTATCCTTACTCCTTTATTTATCCTTTGATTCTGATTATATCTGCATGACATATATTTCTGACACTCTGTACTATTCTTTATTACTGCTTTGTTACCGTTATATCTGTTCATTGAGCTCTCGTAGCTCAGCCGCATTTCTTTTCCTGCGGCAGGTTTTAGTAGGAAGCTGGGTATGAGTAGAGAGTACCATTGGACTTAGAAGACTACATTGTGATAGTTATTTTGTTATAGAGATGACTAGAAGAATTTATATTTTCAGACTCAGTATTTATTCCTTTGTAGATTTTGTTTTTCGTTGTAATTTCTTGTCACCTTTGTATTCCTTTGTATTATTGAAGATGTGTGCTTGTGTATGTTTCTGATATGTCACCATTGTTGTGACATCTCTACCCTTGTCGGGTCAGGGTGTTATAGCATATCTGAAGTAATAGCAAGCCATATAGGCATGTTTTGAACTTCTGCTCGAACTTCATTTAAAGACCAGTGTCATTATTGAATGACATTTCTAGGACCGTAAATGTTATCGATACCAGAAGACATGCCTTGAAAAACTATTTTTGGTATTTTTTTTTGGATTTTTATGGTTTTTATTGGTTTTATATTTTTTCTATTTACATTTTGGTTTAAGATATGTACAAAGTATATAATTCAATTTAAGAAAATGTTGACATGAATACCGAAATAAGGATATCGTTCTGTACGTTGTAGAAGTCAGTAGTCAACATCTCTTAAACTTTCACCACCAAAGCTTTCGAGGCTCCTGAATAATCGTCTGAACTTGAGCCTTCTCAATTGTGAAGCTTTGATAGCTTCCCCCCAAACCGACAATCTTCTTTTTGAGCAGTTTCAAAGCTCTCTTTCAAGCTTATAAGGTAAGTGTACAACGGAAATCGTAGCAAACCACATCAAATATTGCTGCTCCTTTTAAGAATAATCATCGTGATTATCCGTTCGGGGGATCATCAAATAGATCACCAACGTATCATCTCACGCTTGAGTAATTCTTCTCATATTTCTTCCCGCTGAAGGCTGAAGTAATGCATACCAAACGTATCAAGAGGCCACTTCCCCCAAGTAGTTGAAGTGATGCAATCAGTCTCATTGTATGAAGCTCAAAAACCCGAAGTACACACTCAATCCCATTAATGAAGTCGAAAACGTAACATCAAAATCAATTAAGACTCGGAAATGCACTTTTCTCCCTTCAGGAAATTGCAGATGAGAATTGTTACACCAAAGTCAACTAAGTCCTGAGTGTAAGCAATTTATCACGTATGTAGTCAAAATGATAATACCAAGACAGTACCACAAAAGCACCTCTTTTATCATTAGAAACTGTTTTTTACATCTCTTCCCCCACGTAGTTGGAATAATATACTAAAAGCCACGAGTTAAAACACTGATTTTCTCTGCGGTAATGCCATATGTCTTCCCGGAATAACTTCAACTAAGAAGAAGTATAAAGTTCATCACGTGTACTCGTTGTGCGTTCAGATGTATGTCTCCTTCCCCCTTGCTGGTTTTGATACCTCAGAATCAGCAACACATTTTACGCACATATACTTGAAATCTTGTGAGAAGAACAAAATTTGGCTCAAATGTATCAAGTGAGAATCAACTGCTACAGAAACTCTCTCTGACTATCTTTACCAACCCTTATGTAGGCTATTTGAAGTGACCACTGATGGAGCAAACCCGATATACCAAACTTGAAACTGAAGTAGAATTCCCCGTTCTTGTGACTTAAGCTTGCACTAATGTTGGAAGAACGGTGTAGAGAATTTATGCTCCAAGCAAATCTCTAAGTACTCAATACCCAACCAAAGCATGAGACATTAACACCTCTTGCGATTATCCACAACATCATCTGCGTGTGACACTGAGTACTACAACGTAACTCCTTTAAGTGATAGTTAACCAGGTCCCCGACTGCTGGTAACTAGATAAACTAAGTATTCAACTTAAATCTTAAGCATGAGCAAGTTATCATTGAAAGTCATGCATCCAACCAACCCCGACTTCAAGATAAAATAAGATCACGCCTTTGTGAAAGTCAACTTCAATCTCAAATAAGTGATACCTGATCAACTCCGTAGTCACAATTAGAGTCACATGCCCAACAAGTGAGTGAACATACAATCAAATGTACGTCGATCCACTGTTCACACTTCTCCCCCTCAAAAATTGCATATGAGGTTGCCATTTTTGATTGAACAAGTGCATATGAGGTTGATCCACTGTTCATACTTCTCCCCCTCAAAAATTGCATTTGAGGTTGCCATTTTTGATCGAGTGAATAAAAATACAATCCAATGAAAGTAGATCCACTTGATGACTGAACGAGCATGGAACAAGTATGAAGCTTGTTGATGAGAATAGTCAGAAACAAGAAGATTTCTCTTCTTCCGAAGATAAAGCGCACTCAAGCGTACGCCTTTCTTTTCTTTGAGGAACGGGGCCTGGAGTGTTTTCAGCAGACGCCATTATGTTGACATTGAGGCCCGAGGCTTGAACTGCAGTGTTCAAACGTCATATGTCATGTTCATCAAATTTGAGTTTCTTGAACCCCTAATTTATGAGATATCAGTCTTTTCGGCAACCAAACTCTGAGTCTTTCCTTAATAGGAGTGAACGATGTACCTGTACTTAAGTAAAGACTACCTGCACTAACATTAAGAGTTTGTTTGGATTTATATGGGTTAGTGATATCAGCATCTAAACCAGTTAGGGTTTCACTGTCAACCTTGGTTTTGCAATCAGTGAACATCTTTCTAGTAGGTATCCATCTAAGACTAATCGTTTTGAAAATTCTACCCGTGGGTACCCACCTAAGGTTAGATCTAGGAGATGTTTTCCTTTTAGGTGCAGTGGAATGAGATGTGGGAGCATCACTTGGTTGAGAAATCCTACGTCCTATATTGATCCACTTCTTAGGTTTCAGAATCTTGTCTTTTGGTTCATCGGGTTTGTTTTTACTTGTCATAGTGGATTGTGCCTTTGCACCTGAATTCACCTTTTGAAGATATTTTGAAACACAGACATCATGATTAGCTTGAAAGATGCATTTCTGACATGTAGGACAGACAAATTCAGCACTTTTGTTGTAAACAGAAAGTTTGGCTTTGTCCTTACACGCGATTGAAAACTGTTTTGTTTTTGAAACAGACTTTGAATTACTAGATTGGGCTTCTCTGTGCACATCTTGATTGTTTAAGCAACTACTCTTAGATGCTAGCCAATTCCTATTTGTTTGTTGAGTGCTCATAGGTTTTGGTTTGCTACTACTAGTAGTGTTCTGTAATACCGTGGAAGGCATCACATGAGGTTTAGAACCTAGAATTCCGTCATTTTGTGGTAGTGCATTTTTCCTAGCTTTTTCTAGACCATAGTTCTTGTACATGTCATTTATGCCATAAGACTCTTTACTTTTAATGCACGGTTTAGACATAATTTTCGAACTAATCCTAGATAAGCCAGGCATAATCACATGTTGAGGTTTAGCTGAAGCAGATGCATTTTTCTTAGGCCAAGAATGTGGAGTGACTGGTTCTGTCAAATTATTTTTCTCTACAACTTAGGAGGCAAACCGAGATTTTGAAAATTTAGGTCGTTCAAATTTAAATGCAGTAGGTTGTCTAACCACTGATTGTTTTCTGATAGGTTGTAGAGGCGGTTTCCCCAAGACTGATGGTTTTGCAAACTTAGTATCCACGCTCTGGCCAGTCAATCTTCTTAATTTATTTTGCAATGCAGCATGTGCAAACACCTTTGCTTGAATTTGATCTTTTAAAAGATCATTCTCCTTAACTAAGGTATCCATACGTTTGCATTGTTCATTAAAAAATTGACCATTGTTTCCGGAAGTTAGAGATTCGTTTTGCATTTTAAGTTCAAGAGAGATACAATGTGCCTCTAGTTTTGAAAAATCTTTATGAAACTGGGCAATGGTCTTTTTGAGACAAGTATTTTCAAACTCGAGAGTTTGGCTTGATGGTACATTTGTTTTGTTTACATTTAATGGATCAAACAAAGGTTGTTTGACAAGATGTTGGTCAACATTCTGATCAACCCCTCATTCATTTCTGAATTTAGGCTGTTCAGTAAGTTGACGATCATGAGCAGATATATCATGATTGACAATTGATTGTACCTCAGCCATTGGTTCTTTGTCAATGATGGGCTCTGTGTCATAGGTGGGTTTGATATCTGCACAATCAGCATCTGTATCATTCCCCGATCTGCTGCTCTCATCCTCAACAATTGGCTCATTGTCAAATATGGGCTCTGAGTTATAAGTGGGTCTGATATCTTCACAATCAACATCTGTATCATTCCTTGATCTGCTGCTGTCATCCTGTATTTCCAACTTTGTCCCACTGCCTTCTGTGACAACACAACTAGCATCCAATGCTTTACTCGAATCAACATTAATCTCTCTTGATTGCATCCGTCTTTCATTCATCTTGATGTCATACTGTCGTTTGTGTTGTGCTCTTTCATCAATGTACTTCTTAACATTGCCCATGTGTTGGAGCAGTGTTTCTCTGAACATGTTTACTTCGATTCCAGTGTAATTAGCAAAGCACTTTTCTGTCATTTGACTGTCATAATCCTAAGTGTATTGCAAATCGATGAATGATTGAAATTGTTCGTTGATCACCCAAAAAGCAGCCATGGATCCATTTTCATGAATTTCTTCTAAGTCAAGTTGTTGTTCTAGTTGATCCAAGTTCAGGAACATTGTGCCTGTGAAGGTCTGAACATCTTGACTAAAGAGTGATGGAAATGCTCGTTCGAATACTCCCATGGAGCTAGGTCTTTCTGAGAGAAGCATGAGATGTGAATGAAGTAGTCGAAAATATTTCATGCAACTTTCCTTTGCATTATCTTGCATTTGTTGCAACTGATGCAACTCTCTCTCTTGTGAATTCGAGCACAAACATTCCATATTAGCAATATCTGACTCAAAATCGTTTGTCAGTTGTACTTTGTTGGGAATCTTATGTTCATCGATCATGTCATACAATTTCAGTACCTCAGCTATGACTGAATCCAAAGTGTTTGACATGATATGAACGTGCACGGGATTTTACAAGTCTATGATTTAAACCGAGAAATAGAATCTTTCGCGGGATTTTACAAAATCAAGATGTGAGACAATGATTACTTGAATGTGTTATGATAACTTTTGGATCGGTACAATGATTAGTGATTTTGTGTTAAAAGTGATGATCGTTTGTTAGACTTGGTGATCTGTTGTTTAGTTGTGATTTGGTTTGGTTGATGCAAGCTGTTACGGTGAAATTTTGGACTGAAAACTTAAAACTCCAATAACTTCTTTCCGGAAGGGATTTAGGCCTCGAAAAATTCGTTTCACAACTTTGTAGTGAAACCTCACAAAATTCAGGCTGTTCTGGTTGTTTTGACAGGTATTTCGCTGAAAACAGAGTTACGGTTCAAAAGTTATGGCCGTTTGAAGTTTCGTCGTAAAAAGTCAACTTTTAGTCAAACCGCAACAGAAAAATCGCAACTTGTTGGATCGATATACTCTGACCAAACTAACTTGTATGCAGAATCTACTTCAACAAAGCTAAGAAGAATTAATAAACAACTTTGAATATTATTAAAACCTTGAACCTGCTCTTTACACAGATTCACTAAACAAACTCTAATCACTAATATCGTACTTCTCTAATACTCTAAATTAAGCTTCTAATAATCGTATCTCTAATGCCAACCTAGGGGTCCTTTTATAGGCACAAGGAAAACCCTAGTCGGTTTACAATACTTGAACTACAAGCAATTCTAAATCTAATCTAATAATAACTCTAAGAACATTCTAGAATTACACGTTAATCCTTAAACGTATTTGCATATCAGTCCTTTATCTTTAGCAGTACTTTGACTTCTTTAGAACATGAGCAGTACTTTGACTTCTATCGAGCAGTACTTTGACTTTCTTCATGCAGCAGTACTTTGTAGCCCAACAATCCTCCCCTAACTTGAATTCCACTTGCTTGATTTCAAGTTCCTTTGTATTTCTTTAACTTCAACATCTTTATCTTCAAGGAAAAACTGTATCATTAACTTCTGTCTCATGTCTTTGTTTTGTCATTATCAAAGTAATTATTAACAGCAATCTTTATCAGCAACAATTCTTTTCAGCAACACATCTTTTCAGCAACTCAGCATCATATTGGCAATAGGTACATCAGATCTTAAAAGTTTCATACTATTCTCATCACTTCCAGGTGTGTTAACTCCTGTGAGAGGTGAATCATTGAAAACTTAATGGATTTTGATGTCTCTTTACCAAAGCCATTAACTCTGGAGTAGCCAATGTTTAGATTTAAGAACCATGGTACATTGATAACCATATGATTTTTAGCAAATCATCAGCTATCAACGGATTTGATTAGTCTTTACCAAATAGCCGTTTGCTTTTGGACTAGCTAGTTCTTTTAGTACAATCACTACCATGGTGAACTAATTACCATACAATGTTTTTCCACAGCCTTTACTACAAGCTATTATCTTGTAGGCTAGCCAACTCTTCACTAACATAGATATGATGAGTTGAAAACCATACAATTTTTAGTAAATTGTCAACTAAAAACGGATTTGATAATCACATCAGAGCCGTACCCTCATGATGAGTCAAACTCTTTCTTGTTTATTAAACATGGTGAGTTGATTACCATTTGTTGTGTAGTACAAGTACTAACACCATGTTGTTGCTTTCAAAACCATTTGTTGCTGTTTAATCTTTGTGCTTCAAAAATTTTTTGCACTTTTTCAAAAATCACTTATTTATTATGCAAAAGACTTTACTGGTTTCATGCTGCAAGCAGTACTTTGAGAAAGTACTGTTTGACTAGCAGTACTTTAAATAAAGTACTTATTTTTCAAAAGATTTATATTATAAATACCATACCAGTAGTTATGCATCAATCTTCAGCTTCAGTTGTCCACTTAATGAACAATTTTATAACCATCAATGCTACTTCATTTTCTTGTTCCACTTCCATGCCATGCTCAAGCATTCTGATCATCAGATCTCTTGTGAGTGGATATCTTTGTTCTGCTAGCATATGAATCATAGTACCATCCTCTAACTCCAAAACGTGTATTCCAACTGATTCAAAGAATCTCCATCTGTTAATCTCCCAGTTTTCTTGATTTTCCCACAAAGTACTATCCTTTGTTTCCTCTATTTCCCAGATGGTTGTGAGATCTCCTACCAGAACCAAACCCACTCCTTGTGGTGGAATATGTTCAAAATAAGTCTGTACTTGTAGATATAACTGAAGCAGATCTTCTCTATCTATCAGATGTAGTATATCCCATAACGAATTGAATACTCTAAAGCTTCCATCTTGTCTATGAAATATCAAATAGTCCCCTTCTTGTGATTCTACAACTGAGAATGTAGAAATCTTAGACTTCTTGTCTGCAACATCTTCTGATTTTGGATGCTCAAAATCAACAACTCTCAAATAATTTCTTAACTCATCAGCTGTGTCTATTCTTAATTCAATAGAATCCGTGAGCTTCTTTGATGACTTTGCATAAGTTGTTGTTCTCTTCCTCTTTGAGCTCCTTGTAACAACTCTTTCCTTTCTGCTATCTTCAAGCTCCTTATCTTCAAAAGAAATAATGCTTGCAAGATCTTTTTCTATAGCTTCCCTGACAGCATCATACAGATCCTTCATTTCTGTATGTGTCAATTTCATCAAACCTGTATATCCTCTTCCTTTGAGATAAGCCATCACAGAATTTCTTTCTTGAGCTTTACTTTGTGGCCTTCTAGGTTTGATAACTTTCCTTGATTCTTCAGCATCTATCTCAGCCTGTAATTTCCTTGTAGCTTCCTCATTTTTAGCATCCTGAATAGCTCTTAGTTCTTTCAAGGTAAGCTTCTTCTTCTTAGTTTCTACCATGATCCTTTTACCTTTGTCTTTTGGATCTAACTCCTGGGTAGGTTGAGAAGAAGTATGAGGTTGTTGTTCAACATCAACAATACTTATGCCTCTTGGTCTAGACATATTCAACATGATGTCAGCAATGGTCTCATCATCACTTTCAGTATGTTTTCTAACTTCTTCTTCCTGGTGAACTGGATTAGAAGGGCCAACTTCCTCTTGAATTTGACTTGAAGGTCCAACATCTTCCTCAAAATCCAAAGTCCTTGGTGTAATAGTTCCTTGATGAGCAGTACCTTGAAGAGCAGTACTTTCAACATCAGTACCTTCCAAATCCAATTCCTCAGTATCACCACTTTTTACTTCAACAGTAGCATCTTCAATGTTTATTTGCTCTGTTTCATCACTTTTCCTCTCAACAGTATCTTCATGAGGAATTTCTTCTAGTGGTGTATCATCATAAAGCCCAGTATCTTGATTGAACTCAGTATCTTCATTGAACTCAGTATCTTCATTCAAATTCTCTAAATTCCTCCCCAATTGGAATGAAGAATGCTTCTTAGACCTTCTTGTCTTTGACTGAGAAGCCTTCTTAGTTTTCTGACCACTCCTCCTTTGAGACTTTACCCATAACCTGTGTTGCTTTACTAATGGCCAAACAAACCTCTTTAATCGTCTGAATTTTCTTGCCAAATCCAATAGCTGATCAGCTTGATCATCAGTAACCTTCTTGAGCCTCCTTAATTCCCTTGAAAGTTCATAGTTGGTCAAGACATCCTCAACCATTTCCTCATCTTCCTCAGATGTTTGATGCCTATCTTGAGGTGAATGCGCCTGAGCAGCACTTTGTGAAGACGAAACAATATGATGAGAAGCAGTATGTTGAGAAGCACTCTCTTCTCTTGAAGCTGGTTGCTCTCTAATGGCTGATGCAGAGGATTCCTCTTGCTCTTGTTCAGGCTCTAGCTCTGCATCCCTAACTGCTTGTGCAACTTCCAATATATGAGCTGTCAAAGGTGTATTTCTTCCTGAGAACTTGATACTCTTCTTAGCAATGAATGTAAACACCTTTGGTGGAAGTGTGACAGTAGGTAGAAAACTTTGTGGTTTAGAAATCCCCTCAAGTTGTTTGTTTAAGAAAACCTAAATAAACCTTGGGTACATCAAGAATGGTGAACCATTGGTGATGTGTGAGAGCATTCTATCAAGAATCATCCTTGAAAAGTTGAAAGGGCGATTTGTAACTAAGCCCACTAATGTAGAAGCAATGTTCTGACCAAACTACTCCCATGAAGTACTCTTAGGACTCAAGCAGTGAAGAAGAACATGTATAAGATATTTCCAATGAGGACTAAATAATGGCTTCTGAAAAGTAAGTATGGTGAGATCACCTTCATACCCAATATCCCTGAGCGTATCCCAAATCTCTTGTCTTGCAAAACAAATAGCACTCCCTGCATCATTAAACTGTAAATCTTCCCTAATTGAAGATTCAGTAACCTTAATTGCTTGACCAGCAACCTTAGCACGAATAAAAGGAACACCATCTTTTTCATCATACTTTGCAGTAGACCAAAACTGTTGAATCCATGGTCCAATGACATCAGGGTTTACTAAAATAGCATAATTGATTGATGACCCAGTCAAGAAGTCAATTATCGCATGAAAATCAACATTCTTTGCCGTTTTATCTAAGTTCGCGACCATGTTATGCTTAGAACAGAAATCACGATTAGCCATTGAGTGTGAAGAGTGGTAAACGAAGGTAATTAGCGATTAGAATCGTAGATACCGAATGAATAAATTGTTGGATAAGAATAAAGTGAAGAGTGAAAATCGGTATAATGGGATAGGATAAATATGGGTAAGATTTAAAAAATCAAAGCCTAATTAATAGTGTTTGATGCGCGTGATGTGTCGTTGCGGTTTAGCAGTTTTAATGCCTACTCAAGTTTTAAATTTATATTTAGCCGACTTATCATTAACACACACACTTAACGAGCAGTGTACCCGGTCAGTATGAAGATAATGGTAAGTAGAGTGTCGATCACTAAGAGTGGAACGTATTATCTCGTTATTCTAATCAGTATTTTAATATCCTAACGCAAGGGGGTTTCAGCCTGAGAGACTGGCACGATTTGTTGCAATTAAATAATAAAATAAACCAATAGGCACGAATCAGCAAGTAGCACACACGTACACAGATAAATACTTGAGACAATAAGAGGGCTGTCCTTATGATTAAGTAGATTGTCACTTGTTTTATTGATAGCTTTATATGAAGTGTATGTAGTTAACCCTTTCTCGTTGGTCCTAATCTTATCGGCGAGTAAACCCTTAATGATTACTTATGTCTAAAAGTTATTCCTAAGTGATCAATTTAGAAACAACCGTGGGAGCCACATTATGTCCCGCAGTCAAATGCCCGCAAGCCACTAATAAACACAGAGGTTATCAATGCACTAATAAGTAGTAACCAAAGACATCAACATATAAACTTTAATTGATGGGAAAGCAAGTATTAAAGGGAGTGCAATCTTTCGTTGTCACATTACACAAGCCACCAATCCTGATGAATTAAAGTTTGCTAACACAATAAAACAAAACTACTTAATGAATTAAACACATGCAGCACCTTCTTACAGCTCTTGTATCTTTGATTTGGGTGTGTCTTGTGCTGCCTCCTTGACTGAATTCGTCCTTTGTTTCTCCTGTTCGGACTTCGGTTTTAGGTTTTCCGGAACTTGTAATTCGTCTGGTCTACGGGGTATTTATAGTTTCTGTCTGAGGGAAGATGCGGCGCATGTACTTAACTTCGCGTGGGGTCCAAGATTATAATATTCAGGAATATTCGTACACCGCCAGAAGATGCGGCGTAACTCCATGATTAGATGCGGCGCATGTCCTCTTGTATCTTGGATCGTATCTGGTGATATCTTGATAGAGATGCGGCGCATGTCATGAGTGAGATGCGGCGCATCTGGAGCAGAATTGACTTGATCTTGTCCATGTCAGTAGACCTTCAACTTTATGCACGTTTTGCTCCATAATTAGTCCAAAATCGCTAAGTTTCACCAAATGCTTGTTTTTACCTGAGAATTACAAAAGTAAACGATTAAGTATCAATCCTCATACATAATATAGTAAAACAAGTCAAATTAATAGGATAAATGATAGTAATAAAATGTACTTATTTGAGTTCATCAAATATCCCCCCACTTGAACTTTACTTGTCCCCAAGTAAACCTTAGAATTTCTTTTATGAAAATGTATCCTAAAAGATGTTAGGATTTATTTTTATATTTAAGCATGTATTCGTTTATTTCATAATCACACAACTAAACACTTAACGAATTAGAAGTAAAATAAAATAAGTCGATAAAAGCAAATCTAATCGTTTAACTGTCCAGTCGCGACGAATATTCTATCATAAGCTTGGCAAGTATACACATCTCCACCACTAAAGCTAAGGAGTAACAAGTCTAAAGCGGTAAAAAGGGTTTTTAGGCTTAAGGGTTAATTATTCTCTTTCACTATCGATCTCAAATTCCAGAAAAGGCGACAAAATCACAAATACATGATCGAATCCACGAACACGATACTTGCAATTGCTCAAATCCTTAACTCGAATAGGCTAAAGATAGGTCCAAACTTCACCAATAATAATATATCAAAAAGGGCGACAAAATCATAAATACATAGCCGAATCCACGACTACGATACTTAAGATTGCTCAAATCCCTAATCTCAATAAATCAAAGGTTCGGTTGTGTTGGGAATGCTTCTCGCACTAAAATGTGACAACATATTTGGGATTACATTATCTATCTTGTTAGGCACAAACACAAGGACTAGAAGCGTCAATATTGTAAAGTCTTGTGTTTGGCCCTATATATACCCCTCCTAGACTTCACTAGGAGGGTTGAAGCTTTTGTGTGTTTTTCACCTTTTATTATTATCAATAAAACAAGGTTTCCTCTTTACTTTTCTTTACTTTCTCTCTCTAACTCTAACCATGAAGATGATGATCTTTCATCATCCAAGACCTCCCGATTGACAATAAATCAACCAAAACACGATCCATCAATTGGTATCGGAAGCCACGGTATTAGTTTTGGTTTTTTTGTGTGATATTTTTCTTGTCAAAATCGTATTTCATGTGGATCTGATCTGTTAAGAAACTGTTGTGTTGTATTTTTCACTAGTCCTTATTTCTGTCAAAACAGTTTATCTAACAGTTTGCAATTGTAATGAATCTGGTCCATATTCAGTCTTCATTCATATTCATTATTTTCTTGTGACTGATATGAGTATTCCCGTAAAGATTAAGTGGTCGGAAAATACTGTAGTATTCGATAAAATGGTCAGATCTGGGTTGCAAAAGGTGGTCGGAAAATATAGTCGGAAAATTTTGGCCGGAATCTCGCCGGATTTCTTGGTCAAAAAGTCAAAACCCTTATTTATCGCAGTTGCTTGTAAAGCAAATGCGATAAAACCCTCTTCTATCTGAGTTCGATTTCTTGTACAAGAAACTCGATGACTTTATCGCTGTTGCGTTATTATCGCAGTTGCGTTGTTATCGCAGTTGCGTTATTATCGCAGTTGAGTTTTTATCGCAGTTGTGACAACGCTTATCGCAGTTGTGACAAGCCACTTATCGCAGTTGTGACATATGGTCAATCAGATACTCAGTCAACGGTCAAACTTATTAAAGTTAAAAAAGAACAGATTGAAGATGAAGAACAGAACAGACCATTTGACCACTAACAAACTACCACAGACTGAGTCCTAATTTCTACATCAGTTCGTATCACATATAATTCATCTCACTACTACAACAAATCCAACAAATAATCTAACCTCATCCCCAACTCCTCTCGTCACATAACTAATATTACACGAATATTTACAAGAACTCAAGATCTCAGGTTGTTTTTCTCATTCGTATCTCATATGAGATTTTCTGAACCGTAAAAATATTCAAACACGAGAAATACTAACTCATCATCGATCAAGCTTTTGAAGCTTAGCTTCTTGTTTATATCCGAATATAAAGATTGACTAATAACAGTTATGTTATAATCAATCTTTGATTCGTTCTTTGAAATACAAAGACAAACAAACACATAAATACCTACCAGAGACCACTCAATGATCTTGAAGCGTTAACACCTTCTTGTTTCGTGACCGAGCAACAAAATTAAAGAAAGAGGCATGGTTGTGTTGATGTGTTTGATAAAGAGAAAATAAGTTTTTATTTTCTCTGTTGTGTTTTTGGATTGCATACCGTGAGTATGATGTGATGTGGGGGCGGAGTAATTTTAGAAGATGGGGGCGGATTGTTTTAATTAGGGTTTGTTGTTAGAAGGAGGTTATGAGACTGCAGCATAATGAAGATGTGGTAGGCGGACCAAAAGATGTGTGAGATTAGGGTTGGACACATGAGAATTATTAGTGTACTAACTACATTATAACTTGTGTGATGGATCGGGTAGTGAATTTCATTTGATGGGCCACGTGAATGACTAGGACCAGGCCTGCTCCAAATTGAATTTCATTTGACTGGACTGAATTAGCTGTATTGTTTTTGGGCTGAAACGTGTTAACATAAGCTTATTGGATTTTTTATCCAAAATAAGTATATCAAATAACATGGGCTGAAAAGTGGTTATTCATATGTATTTTAATACATTGAGTTAATTATTTGATATAATTTTATGGCGAAAAAGAGTGGTATTTTGGTTATCACAAATTTTCACGGGGATACGTTTTTGACAAGATCGGGATAAAACCATTATCATAGTTCATTTAAACCGTCAAAAGGCTAGTGTTGGGTATTGAACCGCAAGATGTGACTACGGGGTTAATTCTTTATTATTTATTTGAGGTTGAAGTGGGATATCACGGGTGCGTGTACTTAGTATCTTGAAGATATCGGGGTTGGTTGGATGCATGATTCTTCGAGATCCTTGTTCGAGCTTTTAACCGCAAGAATGATTAAGACTTGAGTTATCTAGTTATACCTGATGTAAGGAGTTACGTTGTTGTGCTCACAGAGTATA
Organism: Artemisia tridentata subsp. tridentata; assembly: GCA_021014915.2. Taxonomy (NCBI): domain Eukaryota; kingdom Viridiplantae; phylum Streptophyta; class Magnoliopsida; order Asterales; family Asteraceae; genus Artemisia; species Artemisia tridentata. The sequence goes on from CP139509.1 coordinate 291,487,855, forward strand.
ACTATCACTTTAAAGGAGTTACGTTGTAGTGCTCAAGTGTCGCAAAAAGCTGTGGATAATTCGAGAGAAGTTCATATACAGTTAAGGATGGTTGGATGGGTGTATGATTCTACCTTTATTGAAATTCTCAGTATTGGTTCTTAGTCAGACAATAGTGCAAGCTTAAGTCACAAGTTCGGGTTATTTTACTTCAGTCTCAAGTTCGTAATACTGGGTTTTCTCCATCAGTGGTCACTACAAAAAGCCGTCGGAATGATAATGGGGTCGGTAAAGTGTTAGATGAGAAGAGTATAGAAGAGTAGAGATTTTATCAGCAGTTGATTCTCACGGGCTATTTTTGGTACTTCACACATCTTCGACAAATTGGACATACAGGGTGTACGCTGCCTCCGTTTCCATCGTAACCATAGTGTGTATGCTTCCGATTCCGCGAAGACATCGTGGGGGAAGAGAGAGTAGATGTGCTTTGACTTTCTTTGCATTTTTTGCGAAAACACTCTTTTTCCAGATGGATCTGCATTTAGGGGGAAGAAATGTGCACATCAGGGACGCATAACAGACTCACGTGATCGAGCTTACAATTTTATTACTACCGGAAGACGTCCGCAGAGATGATCAGTGGTTCAGTTTAGTGATTTTGGTGTACTCGTTTCAACTTTCGCAGAGTGTGATGTGCGAAGTAGCCTACTAATGTGAGAAGATCTTGCTAAATTTCTCGCATGTTACCCCCGAACGGAACTTCCGCATTGAGCATAATCGTTACTGAGTACTAGTCAGATTTCCTTGGTGTGGTTTACAATGTCATCTACAAATTCCGCTGCGTACTTACAACCTTCAAAAGTTAGAAGACGTGTTAACTACATCAAAGTTTCGAATCTGCTGAAGACGGTTGTCAGTTTGGGGGGAAGCTGATTCAGAAACTTCACCAAAAAGAAGTAGTTGAAGAAGCCGTTAAAGACATGCAGCATGAATTGGGGGGAAGTTAATCCAATTTATGCATATTACATCGTTTGACTACAAGTGAAGACTGTATGAAGACATTTCTTTATTTGTATTTGTACTTGTAGGATATGATGTAAGTAATCCCATATGTTGCCACATTGGGGGAAGATTGTTGGGTACGCTTCTCGCACCAAAATGTGACAACATATTTGGGATTACATTAGCTATCTTGTTAGGCACAAACACAAGGACTAGAAGCGTCAATATTGTAAAGTCTTGTGTTTGGCCCTATATATACCCCTCCTAGACTTCACTAGGAGGGTTGAAGCTTTTGTGTGTTTTTCACCTTTTATTATTATCAATAAAACAAGGTTTCCTCTTTACTTTTCTTTACTTTCTCTCTCTAACTCTAACCATGAAGATGATGATCTTTCATCATCCAAGACCTCCCGATTGACAATAAATCAACCAAAACACGATCCATCAGGTTGGATAAAGAATAATAAAGGGCATGGATAACATTTGGGATATAAATTGGTGTAAAAATAAAAATAAACAAAACAAATAAATTAAAATCCTAAGTGTGGTTAATCACTATCCCAACCATCCCATGAATAGGACTCATATCATCGAATAACTCACGCTTTAACACTTGAAACACACGCTTTAGGTAGACACGAATTATACTCAACAAGATCTTAATCAAAGAATAAACCTTAATTGGCGTTCCCATAACTGCCAATTCCCATTCAATCCATAGATATAGTACAACAAATAGTGGTGATATCGACCACTTACATAACTTTACATAAGTTGGTTAAAACAAACATCCAACTCTTCTTTCTTTCTTTTTCTTTTCTCATTTTTTCGATTTTTTTTTTTTTTTTTTTTTTTTACATAAACATAGATGTGTAAAATTTCACCACATCACTATAACTTTCTTTCCGGATAATTTTTATTCATACTTTTCATACTTTCAGAAATAACGGTAATAGTGAAAGTAGTAAACACACGAAAAATAAACTCCAAAATATACATTATTTACTTTCATTCCAATTGCATTGTGCAATTTCCCGACCTAACCAAAGATAATGAATTACGCACACGAACACAGGTAATGTAAGGAAACACACTTTGCCTATAGCAATTAACCAACCACGGATTCTAATCTACAGGGTAGGCTAAGGTGTAAGGGTGTAACAAAACATTTTAAACATAGGTGTAAGAAACGAAAGGAATGGCTCTGAGGGTTTTTCTAGGGGTATCTTACTCTAAAAATGAGAGTAACAAAAGGGTTATACGGGGGTTAACTAACCAGTGTAGTTAGCTAATAACACATAACATATAAAGGCTATTTGGGTGTAATCCTAGAATTTTACCAATTTAGACAAGTCATTCCAATTATATAAATAATACTCATTATGGTGGTCTCGAATAGTATACAAGCCAAGTTCTAAAGTTTACAAGTCACCGGCACACTCATAGATTTGTGAATTTTGGAAAATCACAATTTTTGAAAATAACGTCATGTGTGCAGTTATGCAACTTAGATCTTAAACAAAAACATGCTAAAAAAATTTTAAGTTTGATATATTAAGCACATTTTAAGCATAATTTTTGAAAAAGTTTAGGACAAGTAATTGTTAAGTGTTCTAATTCTCCAATCCCCCCACTTAAGTTAAACAACGTCCTCGTTGTTTGTATAAAAGGTTAAAAACTGGAAAATAAAAGAATTAGAACAGAAAAACTCCCCTGAGATTTGCTCGGTATGATCCTCCATTAGTATAAGAGCAAAAATCAACTTCTTGTGGATTAAAACGTTAAAGCTTCATACTTGATGTATCCACAGGAAATCCAGGAAACTATAATACCACCAACACTTTAAAACACACCTAAGATAAGAAAGGTTCAAACTTGCATAACACATTAGTAGTTAGGAAAAATAAAACTTAAAAATTAAAACTGAAAATCATCAGGTCAGTCGATGCGCCGTATCTTATTGAAGAAGATACGCCGTATCGAGCCTGGAATAAATACGGATCAGAATAAAGATGCGCCGCATCCTTAACCAGGGATGCGCCGCATTAAAAATAAACTGATAAATAGTTTAAAAGTCGAAAATAAAAATGCAGAAAAATAAAATAAGATATGACCATTGCAGGAGATGCGTCGCATCTCAGAATTGAGATGCGCCGTATCCTCATGCGGCCTGGACTGACTCGACACAGAAAACAGAATAAAAGATAATTCCGGGTTGTCTCCCGGTAAGCACTTGTCTTTATTCCAGAGTCTTCAAGTTAGACTCACGTTCAGCTCATTAGTATCGATCATTGAAGGAGTCGGAAACATCACGCTCCTTCATCGCCAATTCAGTAATATTGAACACTCCTTGCTTGTCCTTAATTTCCACGCCGTTCCTCTTTAATATCTGTATAAACAAAGTCCTGTCCCTTTCGGGCAGAGATGACAAAATGATAGACGGGGAATTCTTATTATCATATAAGCACAAATAAGCAAGGTAGGGTGGTAGTTCAATAAACACATCATTGTTCAAATTCGTTTTCTCAACTACTCTCCTACGTTTATTAATTACTACACAATCATACCACTCATCATCAGAATCATTAACAACATTGCGTCTAAGTTCGGTAGGTACATTAAGGTCAATGAATTCCTCAAAGTTCTCATGATTAGGATTAGTTGAGTTGTTTTGAATCAATGTTTCTCCCATAAGTCTAGCTTCAAGATCGAGGTCCATACGCTCTCTTAATCCTAGTACATAAACACCTCTAATTATGCTTTTAACCGGATCTTGGCACTTATAGACTAGTTTATTATTCCCTATCCTTAATGAAATTTTTCTCTTAAACACATCAATTTTAGCATGGGCAGTAGACAAGAAAGGTCTTCCGAGGATTAAAGGAATCTTAACATCCTCGGGCATGTCTAGTATAACAAAGTCTACGGGAAAAATAAACTGCTCAATCTTAACTAGCACATTATTAGCAATCCCTTCAGGTCGTTTTACCGTTTTATCAGCCAATTCAATAAGTAATTAAGTTGGTGCTAATTTTCCTAGTCCTAGGGTAGCGAATGTCTTAAGAGGCATAACACTAACACTAGCTCCTAAGTCAGCTAACACATTATTGAAAGATATACTATTAATAGAACAAGGTAGAGTAAAACTTCCTGGGTCTCTTTCTTTATGAGGCAAGGCATTTGAGTCGGTTGCAGGGCTCTCTTCTTTCATTGTTGCCTTGATCTCCTCTTCAATCTTTGTCTTCTCTTTTAGTAGTCTCCTTAAGCTGATTGAAGAGTTAAAGAAAAATTCGGGTCTTGCACCATCATCACCATTCATCGATCTTCTAGGTATATTAGGAGTGACTTCTTCAGTGGTGCTTATGGCCTTGACATGATCTCTTGGATTTGTTTCAGTTGAGCTCGGTAAACTTCCATATCCCCTTTCTTGAAGAACCTTGCTCATTTGACCAATTTGTTGTTCCAATGCTTTGATCGAAGCTCCTTGATTTCTTGTAGTAGTGTCCGTTGAAGCTCGAATTTCTTTGATCATAGCAGTATTCTCTTCATGTCTTTTAGCAGCATCGGCCATAATTTGCTTTAAAGTATCGTCTAAAGTCTGCCTCCTCTCTTGATAAGCGGGATTGAAGTTGTTCTTTTGATAGAATCCCGGACTAGCTTCCCTAAATCTTGCTGAAGGTCGGAATGGTTGTCCAAATTGGGTGTAATATGCTTCTTCAAATGTCTCACTTTCATTCTTGTTCGGGCAATCTTTAGTGTAGTGAGGTCCTTCGCACTTTTCACATCCAACTTGGGCAGCATACGCTCTTTCATCTCGCTTCTTCATCTCTCTACTAATTTTATCCAATTGAGCTTGAATAGCAGCAATCCCGTCAAAATTAGTGCTGCTCTTAGATCTAGTAGAGGTCCCATCGTGCCATTTCTGAGAATGATCAGCAGCTTCTTGGATCGCTTTCCTAGCATTAGTTGCACTCATCTGAGGTACAGCTCCCTTAGCATCCAAGATCTGTCTAGTTGGCACGTCCAGTCCCTGATAAAACAATATTATCTCCTGCATAGGGGTTAGATAGTGTTGAGGACATTTTATCAATAAATCTTTAAATCGTTCCCAAGCTTGATAAAGGGTTTCATCAGGCTCTTGCTTGAAACTATTGATAGCCTCCATCTTCTTAGCAGTCTTAGCAGGTGGACAATATCTCTTCAGGAATTTGCTCTTCAAACCTTCCCATGTAGTGATTGAACTAGCAGGTTCATTCCTTAGCCACTTATTAGCAGCTCCTTTTAGTGAGATTGGAAAGATTCTTAGCATGAGTTGATCAGTATTGACTCCTTCTGAGGTAAACAAATCTGCAATCTCCAGGACCTTCTCAACATGCTCATTAGCATCCTCTTGTTCCGTCCCACTGAAAGCATTCTCTCTGAGCTCTTTGAGAAACTGACCCTTCAACTCAAATTTTGAATTATCATCAAACTTAGGTCTAGCAACTCCTGAAGTGTAATCAGCACGGGTATTGTTCATGTATTCCTCCATAGTAGTGTTTTCGCCCATTGTTTCTGTTTCAACTTCCTCTTTTTCTTCAGAAAAGTAATCAAGCTCGAGTGAACTTGAAAGATCAAAGCTTCTTGTGTTGAAAAGCCTTTTAAGCGAATGCAGGGCTTGTTCAGGATCTTCGAAAGGTTGAATCAAGTTCTTCGTAGAACTCCTGGTCATGCACTTCCTGAAATTAACACAAAAATATCAGTAGGGTATGCTCGAGAAAGTAGTATATCAGATGATTAATAACGAAAACGGAATACGAAAAATTAAAGTTACTGATATCTGCAGACGATGCGCCGTATCCAAAAAGTTGGATACGCCGTATCTTATAATCGTTAAAATTTAATCAGACTTTATTCAGAAAATAGATACGCCGCTTTAGAATTTAAGAATGCGCCGTATCGAATTAATTAATCAAAAATCAACTTATCTAATTAAAATTAAATGCGTCGTATTAACGAAAGTTAATGCGCCGTATTTTCGTTACGTTTAAAAAATAAAAGATTTTTGATTCAGTAAGATGCGCCGTATCGACAGAGATCGATACGCCGTATCTGTTTAATAATTCGCAAACTGTTTTTAATTAAAATAATAGATACGCCGTATCTGCGGAAGCAGATGCGTCGTATGGCGTTAACGTTTAGAAATTTTTTTTTATTAAAAACAGATACGCCGTATCTGCAAAAGCAGATGCGTCGTATTACTTTATCGCTTAGAAAAATTTTCTTATTAAAAACAGATACGCTGTATCTTGGGGAAAAGATGCGTCGTATCGAATTAATTAAACGCGTTGTATTAAAAAAAATTAAACGCAATACGCCGTATCTGAGAGATCAGATGCGCCGTATCGTTTGATTTAGCACAGTACAACGATAGCAGAACAGAAAAATACGAAAAATAAAAACAAAAATTAAACACACAAACGAAAATAAACACACAAAAATAAAAGAAAACAATTAACACACAATACAACAAATATGCAAAATAGTACAATGATGCAATTAATCTAAAAAAAAGAAAAACCTAATTAAAATACTAATCAAATTAACAGATAATAACAATTCACTCCCCGGCAGCGGCGCCAAAAACTTGATGCGCGTGATGTGTCGTTGCGGTTTAGCAGTTTTAATGCCTACTCAAGTTTTAAATTTATATTTAGCCGACTTATCAATAACATACACACTTAACGAGCAGTGTACCCGGTCAGTATGAAGATAATGGTAAGTAGAGTGTCGATCACTAAGAGTGGAACGTATTATCTCGTTATTCTAATCAGTATTTTAATATCCTAACGCAAGGGGGTTTCAGCCTGAGAGACTGGCACGATTTGTTGCAATTAAATAATAAAATAAACCAATAGGCACGAATCAGCAAGTAGCACACACGTACACAGATAAATACTTGAGACAATAAGAGGGCTGTCCTTATGATTAAGTAGATTTTCACTTGTTTTATTGATAGCTTTATATGAAGTGTATGTAGTTAACCCTTTCTCGTTGGTCCTAATCTTATCGGCGAGTAAACCCTTAATGATTACTTATGTCTAAAAGTTATTCCTAAGTGATCAATTTAGAAACAACCGTGGGAGCCACATTATGTCCCGCAGTCAAATGCCCGCAAGCCACTAATAAACACAGAGGTTATCAATGCACTAATAAGTAGTAACCAAAGACATCAACATATAAACTTTAATTGATGGGAAAGCAAGTATTAAAGGGAGTGCAATCTTTCGTTGTCACATTACACAAGCCACCAATCCTGATGAATTAAAGTTTGCTAACACAATAAAACAAAACTACTTAATGAATTAAACACATGCAGCACCTTCTTACAGCTCTTGTATCTTTGATTTGGGTGTGTCTTGTGCTGCCTCCTTGACTGAATTCGTCCTTTGTTCCTCCTGTTTTGTCTTCGGTTTTTGGGTTTTCGGAACTTATAATTCGTCTGGTCTACGGGGTATTTATAGTTTCTGTCTGAGGGAAGATGCGGCGCATCTACTAAGTAGATGCGGCGCATGTACTTAACTTCGCGTGGGGTCCAAGATTATAATATTCAGGAATATTCGTACACCGCCAGAAGATGCGGCGTAACTCCATGATTAGATGCGGCGCATGTCCTCTTGTATCTTGGATCGTATCTGGTGATATCATGATAGAGATGCGGCGTATGTCGAGAGTGAGATGCGGCGCATCTGGAGCAGAATTGACTTGATCTTGTCCATGTCAGTAGACCTTCAACTTTATGCACGTTTTGCTCCATAATTAGTCCAAAATCGCTAAGTTTCACCAAATGCTTGTTTTTACCTGAGAATTACAAAAGTAAACGATTAAGTATCAATCCTCATACATAATATAGTAAAACAAGTCAAATTAATAGGATAAATGATAGTAATAAAATGTACTTATTTGAGTTCATCAGTGTTACCGTTGTAATTGGCTTTTTACCCCCTCCCAAATGAATTAAATAACCGTAGCCCCACAGTTTTGACCGTTGGAACAGTACTTCCACGTAAGCAGTACGTCTACCTAACCAGTACTCTTCAAAGCAGTACGTTGAAGCAGTTCTTTGCAGAACCAGTACGTTGTATAGAAAACCAGTACTTTCCATCTTCTTATCCACAACCTTCTAACTAATAACGATGTTGCCTCCCCTTAAATACAACATAGGTACTAAAATGAAAAATCCAATACTTTTATTAAGAACAGAAAGAAAGTATACTAACTAATACTAAAGCCTCCCCTCAAATGTAGCCTAGTAGTTAATCATCCCAATGCTTACAACTAAGTGGTTGAACCTTGAAACATCAAATCCCTTTGTGAGTAGATCAGCTACATTGTCATCTGTGTGAACCTTGACCACATTTATAAGCCTGTGCTCATAACAATCTCGAATGAAGTGATGCCTAATCTGAATATGCTTGGTCTTGGAGTGATAAACTGGATTCTTCACAATACAGATGGTACTCTCATTATCAATGTTGATAGGAGTGTTTTTGAAGTTGAATCCATAATCCAAGAGTTGATTCTGCATCCACAAAACTTGTCCACAACAGCTTGCAGCAGCAACATATTCTGCTTCAGTAGAGGAGGTTGCTGCAATTGTTTGCTTTTTACATTGCCATGAGACTAATCTTCTTCCAAGATATTGACATCCTCCAGTGGTTGATCTTCTATCATAGTTATCTCCTGCATAATCACTATCTGAAAAAGCTTCCAAGTGAAAAGGTGACTCCTTAGGATACCATAATCCTAACTTTGGTTGATGCTTGAGATATCGAAAAATCCTCTTGACTGCATGCATATGAGAAACCTTGGGTGTAACTTGATATCTTGCACATAAGCATACAGCAAACATGATGTCAGGTCTTGATGCAGTCAAGTACATAAGACAACCAATCATTGATCTGTAAAGCTTGACATCCACAGCTTGTCCATCTTCATCCTTGCCTAATGGTTTATTGTTATCAATGGGTGTGGTGGCAGGCCTGAGATTTGGAAGGTCAAATCTTTTAAGTATGTCTGCAACATACTTTTCTTGATTAATGAAGATTCCATCTCTTGTTTGTCTAACTTGAAGCCCCAAAAAGAAAGTTAATTCTCCCATAGAACTCATTTGAAACTCCCGCTGCATAAGTTCTTCAAATTCTTTCACCATAGACTTCTTTGTGGCTCCAAAGATAATATCATCCACATAGACTTGGACTAACATAATGTCTTTCTTATCCCTTTTAATAAACAAAGTCTTATCAATAGCTCCTCTCCGGTAACCATGTTGTAATAGAAAATTTGAGAGTCTCTTATACCAAGCTCTGGGAGCTTGATGAAGGCCATACAGTGCCTTGATCAACTTGTAGACTTTGTTTGGATGTGCAGGATCTTCAAAACCAGGAGGTTGTTTAACATAAACTTCCTCAGAAATTGTGCCATAAAGGAAGGCACTTTTCACATCCATTTGGTAGACAGGAAATCCCATGTATGATGCAAAGGCAAGAAATAACCTTATTGCCTCTATTCTTGCAACAGGAGCAAAAACTTCATCATAGTCTACTCCTTCTTCTTGGCGATATCCTTGTGCAACCAATCTAGCTTTATTTTTGATAACATTCCCTCTTTCATCTCTTTTGATTCTGAAAACCCATCTTGTACCAATGACTCTTTTGCCATCTGGTAGATCACATAATACCCAGACTTCTTGAAGTTTGAATTGTAGAAGTTCTTCCTGCATAGCTTCAACCCAACTTTCATCATTTAAAGCTTGAGCTACCTTCTTGGGTTCATCTTGAGATAGAAAACAAGCAAACAGGCATGTTTGTTGATCCTTGTGATTCATCCTGTTTTGTTTGTAAACAAAGCTAAGTAAAGCAGTATGTTGCTTAGAAAGACCTTTAACTTTGTTTCTTGTAACCGCTCCTGAAGAGGGTGATCCAATAATATTGCTTTGAGGATGAGCTTTATGAACTCTCAATGTAGGAGTTGGTGGAATTGGAAGATCAGATTCTAAATTAGTAACATCAGGTTCTTCATTGGTTGAGAAAATACCTTCTTGATTAAGCTCATCATCAATTTCTTCTAACCCAGGAATGTTAGCATTATCCAAATCTTCATCATCAACATTGGAATCATCATTATTGCTCCAATTTGATGGTTCTATCTCACCAGAAGTACTGTCAAAAGGATCATCAGTACTTTGATCAAAAGTACTGTGAGCAGTATCTTTGAATTTACCCTGTGTCTTTGCAGCATCATAAGCCCTCCTTTGTTCATCTTCATAGGACTTTGCTATAGTTTCTTGAAAAAGCATCCTATTAAGTTCTTCTTGTATGGCTTGATCTGCATCAGATACTGTGATGGTTGGTTGAGCAGTACATTGTTCCTTATCAGTAACTTCAGGTTCTTTATCAGGAACATCTTCTGGTCTTACATTGACTCCATGAACAATGTACTGTGAATCATCTTCTTTGTGATTAGCCTGATTTTCTTCTCTAAAAGGCACATAATTCATAGATGGAGTGAACTTGAGATCAAGATCAAACATCCAATCAGGACCTTTTCCTTTCTGAGTTTCTTTATCTTCCAAAAATTCAACATGAAGACAATCTTGAACCTTTTTGGTATTCCTGTTATAAACTCTAAAACCTTTGCTATTTGTACAGTAACCCAATAGATAACCTTCATCTGACTTACCATCAAATTTTCCCAGAGAATCAATGGTATTTAGAATAGTCAGAGGACAGCCAAAAGGTTTTAGAAAACGAATGTTTGGTTTCTTTCCCATGAGCAGCTCATATGGTGTCTTCATCTGAGGTTTAGTAACTGATACTCTATTTAAAACATAGCAGGCAGTACTTATAGCTTCAGCCCAAAAGAGAATAGGTAATTGTGAATCTGCAAGCATTGTTCTAGCTGCTTCAATCAATGTCCTGTTCTTTCTTTCTGCAACACCATTCTGCTATGGAGTTCTAGCAATACTAAACTCTCTCTTGATCCCTTTCTTGGCACAGAATTCATCCATATGCTTGTTCTTGAATTCTGTCCCATTATCACATCTAATACCTCTTACTTTGAGTCTCAATTGATTTTCAAGGGCTACTATCAGATCATGGATAGCATCAAAGGTTTCATCTTTGAATCCCAAGAAAAAGACCCAACTAAATCTGCTACAATCATCTGTCACAACCAAGCAGTACTTCTTTTTGTTTAAACTTTCTACTGAAACTGGTCCAAACAGATCCATGTGTAGCAACTCCAAAGGTTCTCTAATAACTTTATCCTCAAGCTTTTTACATGAAGCTTTATGTTGTTTACCCTTCTTGCAAGCCAAACATGAATGATCAGTCTTGAATGTTTTGGAAGGTAAACCTCTAACTAAATTGCCTTTGACCAGCTTGTTGATGTTCTTGTAATTTACATGACCTAATCTTCTATGCCATAGATGTGCTTCTTCTAATGATGCCTTGGCTACTAAACATGTTGCTCTTCCAGCAGAATTGAGACTCTTTAAGTCTAAACTGTACACATCATTGGTTCTTGGTACTTTCAATGTTACCAAGTGATCATCAACAAACTTAAACTCAGGAGAGAGAATAAGACATTCTGTATCAGTGAACAGAATTGGGTACTTCTTGTCACAAATCTGAGATACTGACAAAAGATTGAACTTGAGCTCCTTCACATATCGAACATTCTCAAAATCAATACATCCAGCCTTGATGGTTCCTTTGCCAGTGATTCTTCCTCCATCAGGATCATTACCAAATGCAACTCTTCCTCCATAATATGCTTTAAAATCTGACAGGATCTCCTTGTCCCCTGTCATGCTACCAGAGCAACCACTATCAACAATAATATGATCTTTAAGCTCCTCCTCTGGGTTGCCCTGCACAGTAAAAGAAAGGGTTAGTTTCGTTTAGGAACCCAAGCCATTACTGACTTGTGTTCCCCTTGTGGAGTGACATACTTGAATTCCTTCAGTATGTAATCTCCACTGGTTTTGAAGGCATGGTCAATGATTATTTGCTTTGGTCCCATGTCCTGTGTTGTATAATCAACAACACTCCCTGTTTCACCCTTATCTGATGAAAGTACTGCTTGTTCCCCATCAGTACTTTCTTTCTTAACCCAATTTCGTTTGACTTTAGGTTTCTATGATCTAGGTACTCTGCTTGAGGTGTAAGACCTTTTATATGAAGTGAATCTCTTAGGTCTTCTATGTGAAAAAGTGTTAGCAGTACCATGATTGGTTGAAAACTTAGAAGTACTTTTAGAGGGTACTGCTTGAGAAACCTTAGACTTATCAGTACTTAAGGGTACTGATGGTTTGGAGAGAGGTCTTTTCTGGTGAGGGTACTTATAGTCTTTAGAGAAATTACTATGGTTAACCCTATTTGAGTGATTCCAAACTGGTCTAGTCTCTCTTGGCTTATTGTTGGCAGGTCTATTCTTTGGGAACTGACTTAAATATTCTGAGTGTAAGTCACAGTGCTTAATCAAATGATCAGGACTAAAGCATACATAACATAATTTTCGCTCCATATTCCCAAATCCTCTTCTATGATTAAAAGGTTTCCTATAGTGAGCAGTATTCTAAAAAGTTTCTCTTGGAGGTACTGCTGAATATCTATCAGTACTTTGAAAAGATTTTGGAGGTACTGCTTGTTTTTGAAAGGCTGTAGGAAACTTTTGATCATTACCCCTTTGAAAATCATCCTTGGGTTTCTCAGAACTAGATTGACCAGTAAGCTTCTTCCTAAACTCTAGGTTGTCTACACCATAACGAGAAACATCTGTCCTAAGTGGTTGAAACCTACCAGTGGGTGGAGGAACTGAGTGGTACCCCTTATCTTTCTTAAACTCAGGAGGTGTTTCACTAATTGGTTCCTCATTCCTAGATGTGTTTTCTTCTGAGCTAGTGAGTTCATCATCACTAGGTGAGATCTCTTCCTTATCACTAGGTGGAGTCTCTTCCTTATCACTAGGTGGGGTCTCATCTGAACTACTATCCTCACCATAACCTAGTCCAGCTCTACTGTTTATTCTTCTTTGTTTTTCAACAAATTGAACATGTGATAGACCAGCCTGTTTAATACTAGCAAGTTTTTCTAACAAAGCATCTCTTTCCTTAGTAATCTTTTCTAATTTAGACACCTTACATCCTAACTTCCATTCACTTAATTTTAATTGATAGTCTTGTTGCTCATATTTTTCTGCCCAAGCCATTTCATTATTTTCATGTGTTAATATTTTGGCTTCCATTGACTCTAAAGTTAATTGATAACCAGCTACCTCAGACCTAGCTGTTCTACAATTATCTCTTTCAGTCACATATTCTTTAAGCAACTTTTGATACACATCATTACACTTAGAGCATACCTCAGAGACATTGGATGAACTTGGTGAAGTAGCTACCATAGCAATCTGAACAGGTTCATCTTCATCCTCCATGCTCCAGTCAAAGCTTCCAAGACCATCTCTTGATTCCAAAGCAGCATATCCTGGTTCCTCATCAAAAGCTGTGCTCCAATCAAAATCTTCCATTGCAACCATAGAATAGGTTACAGGTTCATCATCAAATTCACTGCTCCAGTCAATCTCAGCTAGATTTTCTTGAGCCACCAAAGCTTTTGGTTGTGATTCAGTAATAGGAACCTCTTTTCTTTCAACCTTGGGTTGTTCAATCATTCTGTTTGCTTGATATTTTGCAAACTTGCATTCCCTTGCAAAGTGTCCAAGCTTTTGACAATTGAAACATTCAATCTTGGATTTGTCAAAAGTGATACCCTGTTTGGCTTTGAAATCAATTCCCCTTCCTGTCTTGTTCATGAACTTCTTGATCCTTGCAGTGATCATGGCAACTTGCCATCTTATATCAATCTCCTCTAAAGCATCTTCTTCAATCTGCAACAAGTCTTCTTGATAGGTAACAGGTAGAGTGGCTTGTTGAGCAAAGAAGGAACATACAACATCATCAGAGTTGGTGTTGTTTGTTGGTGATGGGTTGGGGATAGTAGTGGTTGTGCAAACATGCTGTGTATCACCAACAGTACTTTGAGAAGGATAAGCAGTACTTTTAGTGGAAGTACTGCTTCTGTTTTCAGAAGACACAAAAGCTATGTTGTGAGTTTTCTGAGAACTATGACCATTCATCTCTTGCTCGTACACCTTTAAATTGTTGTAGAGATCATCAAAGTCCATAGATTCCAATCCAGGTTGTCCTCTAATCATGGTAGCAACCACATGCCAGACAGATGGCAAACTCCTTAAGAACTTCAAATTTGCATCTTCAACGGTTACCTCTGCTCCATACAACTCTAGAATACTAAGTACATTTTGGAATCTGTCATAGGCAGCATCAAGACCTTCTCTTTCACCAACAGTGAAAGTTTCAAACTGCTGCTTCAATAAGTTTCTATGCATCTTCTTGGAAGCATCATTACCTCCAAATCTTGTCTTGATCGCAGCCCACAATTGCTTTGCATCCTTAGCATCATGAAACTTTAGCAGGTGACCATCAGGAATAGCAGACAACAGTATGTTGAGAGCCTTATCTTGATTTCTCTTTGTAGCTGCTGGCAAGGTTGGTTGAGGTGGTTTAGGTTGTCCTTTAACTGCTACAGGTTCTTCAAGAACAACATTACCATTGACAATCACATCCCATAGAGCATGGTCTGTAATAGCAAGGTACTGTCTCATCTTCATGCTCCAGAGATCATATTCTCCCTTCTTGATGATAGGAATTCTAAGTGAGGTGATGGATGGGATTGGTGCAACTTCTGTCGTCATCATTTAGGGTTTGTTGTTAAATCGGTTTTAAGGGTTTCTTCTTAATCAGAGTCTCCACACAAGCTTTGATACCACTTGTTGGATCGATATACTCTGACCAAACTAACTTGTAGCTTGTCTACGGTTTAACAACCTTGGATAAATCCAAAACTGTTAATGGTGAAACGCTGATATACTTTGCTAAGTATGCGGAATCTACTTCAACAAAGCTAAGAAGAATTAATAAACAACTTTGAATATTATTAAAACCTTGAACCTGCTCTTTACACAGATTCACTAAACAAACTCTAATCACTAATATCGTACTTCTCTAATACTCTAAATTAAGCTTCTAATAATTGTATCTCTAATGCCAACCTAGGGGTCCTTTTATAGGCACAAGGAAAACCCTAGTCGGTTTACAATACTTGAACGACAAGCAATTCTAAATCTAATCTAATAATAACTCTAAGAACATTCTAGAATTACACATTAATCCTTAAACGTATTTGCATATCAGTCCTTTATCTTTAGCAGTACTTTGACTTCTTTAGAACATGAGCAGTACTTTGACTTCTATCGAGCAGTACTTTGACTTTCTTCATGCAACAGTACTTTGTAGCCCAACACAACTGTCAAGTCACAACACTCAAATCACAATGACAAATCGCAATGCCAAATCGCAGTGCCAAATCGCAATCCCAAATCACAATGCCAAATCGCAGAAGTCAAATCGTAGACTTGTTGGTCAAATCGCAATAGCTAGATGACAAATCGCAATAGACAAATACGTCGCTATCAAATCGCAGACCTCAAATCGCAACCAAGAAACTCACACCGAGAGTCAAATCGTAGTTCACACTTTTCACCTAAAAACACCTAAAAATCACCCTTTTTAACGTTTTTGCTTGGTTTCTTTTGCACCACTTGATCTTAGAAGGTTATAACAACAATAAAAACACTAAGTTTAACACCACAAACGTGAGAATCAAAGAAAGCCAAGAATAAGACCATAAACCTTCAAAAACCAAACTTTTGATCTAAACTAATCAAGAAAACACACACACAATCTAGCTAATCAAACCATGGTTCTGATACCAATTGTAAGTAACACATAATCATAACACACACTAAAGATCTAAGCTTGGCCGAATTCAAGAGAGTTTAGAGAGAGAAAGAAATGGGAGTTTTCTAGTGAGAGAAAGTTGTGTGGATCAGATTAAGAAAATGAAAAGCTCCAACCCTCTCCCTTGGTGGGAGAGGGTATTTATACAACTTACTTAACGCCCCACGTGGGCTATGGAGCGGGCTACAGTGGGTAAAGACCCGACCCGACTCCATGGTGAAACGATATCTAAACTATAATTATAAAGCCTACGAGCTATCTAATGCCAAAAGATACTCGGGGTGACTGAGTCTTTCATATGAATATTTATATTCCTAACAGCTTTTTTATTCGGTTAATTCTTTATGTGTTAAATAGATCCTACGCTTCCGCATGTGTGTGATGATTATGTGTTTAATATATGAACTTGTCATGTTTATTAAATTCCAACAGTGGCATCACGAGCCGTTTTAACATGTAATAAATTACCGAAACACATAAAAAATGAATATTGGATTAGGTTTTCATGTTAGTCGATTTTTTTGGGTTTAAAAAAATCGAAAACCCTAATTTTTTAGGGGGGGCCCGATGCCCTAAAATATAAAAATTGGTTTTGTAGTTTTGAAACCTTAAAAATTGTAACATGTTTATGTGGTTAAAGTTGTGTTTCTTGTGACTTGCATTAATCCATGATAAAATATGCATGTTTATCATGGATTAGATTTGATTAATTGTTAAGTTGATTTACACATGTAATTATGATAGATCTAAAATTGGGGAAGACCTCAATTAATTATATTAATGAATCTATTATGTGCTATTTGGTATATATTTGCTAAGACTAACGCAATCGATACGTCGATGCATGTGGCTCACTTACCATTGTAAGTGATAGTCTTAGTTAAATATATGCATATTGACACATAGAAAGATTATTAATAGGTTTTACCAACAAGTTTGCATGTGGCTAATTGATACATAAATTAATTGTTAAGATTATGTGTGCTTATTTGGTTGTTTATTTTTATTAATTACTTATTTTTTGTTTAAATTGTATGACACGTTGTAAGCAAAAAAAAAGGGTAATTTTTTGAATAGAAAATAAATGGACTAAATAACTATGAAACTTGTTGTAATAAATTATGAATCTTGCAAAGTCTTATGTGCCGATAGTGGTTCGCTTCGCACGGTAATTTGCTCACAGGCGAGACTAGCAAGATTATAATTTATAACATGTTTTTAAGACTTAAAGTCATAAACTTTTAATTGAGTGATGAGTTTTGTACCAATAGTGTGAACGTCTCACCCAGTTTTGACAAACTATAAAAGGGGTATAAGGAGGATTGACATTAAATTGTCAAACCGAAAGAGACGCGTTTTTAATTGGCACTTGTGCTGACGTTTGTCTCTCCGCTCCTTTGTGCGTCAAATTGGAGCTACCTAGTATGGCTATTAATGTACAAAATCATCTTAAGGGTGAATTGACCTCAATTCTACGTGTCACTTTGTGGTAATTATCCGAATAACTTGGGTCTTTTGACTCATGCAGTAGTAGGATATAGTGGGCGATAATTGTAGGTAATTTTTTGATTGGTGAACCCAATACCTCAATTGAAACTTTGTTGATTTAAATCTTAGCCTAAAATTGGTAAATAAAAAGGTTTTGAAAGCTTATGATACGAAGATGTGTGCATGCTTCTTGGTACATATTTTGATTGACACATCAAAATTAGTACCCTAAAATTTAAGTTCATGCCATCTAATTATAAGAAACACTTGAAGTTGTAATTTAGCTTAAGTGAGACCTTGACTAGATTACAATGACAAGGTAAATTTCCGTTAACGCGTGAGACCATATATGGAGAATTTGCAGTTTCTAAATTAGACAACTTAATTAAGTTGTTAGTGAGAACTAGAAACTTAAGGCATGAGGTGGGATGAAACATGCTTACTTTGCAAATTGAATTTGGCAAATGTAAATCCCATAATGATCTAGGAATTGTAAATTGTTTGCCAATTATTGTTCGACAGATTACCATATTTTATACTTTCATTACTAGCAGATCAACTGATGTAGTGAAATTATGAAAATTTGGATCATAGTTTTTCAAGAAAATTCAATGGTTATATGAATATTTCCTTGGGTATATTATTTTCCTGAAAAGTTGTATTTTCGAAAATACTAAAATTGAATTTTGTAAATTCTTTTAAATGTATTAATGCAACATTAAACCGTAAACGTGGGATATTCTTTTATTGGTAAAGTGATCTACACCCATAGGGGTTTTTGGCTAGAGTCGACGTTACTGAAAAAATAAAGGGATAATTACCAAAATAGATCAAACACCAAATGGTCTATCCCATACCCCGGTTGCCCAAAAAATGTCCTCAGTTGCCCAAAAAATGGCGATTGTTGCCCAAAAAATACACTGAAAATCCTTCAGTTGCCCAAAAAATTTCCGGTTGCCCTGGGCAACAAAATTATTTTCGGATTTCGGGGTAGATAGGAAACCGCCCATTTGTGTTTGGTCTACTTTTAGAATTATCCCAAAAATAAACCTAGTCTCCTTTCTATGAGAGAAGAGTGAGACTTAATCCTATTCTTTTTCATGAATGAGAAAGGTATGATAGGAAAATTAGAATTGTCTAAATTCTAAGAAATAACTCATAGCAAACTTTAATAGTTAAGAAAATTGCACATTTTCTGAGTTATTTAATTAGAAGCTAGACTAATTACCGCAAAATTGGTAAAAGGCAAACTAGCATAATTTATCTAGTTTTTGTGCTTTGACCACTTAAAGATGCTAAATACCATTGTGAGGATGGTAGACATATTAAGGAAAAATTGCATGCCCAATTTTCAAGTTAATTGAATTGATGGATAGTCCATCATCTACATAGTAGAATACACTCTTTTCTATACCTAAGTAATTGTTACGAATGGGTCTTCTCAAAGGTGTATGAAAGTTAATAGCACACTATTTGCTTTTACTGGTTATGAAACACTTACAATGTTGTCAAATTCAGTGGGAGCATTGTGTTGTAATTACTGAATAATGAATTATTGCAATGATCTGTAATTCAGTGGGAGCTACAAGCTTTGTCATCTTGGTAGTAACCCAAATTATCTCTAGAATGTCTTGAGATAATTACTTTCCAATTGTAGACACTTGTGGTTTTAAGGATAGTCATGTACGTTTTCTTACTAGACAATGTGGTTCTATATCTACTAATTATACCAATATCTATGACACAGTCATATTGATCACATAAACAAACGAGTGACGTGTTGTTTATCTGATACATGATGTTGTTCCATGCACAAGTGGGAGAAATCTTATATTGTGTGCAAGGTACAACACATAGGAATATGATTTAAAGGATTGTCTTGACCGCAAGGTAAGAAACTAACGTTCTAAATACACATCTAATTCAAGAAACACTTGTTGTTGAAATTTAGCTTAAGTGAGACCTTGACTCTATTGCAATGACAAGGCGAATTTTCATGATTACGTGAGACCGTACATGGAGAATTTACAGTTTCTAAATTAGATACCTATTAGAATAAGTGTCAATATGATAATGAGACTACTTCAAGCTAAATATTTATGTATTATTGAAATGACATAAATAAATGAAGTAATCTAATACTACTTCAAATTTCAATATTTATGTATTCTTGGAATGTCATATATAAATGAAGTAATAAATTAACTTGAAATTACTATTGAAACCAAATTGTGGTGTTCATGATTACTTTAGTTATACATGTTTATACTTTATTGTAAAGCTATAAATATGTAGTCTTTTAATTGTTACAAGACTTATTATAATATAAAGTAAGACGTTAACTAGTTCTTTATTAAGACATATACAAGAAGTCATTGAGTTGATCAATGGTTTATAACGTATAGTAGCATTATAATAGTCTATGTCTTCTTGTTGAGACATGGACATGAAGTGACTTAGTTAAAAAGTACTTAAGTTATAAAGCATGCAATTGGCTTGGAAAATCTATTTCACCATTAAGTTGACTTAGTTGGTAAATAGGTAAGCCAAAAGGAGTATAAGGTTATCTTACATATTGTTAGATTGTCTCACAATATTAGTTTAATGAAATACCTCAAGTTTGTGGTGTGTTCAGTTAGGAGAATCAAACTCTATTGGTATCGTTTGATTAAAGATAACTATAACTTTTTTTCTTCCAAAAAGTTATCAAGGTTAGAAAATTGAGTATGGTTTGTATATACTCAATAAGACTCCAACCTAGAAGATTAATAAGACACCATTTATTGTGGAATGTGATGAATCACATTAAGTCTTAAAATTGAAGTTCTTAATTTGTTAAACAACTTATGAAGTAGGAAATTAACAAGCTAATGTAAGGAACTGTCAATATGTATTTGTAATGTCCCAAAAGAGAACAATTTAGTGTTGCTCTACTTGCTAAATATTTATAGATAGTCTATAAATTTCAAAAGGCAAGTAGGAGTTTTTATCTTGAAAAGATAAAATTACAAGATACATAATCTTCTAAAAATACACTAGTAAATGTAATGATGAGGATTAAACATGTTAATGTTAAATCTCAAGATGATGGAATTCTCATTCATAAATCCGAAAGGATATATCAAATATTTGAATAATATGTTGAGGATTATGAGTTACAGGATTATGGTAAACCTGTTGATCATTAAGATGAATTGCAAATATTGAATTTGGCAAATTAGTCATACTATGAATGTTAAGATGCAGTCCATAAAGATAATTAGTTTTTTAAAAACTTAGTTTATCTTGAACTCTATAATTAGACTATAGAATGAAGATGAGTTTCTTCAAAGGGAATGAAAATCCTAGAGGTTTAAATATTTGTGTAGAAATCATATGGACAATCTTTAAACATACTTAATGTATGTCTTATGACAAGATTATTAATCACACTTAAGCAATTAACTGTGATTGAATATTCTTTCTAGGCACATTAAATGTATAAAGATTATGATTGTCATTCTTAGTTTCATTAATATGAAATTGACAATGGAATATCAAAACTCTTTCTTGAGTAATTACTTGTGCGAGGACGATAAGTAATCAAAATAAGTATTTGAATTCAAATAATCTTTGGAAGTATACAAAGTGCAATAATTTATGAATGGATTAATGCATGCATCTAGGAGATATACTTATGTTTAATTATTAAATCCAACTTTTGATTTATAATTAAAATAAGATAATTCCTTAGTATTCCTGAAAGCTAATGGGAGTGTTATATTTATTTTCTTATTTCATATATGTTGTATAATATATAGGAAGTAACATTCCATATACGTTAAATGTTAAGTCTTAGTTTGGAATGAAACTTCACTTGAAGATTTAGAAAATAAACATACAACATTGGAATATATGTTTATTGTTATAAACATAAGCAGTAAAATAATTGATTCTAATAGAACATGATATACTGTTAGAAAGTCTAAATGGAAACATATCTTTGAAAAGATATAACATGAATGAAATCTAAGTTTGACACAAGGATTTTTCATGAACATCATGTTATTTGTTGTATCATGCTTGGATGAAAGATGATTTGACAACATTGATATCTAATTGAAAGTTATTAGATAACTAAGTGTAATGAATATGGTTGGATATAGAATTACATCCTCAGCCTGGAATTGCTCCTAAATTCTAAGTATGAACCATATGGCAAATTGTTGCGTAATTGTTATAGCCGACAAATCTTGAAAGATTGGAAGGCATCAAACATTACACTGTTGGGAATTAAGGTTAACAGTTGGAACTGTTAGTATATAAGTTCGTACTGCTGAAGAGATTGAAGACAACGCTGACAGTACAAAGTCAGTTAGTACGGTCGCATTAGAAAGTTAGTACTTCTTATGATTTTTGTAAACGTATAGTAGATAATTATAGAAAGGATTTTGTGTATATCCTATTGGTATAGATTATAGTTATCTTATACAGGAATCCTTGGTCTATAAAAGGATTGCCTAGGTTAAAGTTTAAGAAATAGAAGTTATATAGAATACGTATCGTTTTGTTAAGATTCAAGGTTGTAAACCCTAGTGATAGAAGATCACTCGTATTATTGAATTAATAATATTGAATCATTCGAAGTTACACAATTGTCTCTTGTTTATACGCTGTTTATATCAATCACTTAAATATTCTTCTAAGTATAACAAAGTAGATTCCGCATACTTGGTTATATCAACTCAGAGTATCACATACACGTTAACAGGAGTAACGTCCTAAGTGTATAATGAATCCTATCAAGTGGTATCAGAGACAGGTTGATACTTTTTGATTTAGAAGAAAAGATGGACATGGAGATAACATCTTCTACCAACATTGTTGCTAAGCTACCAATGCTTAAACCCAATGAGTTCGATATGTGGCGATTAAGAATTGAGCAATTTTTTCAAGTGCAGGATTATGCACTTTGGGATATCATAGAAGAAGGTAATTCCTTTAAGCCCACAACCACAACGACTGTTGTTGAAGGTAAGACTGAAACAACGGTGCAGACAAAGCCAACTACTAGTGAAGAAAAGGCACATCACAAGAATGATCTGAAAGCAAGAAGCTTGCTACTACTGACTATTCCTAATGATCAATTACTGAACTTCAGTAAATTCAAGTGTGCCAAGACTCTGTTTGAAGTCATTATTGCCAGATATGGTGGGAATGAAGCCACCAAGAAAACTCAAAAGACATTACTCAAGCAACAATTTGAGAACTTTTCAGCTACAAGCAATGAGTCACTAGATCATATGTTTAACAGGCTTCAAAAGCTAGTGAGTCAACTTGTTGTTCTAGGAATTGAGATACCTCAGGAAGATCTCAACTCAAAATTCCTAAGAAGTTTACCATCTGAATGGGCTATGCATGTAGTTGTCTGGAAGAACAAGCCAGACATAGATTCTATGAGTCTGATGGACTTGTATAGCAATTTCAAGATAGTGGAGCAAGATGTTAAGAAGGTTGCTGGTACAAGCTCAAGCTCTGGAAATTTGGCTTTTGTGTCAACTCCCAGTACCTCAAGCCAAGTGGAAGAAGTGCAAGTTACTGGAGCAGTTGGTACTGCTAGTTCAAATATTGTTACTGCTAGTACCTCAAGCAGTACTAATGGACTCTTGGATGAGAATACTTATTGTGCATTTCTGACCACTCAACACAATGGAAGTATGCTGACTCATGCAGACCTTCAAGAGATTGATGAAGATGATATTGAAGAGATGGATATCAAGTGGCAGCTCTCTCTTCTTAGCATGAGGGCTAAGAGATTCTTGAAGAAGACAGGCAAAAAGATAATTATTAACAGCAATGATGTTGCAGGGTATGACAAGTCAAAGATTGAATGTTATAATTGCCATAAGAAAGGTCATTATTCAAGGGAGTGAAGATTGCCAAGACAACAAGATGACAAGAGCAGAGGCTTTGGAAACAAATCAAGAGTTGTGGAGGTTACAGACTCAAGCTCAAAGGCTATGGTTGCCATTGATGGCTTAGGATTTGACTGGAGCTACATTGCAGAGGAGGAAGCAGAAGCATCTTCAGAGATGGCTCTCATGGCATTTTCAGATTCTGAGGTACAAGTTTCTAAGTGTTCTAAATCATGTGAAGCTTTAAAAGATCTAGAAACTCTTAAGAAAAGATATGATGAACAAAGAATAGAGCTAACCCAAACCAGTTTTAATTTAGCAAATCATAAAAGGGCTTTAGTTGTGTTAGAAGAACAAATTGTTCATTATAAAGGTAATGAGTCTAAGTTTGCTGATGATATGATTATACTTAAGAGAGACTTAATGTTTAGAGAAAATGAAATTAGTGTGTTGAAACATGAACTGGAACAGGTTAAGAAAGCCAAGGAGAACATTCAAATGAGTGTAGACACACTAGAATACACATCAAAAGGTGTTCAAAAGATAATTGAATGTCAAATCTTAAACAAAGCTAAGTCAGGCCTAGGGTATAAGTCTGTTCCACCTCCTTATAGGGGAATTCCAACACCCCCAGGCATAGACCTAGAATACACATGACTCCCTAAATTTCAACTACCTGAGCTTAAATATGGTCCTCAACCTAAAGAGAATGTAGTTGATAAACTTGTGTATGAGAGTGCAAGTGATGCCTCACTTTCTGAGGATAAGGTGTCTTCAGCTAAGGACTCAGATGCTCCAACCATAGAGGACTGGACTTCTGATGATGAGGATGATCAGGCTGTGGTTAAGCCTGTTAGTGTTAAAGTGGAGGAACCAAAAGTTCCCAAAGTGGTCAAACCTGAGACTTTTAGGCTTAGATCAAATGCTAAACCATTTAAACCAACAGTTAGGTATGCTGAAATGTATAGAACCACAAACAAGCCTAGAGGTAACCAAAGGAATTGGAACAACCTCAAGTCTCACCAACTAGGTGATGACTTTGTCTGTGTTAGGAAAGCTTGTTTCACATGTGGTAGCTTTGACCATCTTGCATTTTATTGCAACAATAGGGTAACTAGGTATTCAAGTCCTAGGGTGAATTCAGTAAAACCTCCTACTCACCCAACAAATGCTAGAATGATACCTAGATCAGTTCTTTTAAGATCTGGACCAAGAGCAGTTCATACTGCTAGACCAGAAATTCATAATGCCAGACCAAATGAGACTCTTTACCCAAGACCAACAGTCCAAGGTGCAAAAACTCTTTTTAAATCAGCACCAACAACTGTTAAAAGGCCCTTTAACAACATATTAGTTGTAAACAAACAAGTTTGGAAACCTAAGGTTGCAACTGCAAACCCAACAGTTAATACTGTTAGGAAAGCAGTTAATACTGGCAGTTTTCAAAACACTGCTAAGGAAAATTTGGGAAGTGGTATTAATGCATCTGCATCATGGGTTTGGAGACCACTTCAATCTAATGGTACTCCAACTGTTCTAAAAAGATTTAATTATATTGATGCAAGAGGCAAGCCTAAGTCTGTTATGGCTTGTGTACCACAAGGAAATTAATTTTTCTTTTTATGTGCATTGTTAGTCATATGCTTGTTATGTTGTGAGACAAGTGCTTTGCACTTTGTTTCCTTGTTTGTGGACTAACAATTGCAGGAATGGATGATAAGCACCAAGGAATTACAAGTGCTTTATGTTTTGGACTGAATGGTGATTTGGAGCTCAGTGTGTGATCTTTCCATACCACAAATGGTAATTGGTTCACCATGTCTAACCCACATAAGAACCAACTAGTCCAGAGCAAACGGTTTCTGGTAAAGACTAATCAAATCCATTAATGGTTGACAATTTACCAAAAATTGTATGGTTATCAACTCACCATATCTAACAGTGAAGAGTTGGCTAGTCTAAAGCAAACGGCTATTGGTAAAGACATATCAAATACGTTGATAGTTGATAGTTTACTAAAAACTATGTGTGCATAAAAATGTTTTTCAAAACCATATAAGTTTATACTGTTCTTTGAAAATTTTGCTAATGGTTTGTACTGCTAGTGTAAACTTTGTGCTGCTAGTGCAAAGTTTGTACTGCTGAACTAGCCGTTGTGACTGTTGTGTCAGTAATTAATTTTGGAGTAAAAACTAGCCGTTGGACGTTTGTTGCGATTTTTACTGATTGATTTACGATTTCCAAGGGATCCTCATCTAGATATTTTAACTTTTATTTTATTATAATCGTTTCCAAAAAATAAAAGTTAATTTATTCTTTAAGTCGGTCAATTGAAACCCTAATACTCTCTCAATAAAATCTCAATTTCACTTTCATCTTCTACTTTCTAACCAAAATTATCACTATTCACCACAGTCAAATCAATAATTACTGAGAACTTATGGCTAATTTGGATTTTGTCAAGACGCACAACCAGGTGGCTTTTCTAGAGAAAACAGAGGAAGGAAATGGACCGAAATTTTATGAGATAGTGGATTTCCTCAACCACTCTCACATAATGTATGCTTTAACTGTCTCTCCTACTCTATATGTCTCTCACATCACACAGTTCTAGCAGAATGCAACTGTCTTGACTAGTGAAGATGGAGACTTAGAAATCCATTCTAAAGTGGATGGCATATCTTTTGTTCTTATCGAATCTACACTTAGGAGACATCTTAAGTTGGAAGATTCAGATGGTATTAACACTATGTGATGAACTCAAATAAGTACATTTTATTACTATCATTTATCCTATTTATTTGACTTATTTTATTATATTATATGTGAGAATTGATACGTTAATGTTTACTTTTGTAATTCTCAGGTAAAAACAAGCATTTGGTGAAACTTGGCGATTTTGGACTAATTATGGAGTAAAACAAGCAAGAAGATAAGAGTCTACTGAAATGTACAAGATCAAGACTATTCTGCTCCAGATATGCCGCATCTTACTTATTACATACGGCGCATCACTATCAAGATTTCACAAGATACGATCCAAGATACAAGAGGACATGCGCCGCATCTATAAATGGAGTTATGTCGCATCTTCTGGCAGTGTACGAATATTCCTGAATATATTAATCTTGGACCCCACGCGAAGTTAAGTCAATGCGCCGCATCTACTTATTAGATGCGCCGCATCTTACCTCAGACAGAAACTATAAATACCCCAAAGTCAGACGACTTTAAAAATACTTTTGGTACGTACGATATTCGAAGGACAGAAGCCCTAGGCCGAATTCAGTCGAAGTAGCAGCGTAAGACACACCTTGAACGAAGATACAAGAGCTGTAAGAAGGTCCTGCATGTATTCAATTCATTAAGTAGTTTTGTTTTATTGTATTAGTACACTTTAATTGATCAGGATTGATGGGCTTGTGTTATGTTATCATTCACTTCAACTCCCCTTAAAATTGCTTTCCCATTAATTAAAGTTTATATGTTGATGTCTTTGGTGACTTTTATTAGTACATTGATAACCTCTGTGTCTAGCTGAGCATTGCTTGGGTCGCCATGCCCCTTCCTCGCCTATTTATTAGATCGCCTATGCATTCTATCGTCTGTAGAAAAGTAGGAAGAAAAATAAATGGGATAGTCATAAGTAATCATTAAGGGTTTACTCGCCGATAAGATTAGAACCAATGAGAAAGGACTTAATCTCGGTGCGTTGCATCGAACTATACACTTCATATAAAACTAGCAATAAAACAAGTGACAAGCTACTTAACTATCAGGACAGGTCTTCTTATTGTCTCGAGTATTTATCTGTGTACGTGTGTGCTATTCGCTGATTCATGCCTATTAGTTAGTTTATTATTTAATTGCAACCAAATCGTGCCAGTCTCTCAGGCTGAAACCCCCTTGCGTTAAATTAGGTTGTATAGCTAACTTAAGATATTAGAATACTGATTAGAATAACTAGATAATATGTTCCACTCTTAGTGATCGACACTCTACTTACCATTATATACATACTGACCGGGTACACTGCTCGTTAAAGTGTGTGTGTTATTGATAAGTCGGCTAAATATAAATT
This sequence comes from Artemisia tridentata subsp. tridentata, assembly GCA_021014915.2. Classification (NCBI taxonomy): domain Eukaryota; kingdom Viridiplantae; phylum Streptophyta; class Magnoliopsida; order Asterales; family Asteraceae; genus Artemisia; species Artemisia tridentata. The sequence goes on from CP139509.1 coordinate 291,515,219, forward strand.
TAAAACTTGAATACTGCTAAAACCACAACGACATACCGTGGGTATAAATTAGAGCACTCGCACGCACGCATCAAGTTTTTGGCGCCGTTGCCGGGGAGTGAATTGTTATTATCTGTTAATTTGATTAGTATTTTGATTAGGTTTTTCTTTTTAACTTTTAATCTAACCGCTAACTCTGTTATATATTAGGTTAAATTGCATTCATTGTATAATTTTGCATATTTTCTGTTTTTTGTGTGATTTTATTTTTGTTTGCTTTTGGTTTGTTTTTATTTGTTTTTATTTTTCGTATTTTCTGTGTTCTGCTATTGTTATACTGAGCTTATTCAAACGATACGGCGCATCTGATTTCTCAGATACGGCGTATTGCGTTTAATTTTTATAAAATACAACGCGTTTAATTAATTCGATACGACGCATCTTTCCCCAAGATACGGCGTATCTGTTTTTAATAAGAAATTTTTTTTAAGCGATAACGCGATACGACGCATCTGCCTTAGCAGATACGGCGTATCTATTATTTTAATTAAAAACAGTTTTCGAATTATTAAACAGATACGACGCATCGATTTTTATCGATACGGCGCATCTTCTGAATCAAAAATCTTGTATTTTGAAACGTAACGAAAATACGGCGCATTAACTTTTGTTAATACGACGCATTTAATTTTAAATAAATATCGATTTTTGATAATTAAAACTGATACGGCGCATTCTACTTTATAAGCGGCGTATCTATTTTCTGAATAAAGTCTGATTAAATTTTAACGATTGTAAGATACGGCGTATCCAACTTTTTGGATACGGCGCATCGTCTGCAGATATAAGCTATTTTTATTCTTATATTCATTAATTTCTCTTCTAGCGAACAAATCCTACTGAAGATTTTACCTATGATGACAGGTTTTGCTATGGAAGACATGTCAGTGAACGGATATCTTGCTAAGGAACTCTTGCTTTCGGATTCATTCGATGTGAAATTTTTTGATGATGTCAACTTCAATGTGCTCATGATTGACGCCGATTTATTTTCTTGGGAAACCCCTCTTGAGGCTACTTATAAGGAATTTAAACGTTTATGCAATATTGAAGATGGGATATTCTCTTATGAGTTACTAATGAGCTACACTGAGGATGAATTGCTACTCTTATGGCCCATCATTGAATCTAAAGGATTGACTTGGACTATTATCGAAGAGAATGATGGGAAATTCCAAATTGAATACATGAACTCAAGCAATAAAAGCTGTGGTGGAGGCAATACCCAACCTATACAAAACTCTTACATGCCTTATTCCGAACAGTACTGGGGATTAAATGAGAACTATCTGGACGATGAAAGAATTTATGCTGTGGCGGAGTTACTATTTCATGGCAGGTTGGTAAGGTTGATGGACATCTCCCTCGAAGAATGGCTTGAACTTAAATATGGTAGTCCGAAATTTGCCCCTGCGAATGAAGTCAAGCGGATTATGACTTCATGGTTGACACGGAGTTTTAGGGAGCAATTTAACGAGTTCATGGAGATAAGGAGGAAAATGATTGGTAAAGCTTGCTTTGACGTTGACCATGATCCTAACAATGTTGATTTTTCAGAATGGTTGGCTAGTAAGTTCAATAACCATAAGAGCGTGGATCGAGCTACTAAAGATGCGTTATGGGTATATTGGATGAGAGGGGAAGATGAAGAAGTAGAGAGCGACCATGGGTCGTCACTTCATGATTCAACAGTCAATGAGGGCATGGAAGAATTATTCAGAATAGACATTGACGTGTTCGATTATGAGACACCCTTGTGCAAACAATTCAAAGAATTTAATTACCTTCTTCAAGTCGACGATGATGTGCTAACTGGAGATCTACCAGGATTCAAGACTTATCATGATTTCAAAAACACTTGGTACTACGAATGGAATGACCAAATACCATGGGTTTGGGATAAACCATGGGAATTTGAGCACATTAATCACACCTGTACACCTTTCGTTTTCAAGGATGGGAGTAGTGTTTGGCCGACCTGTGATTATAAGAGTGACGGAACCTGTAATGGGGGAAGTATAATTGGAATGAAACGGGTTGGAAATGATGTAACCTTTGAAGACTATGAGTGGTATGATAATGTTGAAGACTGCCCACAAAAAGCGGAGGCTTTGCAAGAAAAGGGTAGAATTGAATACTTGAAAGAGCTAACGGGAACATCGAATACTACTTTCTGGGAATGGGTGCATGAACAATTTGATGATTACACGAAGCTTAGTCGACGGTTACAATGGGAATTGGAAAGAGAGTGGCAGGCAATTCAAGATGATGATTACAATAAGTCATTAATTGATGAACTTGATGACTATTTGATTAAGGATCCTTATTTTAAGTTTGTTGATAAAGATGAAGAAGAATTCACCAAAAGAAAGTGTCAACTACTTGGGATCCCTTATAATGAGCCACCTATGATTATTTCTGAAAAATTTAAAATCATCAAATATTCTTTGGGACTTGATGAGGAATATGTTGCGACGAAGACCAAGAGTTATAGTAGATTAAGTCGAACGGAAGATAATATTGCGAAGATATACGGGAACATCTTTCGGATGAAAGAAGAAGGATGGACCGTGACAAGAACAAAATGAAGAGTTGAATGTGAGTCTAACTTGAAGACTCTGGAATAAAGACAAGTGCTGACCGGGAGACAACCCGGAAAACTTTTACTATTCTGTTTTGTGTCGAGTCAGTCAGGCCGCAGAGGATACGGCACATCTCAATCCCAAGATGCGACGCATCTCCTGCACAGGTCATATCTTACTTTATTTTTCCGCATATTTATATTTTAACTTTAAAACTTTTTGTCAGTTTATTTTAATGCGGCACATCCCTGGTTAAGGATGCGACACATCTTTTATTCTGATCCGTAATTATTCCAGGCTCGATACGGCGTATCTTCTTCCATAAGATACGGCGCATCGACTGACCTGATGATTTTCAGTTTTAATTTTTATGTTTTATTTTTCCTAACTACTAATGTATTATGCAAGTTTGAACCTTTCTTAACCTAGGTGTGTTAAAGCCTTGGTGGTATTATAGATTCCTGCATTTCATGTGGATACATCTATTATGAAGCTTAAACGTTCTAATCCACAAGAAGAGGATTTTTGCTCTTATACTAATGGAGGATCATACCGAGCAAATCTCAGGGGAGTTTTTCTGTTCTAACTCTTTTATTTTCCAGTTTTTAACCTTTTATACAAACAACGAGGACGTTGTTTAACTTAAGTGGGGGGATTGGAGAATTAGAACACTTAACACTTACTTGTCCTAAACTTTTCAAAATATGCTTAAAATGTGCTTAATATATCAAAATTAAAATTTTTTTAGCATGTTTTTGTTTAAGATCTAAGTTACATAGCTGCACACATGACGTTATTTTCAAAAATTGTGATTTTTTCAAAATTCACAAATCTATGAGTGTGCCGGTGACTTGTAAACTTTAGAACTTGGCTTGTATACTATTCGAGACCACCATAATAAGTATTATTTATATAATTGGAATGACTTGTCTAAATTGGTAAAATTCTAGGATTACACCCAAAAAACCTATTATATGTTATGTGTTATTAGCTAACTACACTGGTTAGTTAACCCCCGTATAAACCCTTTTGTTACTCTCATTTTTAGAGTAAGATACTCCTAGAAAAACACTGAGAGCCATTCATTTCGTTTCTTACACCTTTGTTAAAATGTTTCGTTACACCCTTACACCTTAGCCTACCCTGTAGATTAAAATCCGTGGTTGGTTAATTGCTTTAGGCAAAGTGTGTTTCCTTACATTACATGTGTTCGCGTGCGTAATTCATTATCTACGGTTATGTCGGGAAATTGCACAATGCAATTGGAGTGAAAGTAAATATTGTATATTTTGAGTCTTGTTTTTCGTGTGTTTACTACTTTCACTATTACTGTTATTTCTGAAGTTATGAAAAGTATGGAAAAATTATCCAGAATTATCATTATAGTGATATGGTGAAATTTTACACATCTATGTTTATGTTTTAAGTTCAAAAAAAAAAAAAAAAAAAATCGAAAAAAGAGAAAAGAAAAAGAAAAAAAGAAGAGTTGGATGTTTGTTTTAACTAACTTATGTAAAGTTTTGTATTAAGTGGTCGATATCACCACTAGTTGTTGTATATTATATCTATGGATTGAATGGGAGTTGAACGTTATGGGAACGCCAACTAAAGGATATTCTTTGATTAAGATCTTGTTGAGTATAATTCCTGTCTACCTAAAGCGTGTGTTTCAAGTGTTAAAGCGTGAGTTATTCAATGATATGAGTCTTATTCATGGGATGGTTGGGATAGTGATTAACCACACTTAGGATTTTAATTTATCTGTTTTGTTTATTTTTCATTTTACACCAATTTGTATCCCAAATATTATCCATACCCTATATCATTTCTTTATCCAAACCTTTGATTTATTGAGATTAGGGATTTGAGCAATCTTAAGTATCGTAGTCGTGGATTCGGCTATGTATTTATGATTTTGTCGCCCTTTTTGATATAATATTATTGGTGAAGATTACTTGGTCCTATATTTAGCCTATTCGAGTTAAGGATTTGAGCAATTGCAAGTATCGTGTTTGTGGATTCGATCATGTATTTGTGATTTTGTCGCCTTTTCTGGAATTTGAGATCGATAGAGATTAAGGAGAATGATTAACCCTTTAAGCCTACAAACCCTTTTTACCGCTTTAGACTTGTTATTCCTTGGCTTTAGTGGGGGAGATGTGTATACTTGCCAAGCTTATGATAGAATATTCGTCACGACTGGACAGTTAAACGATTAGATTTGCTTTTATCAAAATATTTTATTTTACTTCTAATTCGTTAAGTGTTTGGTTGTGTGATGATGACAAAAATGAATACATGCTTAAATATAAAAATAAATCCTAATATCTTTTAGGATACATTTTCATAAGATTAATTCTAAGGTTTACTTGGGGACAAGTAAAGTTCAAGTGGGGGGATATTTGATGAACTCAAATAAGTACATTTTATTACTATCATTTATCCTATTTATTTAACTTGTTTTATTATATTATCTGTGAGAATTGATACGTTAATGTTTACTTTTGTAATTCTCAGGTAAAAACAAGCATTTGGTGAAACTTGATGATTTTGGACTAATTATGGAGCAAAACAAGCAAGAAGATAAGAGTCTACTGAAATGTACAAGATCAAGACTATTCTGCTCCAGATACGCCGCATCTTACTTATTACATACGGCGCATCACTATCAAGATTTCACAAGATACGATCCAAGATACAAGAGGACATGCGCCGCATCTATAAATGGAGTTACGCCGTATCTTCTGGTGGTGTACGAATATTCCTGAATATATTAATCTTGGACCCCACGCGAAGTTAAGTCAATGCGCCGCATCTACTTATTAGATGCGCCGCATCTTACCTCAGACAGAAACTATAAATACCCCAAAGTCAGACGACTTTAAAAAGACTTTTGGTACGTACGATATTCGAAGGACAGAAGCCCTAGGCCGAATTCAGTCGAAGTAGCAGCACAAGACACACCTTGAACGAAGATACAAGAGCTGTAAGAAGGTCCTGCATGTATTCAATTCATTAAGTAGTTTTGTTTTATTGTATTAGTACACTTTAATTGATCAGGATTGATGGGCTTGTGTTATGTTATCATTCACTTCAACTCCCCTTAAAATAGCTTTCCCATTAATTAAAGTTTATATGTTGATGTCTTTGGTGACTTTTATTAGTGCATTGATAACCTCTGTGTCTAGCTGAGCATTGCTTGGGTCGCCATGCCCCTTCCTCGCCTATTTATTAGATCGCCTATGCATTCTATCGTCTGTAGAAAAGTAGGAAGAAAAATAAATGGGATAGTCATAAGTAATCATTAAGGGTTTACTCGCCGATAAGATTAGAACCAACGAGAAAGGACTTAATCTCGGTGCGTTGCATCGAACTATACACTTCATATAAAACTAGCAATAAAACAAGTGACAAGCTACTTAACTATCAGAACAGGTCTTCTTATTGTCTCGAGTATTTATCTGTGTACGTGTGTGCTATTCGCTGATTCGTGCCTATTAGTTAGTTTATTATTTAATTGCAACCAAATCGTGCCAGTCTCTCAGGCTGAAACCCCCTTGCGTTAAATTAGGTTGTATAGCTAACTTAAGATATTAGAATACTGATTAGAATAACTAGATAATACGTTCCACTCTTAGTGATCGACACTCTACTTACCATTATATACATACTGACCGGGTACACTGCTCGTTAAAGTGTGTGTGTTATTGATAAGTCGGCTAAATATAAATTTAAAACTTGAATACTGCTAAAACCACAATGACATACCGTGGGTATAAATTAGAGCACTCGCACGCACGCATCACTATGCTAAACACTGAAATTTTTGAAGAACTTTCAAACATGGGGTATGATACATCTTCTCAAAAACTTACTTTTCAAAAAGGATGTTTCTCCCCACAATGGAGATTTTTGATACATACTCTCTTACATTGTTTAAGCCCCAAAAAGACCGCATGGGAGCAATTCAGTAGCAATATTGCTATTGCTCTCATATGTCTATCAACAAATAAGGTTTTTAATTTCTCAAAGTTCATATTTGAGAGTATGGTTGCAAATGTAAACAGCTAAACAAAGTTTCTTATGTACCCAAGATTTATTCAAACCTTTCTGAATAAGAAAAAGAATTTGCTTAAGAAACACAAAGAAACTTTTCCTACTCCTAGCCTGCAACAAAAAATTTTTCAAAATATGGCTATGGCAAGTAGATTGTTTACTGGGGTTGTAGTACCTCTCTTTCCAGAAATGCTTCATATTGATCAGGGTAAAGGCTCAGTCAACCCAACTGATCCCTATCACACACCCAATCAAAATCCTGAAATAACCCAAACACCCCCAATTATCACCACTTATAGGAGAAGGACCACACCTAGTCTAACTAGAGTGGCAACTGGATCCTTGCCCCATGATTCACCTCTCCTAGCAGGTAACACAGCTAGAAGTGATGAGGGTAGTTCTGGACAAAATGAATTGATGGCTTTATGTACCAAGTTAACTGCTAAGGTAGAATCTTTGGAGGAGGAACTTAAAAGTCACAAAGAAAATTTTGCCAAAGTCTACACAAGGTTGACTCTTAGGGTGAAGAAGCTGGAAAACCATCTCAAGAGGAAAAGGGCTAGAGCTATACTGGATGAAGATTCCTCAGATGATGATTATTCAGATGGTTCAGATGATGATGATGGTGGTGATTCTCCCAAATAGGGGAGGAAATCAGATAAAGACAAGGAAGATAAGGGGGAGAGATCAGAAACTCAGGGGAGGCATGTGAAGGTACTAGTGAAATGTTTGGTATGGGTACTGGTGATGCTGCTGATATGGATGTTGAAGATCAGGCACAAGAAACTGCTGAGAATGAAGAAACAGTTCAAACGGCTGAAGCAGTTCAAACGGCTGAGACAGAACAAGAAACCGTACAAACTGCTAGTTCACTTCCAGGTACTGCTGAGACAGAGTTTGAAAGAAAGAGAGCAGCAAAGGGAAAGAAGCCAATGACTCCTGAAGAAGCTGAACAAGAAGCTGAAAAACACAGAAAAATAAAACCCAAAACTCAAGCACAAATAGATTATGATGCAGAAGTTGCAAAGAAACTTCAACAAGATGATGAAGCTGATGAACAAGCTCAGATAGATCTTGATGCAGAGTTAGCTAAGAAGATGGCTCAAGATGATTTTGATGATGTAATTGAGTTTATGGAGAAAACAAGATTAGAAAAGGTAGCTTCCAATGCTGAGGTTGATCAAGAACAATTCATTGAATAGCTACAATATTTGTTAGATGCAGACTTGATTGTGAGAGCTCAAGCAGTGCTTATTCTTAAAGATAAGGACTTAAGTGAAGAAGAGAATTCAGAAAAGCTCAAAAGTTTTATTCTATCTAAGAACAGAGAAGTAGCTTGGAATGATCTTATGCAGAAGATTAGAGATAGGCAAATGAAAGGTTACAAGACAAAGATGCCTACAAAGAAAGAACAGATCAGCTTTATGAAGAGTTACTTGAAGAATCAAGTAAACTGGAAAATAAGTTACTTTACAGGAAGATCAAATGATAAAATTGAAAAAGCTTATTATGAAGCTTATGCAAGACTGAACACACCAATTTCAAGGGATACCACAAAAGGAAGGAAAAGAGATGCAGAGTTGTTAGAATCTGATGCAGCAAAGAAACAAAAAAAGGGAGCTGAAGGATTGACTGGTGAACAACTCAAGAGCATGATGGTGATAGTCCCTGAATCCACAAACATCAAGCCTTTGCAAGCAAAACATCCCATCATTGGCTGGGAAGTATTCAAAGAAGGTAGGATGAAAGGGTGGAAGATTATGAGAGTTGGTGGAATTACTGAAAGATACAAGCTGTTTGAAGATTTACTCAAAGGATTTGACAGGGAAGATCTTAATCAGTTGTGGAAATTGGTACAAGAAAAATTCAGAATTGTAGATCCACTTGAAGACAAAGACAAAGAACTATGGGTTCAATTGAAGAGGATTTATGAACCTGATGGTGAAGAATCAATGTGGAGATTTCAAGCACAAGTCATGGATGTCACTTGGAAATTATTTGATACATGTGGAGTGCATAGAGTTTCTACCAAGGATGGAATAGAAATTTATATGTTGGTGGAAAAAGAATATCCACTCAGACCAGTTGTTTTAATGGCTATGCTATCAGTAACACTCATGGTTGAAGGAGATTCTGAGATGGCAGATGAGTTAGTAACTAAGATATTCAATCTTGCAGAGCAAAGAGAAGCCAGAAACAAGCGACTGACATGATAGATGTTTTGAAGAATCCCCCATCATAGGAGATGAAGCTTAATTCGAAGAAACTTAGTGATTTGCACAAAAATCATAAGTTTAGGGGAGGATTGTTGGGCGATTAAGGTTAACAGTTGGAACTGTTAGTAAATAAGTTGGTACTGCTGAAGAGATTGAAGACAACGCTGAAAGTACAAAGTCAGTTAGTACGGTCGCATTAGAAAGTTAGTACTGCTTATGATTTTTGTAAACGTATAGTAGATAATTATAGAAAGGATTTTGTGTATATCCTATTGGTATAGATTATAGTTATCTTGTACAGGAATCCTTGGTATATAAAAGGATTTCCTAGGTTAAAGTTTAAGAAATAGAAGTTATATAGAATACGTATCGTTTTGTTAAGATTCAAGGTTGTAAACCCTAGTGATAGAAGATCACTCGTATTATTGAATTAATAATATTGAATCATTCGAAGTTACACAATTGTCTCTTGTTCATACGCTGTTTATATCAATCACTTAAATATTCTTCTAAGTATAACAAAGTAGATTCCGCATACTTGGTTATATCAACTCAGAGTATCACATACACGTTAACAAGAGTAACATCCTAAGTGTATAATCAATCCTATCATACACAATGGATATTAAAGTTTACGAAATTTTAAAGAGCATATTGTTGTTTGCATACAATGATGCTAATAAAATTGAGATGACACTCAATACTAGTCATGGTAGGATTTCATGCTTGTTAATGGCCATGTGTACTAGTTATGTTTAACTATGAGCATAGTTGCATTATACATTAAAGAATTATAATACTTTAAACTATAAAAGGTTTGATAGTTTAATTGTAATAAATTGGTGGTTGAGGATGTCACGCATTTTATGAAATATTATGTGGCAATATCAAGATAGTTGAATGCACACATACAAGAACTTCACTAATTGAATTCTTGAAATAAGTATTCTCAAAATTCCAATAGATCAAAAGTAGTTGATTTATGTCTTGTCAACAAGTATGATTGACATGACTTGAGGCATAATTCATTAACTAGAATTATCATGCACTGATCTATTTAGTATTTGGATAAGGGATGTTAAGCAATTATTATTTACAATGAATTAAAGTACTTGATACGTTTGTTTTCATTAATAATAGATTGTATCCTATATTTGCATGTTTAAATCCCTGAATAACTTATGTTATTCTAAATTGTCCATTGTCAATTAATGATATGGGAATATCATTAAATTAAGGCAAATCTGAGTATTGGCAGAATATACTTGAAAGTATATTGATGTGTTGACATGTCAATTTCACATGATATTCAATGAATTGAATATATGACTTATCCCAACTACATGATTTTACTTTATGGATCTTGTCATCAAGTAAATCATTGTTATCCTCAGACTTTAGATACCAGATAACTGTCATGGATGTAGTGCATTTCTGTAAAGCAATTTACCGCTATACGTTACTGGTAGCTATAAGGATTATTTTCAAAAGTGTTGCAAAGTTCATGGGTTTTGCTTGTAGTCAAGAAAGAATTTGTTCCTTCAAAATTGTTTTGAAGTTTAATACTGTTGGGCCCCTCGTAGGGTTGACAAGATGTTTGCGTGGCCACACCCAAGATCTATCTGAAATACGTTCAGACGATTTGGTAATCTTGCTCAATCATAAACAACGAGAAACAGAATAGTTAATTAAAGAATGACTAAGATCCATATCTTAATAAACGTAGTATTAGTAACAAAAGGATAAGTATGATGATGAATCATCAAATGATTTTTCCAGGAGACCTTACTCGAGTTGTACTGGGGGCATTGGCGTGTTGCTAGACGCTAAGCAATGTCATTACACTATTAAGATATGTCCAAGTGGGAGCTGTTAGTTTATGGACAATATTTAATATGTGTATGTCTAGAATCAAACTCGAGACCACTGGATTGCACACTTGACGTATGAAGAATTAATGTTTAATAATTTAATATAAAAAGTTATATTTAATTATTAATTACACAAAACGACTAACGAACGTTAAGTAATTAACGGTAATTGACTAACGGTCGTTAAATAATAAAAGGAAAGGACTATAGATGGAAAGTAGAGAACAAGAAAGATCTAGAACCCCTTTGTGGGTTGAGATCCGATCGGCAATGGGCTTCCCAAACCCAAACCCTAACTTGTTCCCAAAGTTTTGTCATCCTATATAAACAAACACAAGGGTTCATTGGTTTGTAACTTTTGTACACACACTAAACCCTAAAAGTGTTTTTCTCTTTTCCTTGTGTCCCAATCGGCCAAAGCCTACAAGAGGTGTTCGACTTTTGTTTTTCTAAAACAAAATCGTTTTGTGTTTTATTAAACTAGCATTTACATTAATTTGGTATTAGTACGTGTGTACAAGAAAGTGGTATTAACTCACTATAGTTAATATCTTGGATTGAATTCACACGGACGATCACCCCGTCCTAATCTACACACGGACTATCACCCCGTCCTAATCTACAAACTATTAAATGGACTTCACATTTTGTCCCAGTCTAAACTAACACAACTAGTCACGACTCACACACAAGTCGGATACACAAATATACACGAATAGAGTTTGGAGGTGGGAGAAGAGAATCGTAACACTAGTTACGTGTGTGTGTGAAGATTAATCTATAACACTTCGTTTCTTGACGAATACGAGCATTCTTCTCTTGCACTTTGATGTAGAGGATAACGGGATCACTTATAAACACATATCAATACGTTATAGTGATCAAAGAAGAAGAAGGAAAGAACATAAAGTTTTTGTGCTAAGAGGATTAGTTTTCCTGCAGGGAATAGTGCAGTATTTATAGACACTAGGACGAGCGAGGACAGTCCCATAAACCTTGGACGGTCCCTTATATATACGGGACCGTCACATGTTTACGGGACCGTCCCGACAAATGCTCCTATTTTTGTCCTGGTGTGGTGAAAATTTATCTAGTTTTAGGCGGGAAAACTAGCTGTTAGAGAATTTTGAATTCAAATATATTTTCTTATTAAAACATTTCTTTATAATTACAAAAATACTTTTGTAAAAATGTTTTGTCATATAAAAATGTGAGGTTTTAAGAAAAATATTTTCTTTGATCACTTAACTAATATTGGTATAGTGTTTGTTCATACCTTAAGTAATGTTGTAGTCGAGACGTTGTCGAAACGAGTTTTCTCGATCAAAAACTTATTAAACGTAGTTTTACGTAACGTGTTTTTATATTTTGTGATTATCAAAACGTATAGAGACCGAATAATGCAAATGACGTTTTTGACATTATTTGTATTAACACGGTCAAACCAAGTCAAACTAACGGAATTGGGCTAAATGGACTAGATCTGTAATTGTTCGAAACCACAGGGACTCGACCCGAGACAAAAAAGAAAAATGTACTGAATCCGTAATACCCGGTAAACCACAAGGACCATTTAAGTAGTTTACTCTTAAAATTAAATATCTCACAAACCGTTAATCGTTACGCAAAATGAATCAAACCATCGTGACAAGAATTAAATCATATTTCTATAGAGGGACACTTCTATATACATTCATCGAACGTTTTTATTTAGATTTTTTTGTTAGTGCTGAAACTTACGCCATGAATAATCACATGTGATTTGTAAAATCAGAGTTTATTTGTTATTTTAAAAATCACATGCGATTTATGAAATTCACAAGTGATTTGTGAAATCACACGTGATTTTGAAAAGAACAAATCACATGAGATTTTTTAGGACGTAAATTTCAGCCAAAAAAAAAACTCAAAAAAAAAAATGGTCGAAAGTATATCGAAGTGCGCGTCTACTGAAAGTGTAACACCCCGAAAATCGTAATGAAGCAGCGGAAGACTTAAACGGGGTATTACCAACTAGATCACAGTCATAATTATAGATTTTGGATAAAAAGGGAAATTTTTATATCATTCACCGAAAACTCAATATTCAGAGATTACATATTTGTTATCAAAAGGGGTAGTAGTTCAAAAATGGTGATGAGTTAGAAAAGAATGATATAGTTATTTAGAACAAAGGTGGGTCTTTTCTCCATGCCTGTGCCAACTCCGTGCTTGAGATTTCTTTAATTACCTGAGATAAACATGCTTAAAAAGTCAACACAAAGGTTGAGTGAATTCACCGTGTTTTATTTGTAATAGTTTGAAATAGTTTGAACACAAGTCAGATAGTAGTGAAAACAATAAATGATATTGTGGTGTAATGATCAAATAGATAAATATTGCACTAAGCCTCATGAAACGCAAACCTTAACGTGTAGGGGTAGTAATAATAAATATCCCAATCATAGCAATGATATGGGTGATAAATGCCCTGGTGTAGGAGTTTTGCCATACTCAAATTCGAATAAAGTGCATTTGTCTATCAATCCGGCTAACACTATGGCTATCCATCCGGCTAGTACAAATGGGATGTCACTTCCAATAGATCTATTCACGAAATTCGCGTTCACTCGCAAGTGATTAATGGTTCATGATAAGGGACTTTTAAATTGGCGGGTGTAATAACTTAGGCAATATTAACTTAGCAATATCAATCAGGATAGCATACAAAAATATTTGTGTTCAGATTTATAGCATGTATCTCCCCACGGGATTTGAAAACATAGTAAAAGTGGGACTATGAACTCACCTCAATAGTAGTAGAAATCTGTGATGCAATCGAGTCAAATAGTAGGTAATGCTTCCAACGCGTGACCTAGATTAGTATGGCATAATTTAGTTCGCATTTTTGATTTAAGATTTGATGACGTAAGATAGTTTAACGAAAAATTTATCAAAACAATTATGTTATTGATGCTCGTGTTAACCATGTATTTTACGGGTAAATATCGTTGACGTGTAATGGTTTTTATTATTTCGTTTAGTCATTTTTGTTGTAATTTCAGTAATCAATATATGACATAATAAGTGACGTCGTTAATTAATTTAAATGTCTACATGTTTTTCATTTTTTTCCCGCCAATAACTTAGCAAATTTAAATGTCCTAATTTCTAGTTGGGCTGTTTTGCTGTGGGCTTTCCAGCGAGCCTGTGGGCTCACATGTGGGCTTCTAGTAGCCTACTGTGAAAAGCAAATTTGGGACCAAAGGTCTTAACACCTTGAATGTGGGCTTTGTGTTGGCCCAAAAAGCTTGGATTGACCCTGTGGTTTATTCGGTATGACATATGAGATCAAAACAGTCTTGCCAAGCTTCAAGCTATAGGCAGTCTCATTTTGAGACCTTGGGCGGAGGGTCGAACGCTACTAAGGGTCGAACCTATGGTCTCGCTTAACAATCCCAACCATACGAGGTCTTGAACAAGTTTTTGTAGGCATAAGATAGGTCGTGACTACACATCTCATGACGCCAACCTAACCTCCCTTGGTGTTGAGTTTAAACCGATATGCTAACACACCCTCTATGATGGACTCGAAGTCTTTTAACCAAGCAAGGCAACATAATTAACTATCGACACGAAATTTGACAGTAACATACTTAGGTGCCTCGAAAATGGGACATCACTATGACTAACCAAAGTACGCCATATCCATACGACTTTTTACTAAGCGGTTTCGTAACAAGAAAACCCAAAACTTAACACTTCTATACCCCAAGGCCTTCTCTTCATAACCCAAAAGATTTATCCAAGGTCGACGCAAGCAGCTAAAACGACTAGGTTCTAGGACTCACGAATCTCCCTATACTCGGTCATATATTCATTTTGAAGATTTATTTTCCTTTTTAGACATAATCACAAACGCCTTGCGTGCACATTTTAACACCACGGTTTTGTTCTAGGTCGACTTCTAGCCTAACCTCAAACTAGACCACTTCACATTTCGAGCTAATAACATATTTGTGTTTGTGTTATTATAAATCTTACCACACCATAACAACATTATACTTAGCAAAAAAAATGTCCAGTCGATCCATAACCTCAATTATTCTTATCTAATCCTAATTCGAATGAAAGTAAAAATATCAATCTTAAATAAAAATGAACCTGAAATTTGGTGGGATGTTTCGAACACAACTCAACTCGAATCCAAAAGCTTCAACCCGATCAATCCTAGCTTCCAAACCGAATCACAACCTTCACTTTTATCCTTACTTGAGAACTTCTCAGTTTTTGTGGTGTTTGGTGATGAATGTTGTGATTCGATCTCTCCCTGGAAGACTAGGATTTATACCGGATTGAGGAGAATAGCTCCATACAAGCTTTCGGGTTGTGGGAAAACCAACCTTCCTAATTGGTGTGATATCTCTATATGTGCTCCTATTTTTGTGTAACCTCGTGAGATAAAGGGGACAAGAGTTTTTATGGTCAATGGAATTAATTGGTGACGGGGACGGTTCGTTCTTGGGTTTTCGAGGGGAATAGCAAGGCGACAAGACCAAAGGGGATGGTGTTTCTTATTGATGGTGGTGCTTGCCGAAAGAGTGATAGGATGGGAAAGTGGAGGTGGAAAGGTGATGGCATCTATGGTTGGAATTTGGGTGTCGACAAAGAAAACAAGGAAGAAGGAGAAAGTGAAATGGCAGTGTAGTTGGTTTGGGGAAAAGGTAAAGTCAAAAAGGAAGCAGCAGATAATTAATAACTATATTGGGTGGAGAGTGACAAAAAAAAATGGAGGAGGGAATTATATATATATATAAGTTGTAGTATTAAAGTAGATTGTAGTTATCTTAAAATGCAGTAGTTTTGTAAGTGTGTATAAGGAATTTTTAAAGTAGGGTGAATAATTTAGCTACTCGGGTCTCGCTAGACCGGGTCGGTTTTGGCTTTGTTTAAATATCTCCAGCTCGAGAGTTCATATCTTTAGAGTCGTCAGTTATTATTTGAGTTTACTTCCGAGTTCGTAATTATTTTTATGGTTCGTTCTGCACGTTCTTCGTTTGATTTATTAAACTTATGCCATACTATCACAGTGTCGGTACGCGTACGGTTCCAGTGAAAATGGAACGTGAGTTTTGTCATAGGGTTCGTTTTGTAATCTCACTAGTTATTTCTCAGAAGAAAAAAAATAAAAAAAAATAAATACATATATAGCAATATTTCGAATGCAAAGGTGAATAAAATAACTTGATTAAAGTTCATAATCAATTGCTTCGGGTTTACAGAAAGTTAATAACTCGAAAATTTTCGGGTTATTACAGTACCTACCCGTTAGACTGGATTCGTCCCGAATCCTAAGATGTGGTAGTGGTCGGGGTTGTGTTATCAACAAGTGGGGGTATTTAGAACGGATTTGATCTTCGCGTTCCCATGTGTACTCTGGTCCTCTCTTAGAGTTCCGTCTAACTTTGACAATAGGGATACGGCTTTGTTTTAATTGTTTGACATCTCTATCCAAAATCTCCATTGGTTATTTGACAGAATTTAGCTTATCGTCAAGTCGAATTTCTTTCAAAGGTACGACCAGGGTTTCATGAATATCAAAGATCTGTGGGGGTAACCTACCCGTTAGACAAAGGAGTTTGTTAATAACAAATTTTAACAATGAGGGTTCCGGTCGAGAACTTGGTGAACGTAGAGGAAGTTGTTAACCTTCAGCTTTTGTAGATGGTGAATCAGTTTGTTTTAGGATTTATAAATAACTGCTCCCAGCATAACATGATCCCTCCTGAATTAGACATAGGTAGCTAGGCTATGTATAATTTAGGAACAATGATGTGATGTTCGGTTTAGTCGTTATAATTCTCAGTGTTTAAATAGATTCAACCCATGCCGTTTACAAAATGGCAATTTAAGGAAAGATGTTATGATTGATAACAAATTTGTTGATAATATGGAAATCAGAAAGGAATAGAAAGTACAATAGGTGGGGAATTATCACAGCAAGTTGTTTATAGAACAGAAAGTAGTCTTAAAAACCGGATACTAGGGATGTCATAGACTTAGTTCATAGGGTGATTATAGAATAGGTTGTAAAACGGTGTGTAGAAGAGTTTATAAAATGGTGACGGAAAATTTGGATAAATGTACCTTAGTTTACAAAATGTTGGCGAAACCGTTTGTTGGTCTATGGAATAGTATTAAAGTAGCAAATCGATTTATTGCATAAAATAAGGTAGTTCATAATATGTGAAATAGTTTATAGAACAATAGGGATGACCCTTTATTATTATTGGCAGTAAGGCCGCAATTTTTTTTTTTTTTTTTTTTTTTTTTTTTTTTTTTTTTTTTTTTTGTAGTAAAACGTTTTGTAGGGTAACGAAAAATTGGTTTGTGATGCATTGTGGTATAGTTTGTTGTTTTATCAGCGGTTAATGTGGTGCTCAGAGGGGCAAAATAATTTATGAGTTAATAATAAAACTTGTAGGGTGTTTGCAACATAGTCTGCAGGGTGTCAGTATAAACATTTGTTGGTTTATAGATTTGTAGTAGGGTAGCAAATTTGTTTATTGTGTTTATATCAAATAGTCTGTGGGATGATTTGTAAAATAGCTTGTATGTCGATAGTGACACCGTTTATTATTTTATAAGAGGGTAGTAAGGTAGTCAAATAGTCGGAAAAAAAAAATGGAAGTAAAGTGGTGGTTTATTGGGTGGTAAAGTAGAGTAACGAAATGACTAATGGGATAGTGATAACCAATAAAGTTTTAGCGAAATGTTTTATAAAGTGATAGTAAATGATTTCACCAGATAGTAGCAAAACGGTCTGTAGGGTGTTTACAAAATGGTTTATATGAAACTAACAAAACAATTCGTAAGTTGATAGCAAGTCTGGAAATTTCTTAAGAGGATGAAAAGTTCATTTGTTGACAGTGTAAGATAATAAAGAGGTGTTAGTGAACTGTTTTGGTTGATAGTGGTGGGATATCAAATTTGTCTTTTACATGGTAATAGTTTTTAAAATGGCATAATAATAGTTTGTAAAATATGGAGTGCAAGGGCGACTGTTGGCACATCTAGTTGATATGAGATTGTACACAAATTCTAGGTAATATGACAAGGTTCGCTTAAACATGATAAAGTCGGAATAAAGCACTACTGCCATGATATCATAACAAGAGTAGATACAATCACTACATATATGATGGAAAATCTCGGCTCTTATAGACCGATATCAATACATAGCATAGCCGAACCACATGTCCAAATGATAACTTGTCTCACATTTGTTATACAACAAAGAGGTACTACAAGCGTCACTAATTTGGCCACACATCCCGTGGCAAGGATAAAAGCTACTTATGATAATAGTGTAGTCTAAGAACTACGTGGTGCTCTTCTGGGTGGATCTTCGGTGGTGGTATGAAGTAGTGGTCGTGGCACTATCCATAGTGAGGTATCCAAATCTTCATAGGTAAACATGCCAGGGGTCCATGATGGTGTAACTTACATCGGTCGCACATGGGAGCGGGTCCAGCATAGCCCCCAGTTCCAGTAGGTGTGGCAATGTAAGCCCTAGCAGTTTCCTGCCGGCGATTCTGTTGGTTGTGGTGGCGGTTCCGGTCTTGCTGATAGCCTTGTGTGTTGTTGCGGTTGTGGCTTTGGTTATGGTGAGAGTCGTTGTTGCTGTGACTGTTTCTACGATCATCAAATTTTCTTTTGTGATCGTTGCTTCCCTGAGCTTGATTACGCCTGATTTCCCTTTCCAGTAACTTCTGAGCAGTCTCCATGGCTTCCTCCAGTGTTTGTGGTTTGGACACCGTGACATCTCCTTCTATGCTTCTGGGTAATCCTTCAACATACCTTTCTAGTGTCTTCTCGAAATCCGACACCTTGGTTGGGCATAGTATGGAGAGCTCTTGGAATCTCCTATCATAAGCCCTAAGATCATATCCTTTTACCACCAAGCGGTCAAACTCATCTTCCATCTTTCGAATTTCAGTGCGAGGACAATACTTCTTCAACATCTTCTGTTTAAACTCAGCCCAAGGAAGTTGGTAAGCTCTATCATTACCCATTTTATGAGCAGTGGCGTTCCACCACGACAGTGCATCATCTGTTAGAGTGCCAGTAGCAAAGGCGACTTTGTCGTTTTCGGCACAACCACTTCTTGTAAAGACGGTTTCTGAACGCTCAAACCATCGAGCTAACTCCGTCACTCCTTCAGTACCTTTAAAGGTTGACGGTTTGCAACTCATGAACTCCTTGTATGTGCACTTGCGGGTTGCAACTGGCTCGCTCTCGGCAGTGGGCCTTGTTGCACTGCCGGTAGGAGTCGTGGCTGCAGCTTGAGCTATTAATGCAGCGGTCACGCTTTCCGTGATCAATCGGCGGATCTCCTCCGGAGTCATGATCGATCCGGCGACTGCTTCTGTAGTTCTGTTGCGGGTAGCCATGTTCTAACAATGACACAAGAACATATATTTAGGTTTTACGGTTAATATAATCAAGTGAGGTGCCATAATTGTCTTCATAATAGTAGCATACAACATTAATCATCACGACATGTCTGAATACAATCACAACACGCATGGAATAATATGGTGACGTATAAAAGAAAATCACAACACATAAATGAAGAAAGCAACCATAACATAGATCAATATTGGTACATAGTAATCATAACTAACCATGAGTTTTAATAATTTGATACATTGTTTCCAAAAGAACAATACAAAATTATTAATGCCACGCTGGGCAAGTTAAGATGTCACTACTACAACAATACGTGGCTAATCTATGAAGTGTCGGGTGCATCTCCAGATCCGTGCTGTAAACCTCTAACTATCTCAGCTAAGCCATCCATCTCTATAAAACGCCTTTGGAAATCCTGGTTTATACTCAACTGTGCTGTCAACATAGCCTCTAAAGCGGTAATCCTCTGACTCTGGGTTCTCTCAGTATCCCTGGCTGCTCGTAGGGCTCTCTCAACATCTCCTACCCTACACTGTAATCCCTGGACTGTCTCCTGGGCTACCGTCCGCGCATGCTCAACGACGTCAACTCTGAAACTCACATCAGAGATCTCTTGTCTTCTGATGTTCATCCTCCTGAACAATATACGGAGGTCTTGGTCGTACGACTCAAACTGATCAGTTGGTAGCTCATCGAGGTGCTCGGAGTGAAGCTCTACTCTTCTAGTCAGCGAGTCCAACTGGTTCTGCATCTGAGCAACAACACTCGTCTCTGTGTCCTCTAGTGGTGTCCCAGGGTATGGAGTGTTCGAAGACTCAAATGATGATAAATGAGACATATAGTCCCAGGTCTCCATGGTGGCAATGCGATCGTCTATGCATGGTATATCTCTCCACACCATGTCATCCTCTGTCTCCATTTGAGTTCTCCTGGAACCCTGGTCAACCTCGAATGTACTGGGCACTCCCTCCAACATCTCGTTATTTTGAGGCATGACGGCTCTCCCTGACGGTGGTAAGTGGATAAGTGAGTGTGGGAGTAAGGGAAAGAATAATGTCGAATCGGGTAACGTGGATGTGGACTCCGTTAGCACATAAGAATCGTCTGAGTTTGGTATGAGTTGGATAACTAAGGAAGTGCGAATAGTACGGGGAATGATTTCGGTAGAGTAAAGTGAATTAAAAGCCATGGTACTGTAATATCCCGATAATAACAAGTGTAAGTTAGCTAGTAATAATAACATGCATTAGTTGTAATAACATTCGTAGGTGATAAAACTAATTCGTCATGCATAATCTGCCAAGCAAATCTCGATGCTATTTTCTATAGTGATAAAGTTCGTTTGTCATGCATAATCTGCCAAGCAAATCTCAATGCAAAAGTGTAGCAAAGTGTTGGCACGGAGGGCATAGGGTGGTGAGGTTTAAAATGGTCCTTTTAGAAATCGTGGTTATAGTCCAATGTTTTTGAAAAAGCATTTGGTTCTCTATAACCTAGGCTCTGATGCCAATCTGTAACACCCCGAAAATCGTAATGAAGCAGCGGAAGACTTAAACGGGGTATTACCAACTAGATCACAGTCATAATTATAGATTTTTGATAAAAAGGGAAATTTTTATATCATTCACTGAAAACTCAATATTCAGAGATTACATATTTGTTATCAAAAGGGGTAGTAGTTCAAAAATGGTGATGAGTTAGAAAAGAATGATATAGTTATTTAGAACAAAGGTGGGTCTTTTCTCCATGCCTGTGCCAACTCCGTGCTTGAGATTTCTTTAATTACCTGAGATAAACATGCTTAAAAAGTCAACACAAAGGTTGAGTGAATTCACAGTGTTTTATTTGTAATAGTTTGAAATAGTTTGAACACAAGTCAGATAGTAGTGAAAACAATAAATGATATTGTGGTGTAATGATCAAATAGATAAATATTGCACTAAGCCTCATGAAACGCAAACCTTAACGTGTAGGGGTAGTAATAATAAATATCCCAATCATAGCAATGATATGGGTGATAAATGCCCTGGTGTAGGAGTTTTGCCATACTCAAATTCGAATAAAGTGCATTTGTCTATCAATCCGGCTAACACTATGGCTATCCATCCGGCTAGTACAAATGGGATGTCACTTCCAATAGATCTATTCACGAAATTCGCGTTCACTCGCAAGTGATTAATGGTTCATGATAAGGGACTTTTAAATTGGCGGGTGTAATAACTTAGGCAATATTAACTTAGCAATATCAATCAGGATAGCAAACAAAAATATTTGTGTTCAGATTTATAGCATGTATCTCCCCACGGGATTTGAAAACATAGTAAAAGTGGGACTATGAACTCACCTCAATAGTAGTAGAAATCTGTGATGCAATCGAGTCAAATAGTAGGTAATGCTTCCAACGCGTGACCTAGATTAGTATGGCATAATTTAGTTCGCATTTTTGATTTAAGATTTGATGACGTAAGATAGTTTAACGAAAAATTTATCAAAACAATTATGTTATTGATGCTCGTGTTAACCATGTATTTTACGGGTAAATATCGTTGACGTGTAATGGTTTTTATTATTTCGTTTAGTCATTTTTGTTGTAATTTCAGTAATCAATATATGACATAATAAGTGACGTCGTTAATTAATTTAAATGTCTACATGTTTTTCATTTTTTTCCCGCCAATAACTTAGCAAATTTAAATGTCCTAATTTCTAGTTGGGCTGTTTTGCTGTGGGCTTTCCAGCGAGCCTGTGGGCTCACATGTAGGCTTCTAGTAGCCTACTGTGAAAAGCAAATTTGGGACCAAAGGTCTTAACACCTTGAATGTGGGCTTTGTGTTGGCCCAAAAAGCTTGGATTGGCCCTGTGGTTTATTCGGTATGACATATGAGATCAAAACAGTCTTGCCAAGCTTCAAGCTATAGGCAGTCTCATTTTGAGACCTTGGGCGGAAGGTCGAACGCTACTAAGGGTCGAACCTATGGTCTCGCTTAACAATCCCAACCATACGAGGTCTTGAACAAGTTTTTGTAGGCATAAGATAGGTCGTGACTACACATCTCATGACGCCAACCTAACCTCCCTTGGTGTTGAGTTTAAACCGATATGCTAACACACCCTCTATGATGGACTCGAAGTCTTTTAACCAAGCAAGGCAACATAATTAACTATCGACACGAAATTTGACAGTAACATACTTAGGTGCCTCGAAAATGGGACATCACTATGACTAACCAAAGTACGCCATATCCATACGACTTTTTACTAAGCGGTTTCGTAACAAGAAAACCCAAAACTTAACACTTCTATACCCCAAGGCCTTCTCTTCATAACCCAAAAGATTTATCCAAGGTCGACGCAAGCAGCTAAAACGACTAGGTTCTAGGACTCACGAATCTCCCTATACTCGGTCATATATTCATTTTGAAGATTTATTTTCCTTTTTAGACATAATCACAAACGCCTTGCGTGCACATTTTAACACCACGGTTTTTGTTCTAGGTCGACTTCTAGCCTAACCTCAAACTAGACCACTTCACATTTCGAGCTAATAACATATTTGTGTTTGTGTTATTATAAATCTTACCACACCATAACAACATTATACTTAGCAAAAAAAATGTCCAGTCGATCCATAACCTCAATTATTCTTATCTAATCCTAATTCGAATGAAAGTAAAAATATCAATCTTAAATAAAAATGAACCTGAAATTTGGTGGGATGTTTCGAACACAACTCAACTCGAATCCAAAAGCTTCAACCCGATCAATCCTAGCTTCCAAACCGAATCACAACCTTCACTTTTATCCTTACTTGAGAACTTCTCAGTTTTTGTGGTGTTTGGTGATGAATGTTGTGATTCGATCTCTCCCTGGAAGACTAGGATTTATACCGGATTGAGGAGAATAGCTCCATACAAGCTTTCGGGTTGTGGGAAAACCAACCTTCCTAATTGGTGTGATATCTCTATATGTGCTCCTATTTTTGTGTAACCTCGTGAGATAAAGGGGACAAGAGTTTTTATGGTCAATGGAATTAATTGGTGACGGGGACGGTTCGTTCTTGGGTTTTCGAGGGGAATAGCAAGGCGACAAGACCAAAGGGGATGGTGTTTCTTATTGATGGTGGTGCTTGCCGAAAGAGTGATAGGATGGGAAAGTGGAGGTGGAAAGGTGATGGCATCTATGGTTGGAATTTGGGTGTCGACAAAGAAAACAAGGAAGAAGGAGAAAGTGAAATGGCAGTGTAGTTGGTTTGGGGAAAAGGTAAAGTCAAAAAGGAAGCAGCAGATAATTAATAACTATATTAGGTGGAGAGTGACAAAAAAAAAAAAAAAAAAAAATGGAGGAGGGAATTATATATATATATAAGTTGTAGTATTAAAGTAGATTGTAGTTATCTTAAAATGCAGTAGTTTTGTAAGTGTGTATAAGGAATTTTTAAAGTAGGGTGAATAATTTAGCTACTCGGGTCTCGCTAGACCGGGTCGGTTTTGGCTTTGTTTAAATATCTCCAGCTCGAGAGTTCATATCTTTAGAGTCGTCAGTTATTATTTGAGTTTACTTCCGAGTTCGTAATTATTTTTATGGTTCGTTCTGCACGTTCTTCGTTTGATTTATTAAACTTATGCCATACTATCACAGTGTCGGTACGCGTACGGTTCCAGTGAAAATGGAACGTGAGTTTTGTCATAGGGTTCGTTTTGTAATCTCACTAGTTATTTCTCAGAAGAAAAAAAAATAATAAATAAATACATATATAGCAATATTTCGAATGCAAAGGTGAATAAAATAACTTGATTAAAGTTCATAATCAATTGCTTCGGGTTTACAGAAAGTTAATAACTCGAAAATTTTCGGGTTATTACAGAAAGATAAATGATGGTGTACTTTTTGTCGCTTAACTATTTACCATTTGAAAAGATATTTTATTTTTAACAAAAAGGTTAAAGATGGGGTTTTTGATTTGATGAAAAAATGAATGACTATGATTTCTTCATTAGATCTTTAGAGAATTTGTAATCTATGTTGATCCCATATTTATGGGATGAAATACCACCACACACACGCACACACACCCCACCTAAAAAAAAGTCTATAAAGGTCCTCTCAGCTTGACACATATCCCTTCTTTTTCCATACTTTTTCCCCTCTAACCTTTGATCCACCATGATAAACATCAAGATATGATGAACATTCTAACCATAATTGATAAACATTCATACCATAATTTATTAATAAATGTTCAGACCATGATTAATGAACCTTTAATATTTGATGAACTTATGAGCAACATATTGATTAATATTTGTATTGATGAACTTAGATTCATAAAGATAATAATAATAATAATAATAATAAAAACTTATAAACTTTTTGTATCGATAAACATAGATTGATAAAAATAACAAGGAGTCTTTTGATAAACATTAATTGATGAACCTAACAAGTAGGTTGAGTTACTTAAGACAACAACTCGCAAAAAATAAAAATCACAGCACTCACATCCACAAACAACACCTTCAAACTCGGTTTTTTCACAACCAAACACTCCAAATCCTATTTAGCCATATGGTAATTCTTTGATGAACTTGAAACCTACTTTTCTTTGATGAACATTATGCTATTAACACTTACCTTGATAAAAATTAGAGTTAATTACATAAATCCACCTTGTTGTCCATTTTGCATGGACCGGTCCTTTGACCAAACGCGAGTTAGTTTTTTCGTTAAGTCCATAGGGACCAAACGGTGGTTAGTAACCAAACGGGCGTAAGTAACTAGGGATGATTTATGTAATTAACTCTTATTTTTTATTTTATTTATTAATTTATTTATTTTTAATTTAATTAATTATTTTTTATTATTTTTTTTCTTTTAAATTTTTTTTGTTTCTTTTACTTGTTTTTCGGTTTCGTTTTTTTTTTAATTATTTATTTTTATCTGTATTTCATTTTCGATTTCTTTTTATTTTTAGCTTTATTTATTTATTTTCGGTTTCTTTTTTCTTTTGTTTTTGGTTTGGTTTCTTTTTATTTTTATTTTTATTTATTTATTTTCGGTTTCTTTTTATTTATTTGTTTTTGGGTTTCGGTGTCTTTTATTTTTATTTTTATTTACTTATTTTCAATTTCTTTTTATTTACTTGTTTTTCGTTTTTGTTTCTTTTTATTTGTTTTTCTGTTTCGGTTTCCATTTATTTTTATTTTTATTTATTTATTTTCGCTTTCTTTTGTTTTATTTGTTTTTCGATTTTGACTTTTTTGGTTTTTTCATTAAATCTGTTTGGTGTCAATTTCTTTTTATTTATTTATTTTTATTTTTTTAGATTTTGATTTATCGATAAATAAAGTAGTTAGTTATAAACCATCATAGAAAACCAACTTATCTATATTTTCTTCAAACAATAGACAACCCAAATTCAAACACCTCCTCACCCCATCTTCATCGTCTTCAACCTCATCTTCTTCAAAAACGTTGTCAACTGTTAAATGGTGCATGGACCCTGAACACGCGAGAGCTAATCTCGTAAGGAATGCATGGTTGTCTGATGCTTTATGGGAGTACATATGGGACGGGCGTTCACAGTTCTTCAAAAGATATGTTAGACACAACTAAGTGTGATATGTTAGACACAACCAAGTGTTACCTAGAAATTCAAGAAGCTGTAGCTTTTATTTTTTGACATTTTTTATTAAGTAGTTTACTGAATCTTATGATTGTTAAATGATAAAGAAAAATAACATTCATGATACGTATTAATGTAATTAGCTTTTTTAAAAGCTTTTACACTATTAAAAAAACTGATTCAAGTAGCTTATAAAAAATTAGATTATAAAATTTAAAATCTATTAAATATATTGTTGTCAAACAAAACTAATAAAAAAAAACTTGTTTTAAAAGCTCAAGCTCACAAAACTCTCACAAGCTTTTCCCGAACCACAACAAAAACCACAACAACAATAACATACATAATCCCGCCGGAGCCGGGTATCGGGGAGGTGAAATGTACATAGATCATATCCCTACCCTAGGATGAAGCAGATAGTAGGGAGGCTGCTTCCAAAAGACTCCCGACAAGTGAATGTGTGTGGATAAATTACTTAAATATATGTGAATGTATCATTCTTTGAAGTGACATGGATAGAGAAACTATGTAATTATAAGACCGCATAATAAGCATGCAAAGCTAGAGAAAGAATATCATCACAAGATTTTAGAAAGAGAGACGCATAAAAGCAATACACAAACTTGATGCTATTTTTCATCACAAACTTAAACGCGTATGGGTGTGGGGAACCTACTAGAATAAACGCTTGCATAGAAAATTAGAAATATGGCTATGGGTAAATTAATCAGTACTAGACGTATACCCGCGCAAAGTGACGGTGTATAGCGGCAATAAATTATACTTGCGAAATCGTGATTTTGGTTCAACCTTTGATGCAAAGCGTGTGTTTTTTAAAATACAAAGCGTATGTTTTTTAAAATTAATATAGTCGTGTTTTTGAAAAATTATCAAGTTTAGAATTGATCAAGCTTAAGGTATATTAAGGGTAACTTAAGGGTAATTTAGGCAAAGTACATTAATTTAAATTTTCAAAATTTAAGATGTCAAGAATGGGCATTCATGTTTTATAAGTAGTATATACTATATAGATTTGTTCATATATCCTAAAGGTGCAGCAAAATTTGTAGGCGATTATTGCGATAGAGCTCTAAACCTAAAGGCAATACAAATATGTACTGTAAATGTACTGTACATGATAAGCTACTAAAAATCCTACTATATGTGTTCCAACTAAAATGAAACTAATTTCTGAAAGTTTTAACATACAACGACAAAAATATTAAAAACAAAACATATGTGACAAATTTTAATTTGGTTAAAACTTAGTGGCCAAATTATGAGTTTTTAAGATGCAAATCACAATCGGCTACTTTCTCTCCCTACCTGTTAAAAAGAATCTTTTATTAATCTCCTGATTTTTTTTAACTAAATTTTAAAATAAAAATAAATGCCGGAAATCTAGCTCAATTATATGAGCGCGTGCGTTACACCCGCATTAAACTTTTTCATTTCTTGGTCCGTGATGTACACGTGTGTTTGAGCGAGTGGATTTTATTTTCGTGGGAGAATCAATGATTTCGTCAGCACTGTTATGTGTGGAATCCACTAGTTAATCTGTGGATTAACTTTCGTAAGTACAGCAAAGCATGATTGACAAAGTTTCATTAAACCCCTGAATTTGTGTATAACTTCTAAATATCCCCTTTACTTTGAATTAAAAGGGATAGTAATAAGATGTATTTACAAATAAACGAATGCCGCTTTTTATATGTTCATGTAATCTGAAGAAGATGAGTCTTAGACTCGGTGTACACATACGGACGCTTTATAGACCATAATGTAAACTAGACGGTTCATGATCACATGTTAAACGCTTTCGTAAGACATAACTGCATCAAGAAAATGCAAATAATGACTTTCTTTATATAGAACATAGCTATTAGACATCTAAAATTTTGCTAATAGAACTATATATAACACGGTAATACATTTAATGATGAAAAGGCAATTGTCGTAGCACAACTTGTAGACTACGATTCTATTTTTCAGAATATTCGTCCT